>CM066214.1:8018234-8618234 GCA_033675125.1 Athetis lepigone
ACAGCTGGAGGCGGACGAGGAGGCGGGCGGCTGGCGGTCGCGGTCGCGGATGAGCGAGCGGCCGGCGGGCGGGTGTCTCTTGTGTATAACATACCTGTGGTGCAGGCGGCGTGGGCGTGGAACAGCTGGAGGCGGACGAGGAGGCGGGCGGCTGGCGGTCGCGGTCGCGGATGAGCGAGCGGCCGGCGGGGGGAGTGCGGGCGCCGCGCGGGTGCGCCACCAGCGTCACGCCTAGCTTGCGATAGAAGTCCTCGTAGCTGTGTAAGAACCTGGTAACAGGTAACGTATGAATCTGCAGTTGTATGCAGAAAGTATGGCAGTAAATTACGTAGAATTATGCTGTTTTTAACCGATCGACCGTCACATTCACGTACATACGAGCGTATGTCCCGATGTGTATGTACACTAGAAAAAAAAACGTACCGCATTTTTTGCGTGCACTACAAAAACAATTTTGTTAATACCAACGAAGCCTTGGAATCTGTTGTTTATAATAAAACGTATTTGCTTTGAATTTGTGCTTAACGTACAGGGCACGCTCGACACTCGTATGTTCTGGCGGTCGAAGGTTACGTAAAGTACATGGCTGTATAATACAAAAGCTGAGATTTTCAAACATATCTTCCGTGCAAAGCTGAGACGGGTCGCCAGCCATCTCATAAAATAGCTTCAATAATTGGACTTGATAAAAAGTATTATACCATGAAATCTTTTACTACTTACTTTTTATAAGCCTGTTTACAAAGGTTGGTGATGCTTGTGGTGACTGGATGGAAGCCCATCTTGTCGGCGATGGTCTTCCATTGGTTTTGATTTGTTACTCTATTGTAACCACCCAGCTTTTCTACGACCTGGTAAAATACAATTACATGATGAGAAGAGAACCAGGTTTAGATTAATACCATAATAAGTGATTTTGCTGATTTCTTTTATACCTAGCTACTACCACCTGTGTGTAAATTACGGTGAGTTTCATCAAACACGTTAATAGATTAAGTAATTTTTTTTTTTTACAATAGCATATTTGAAGGCTACCATAGTTTCAATAGACGACTGGCAAGGCCCTCTTAACATCGCGGCAGTGTACTCGCCGCCTAGGCACCGAGTTGACGAACAAATGTTCTGTGACTTTCTTAACACTCTCGGTGGCAGATACGTTGCCGGAGGGGACTGGAACGCCAAAAATACCTTCAGGGGACTCTCCAGACTGACCACAACCAGAGGCAGAGAGATGAAGAAAGCATTAGACTCAAATTCAGTAAAAATACTGACGACAGGAGAGCCAACACACTGACCACGTGATCCCAATAAAACCCCTGATCTTATTGATTTCTTCGTTATCAAACTAATGTCAGGATTATACACCAAGGTCGAATCCTCCCTGGACGGCAGCTCCGATCACACGCCGGTGATATGCACACTGAGCACCGCAATAGGGATGACGACAACATAAAAAAAATGGCATTCTGTTTAGTCCGTCTTGTAGATCGGCCAAAAATACGGGACACGTATTTTTTGCTTCATCGAAATAATAAAAAAATACAAAGATAAAGAGCAACAAAGTTCTGGAGTGGGGGCTTTTGACGCCACCGTAATGCAAAAATTGTATCTGATCGTGACGTCACGCACAACTTCAACGCACTACTTTTTATTTATATGGTATGAAAAGGTAAAGTTATTATTATTACTATTGTTAGTCTATATCCTAGTTTATATTTTTCTTCTTTTTTATCTTTTGTTTGAAATTAAGTACAGACAGTTTAGCCTAGTATGGACTCCAGACTCTCACAAAGTTTTTCATTATTCTTGTATGTTTTATGTGAAACTTTTTGTACTGAACCTACTTTGTGAAGAGTGAAATAAAGATTTATTATTATTATTACTATATCGTCGTCATTTTTCGTTTACGAGAAAAAAGAAAAAATACTAATTACTTTTTTTTTCTACGTCTCGCCTATTATCTACAAAGAGCCATATGAGACGCTAAGCAACCGTAAAACTGACTGGGAGTCATTCCAAAACTATATAACGGAAAATGCCAACTTGTACATACCCCACCCCTAAAGACAAGAGAAGACATAGAAAATGCCGCCTGGTATACAACCAATTTGATCCAAGTAGCATCCTGGAGGTCCACTCCGCACATAAATAGCAGTCCATAGAATCAGGACTACACATTAGAAATTCGGGAGATGATTGGAGTTAAACGTAGACTGAGGCGACAATGGCACACAAGTAGAAACGCATACGATAAAAGGTCCCTCAATAAAGCACAAAAGGAATTAAAGGAAAAACTTAATAATCATGAAAATGCAACTCTTCAAGATAAACTTAAAACTCTGCTTTGTGAGGTGATAAATTATCACCTCACAAAGCAGACGATTCATTATGGAAAATCATAAAATCGCTAAAAAAACCACAAGCAGAACTATTTGCTGAATTCTTAAGAGATATATTCAAGCCAAATGAACCCGACATTACGCAGTCAGAAGATGAAATTGATAATATACTTGACGGTGTTTAGCGACCAACTCAGAAGCTGCGATTGTGCACTCCTACAGAAGTATGGAAAACTTTCAGAAACTTGAAAAGGAAAAAGGCACCAGATTTCGATATGATTACGTCAGAGATCCTAAACCACGTACCAAAAAAAGGAATCGTCTTGATAACCATTCTCTTTAACGCAGTGCTCAGATTGAACTATTTCCCGCTCATCTGGAAAATTTCAATTATAAACATGGTAGCAAAACCAGGAAAACCACCAACTGAGGTTTCTTCATATAGACCGATAAGTCTTCTCCCTTTATTGTCCAAACTCTTTGAGAAGATATTACTGCAAAGACTCATACCCATTCTTGAGGAACGAAAAACAATCCCAGAGCATCAATTTGGCTTCCGAGCACATCATGGAACAACAGAACAAACACACAGAGTGGTTCACACAATCCGGCAATCTTTGGAGCGGAAAGAGTATTGTTCGGCTGTTTTTCTCGACATACAGCAGGCGTTTGACCGAGCATGGCACAAAGGCCTATTGTTTAAACTAAAAATCTGCCTACCACATACCGCATTTATGCTGCGGAACCGGGAAAGTGTGCTTTGTGTGTAAGGACCGGGTATTTCAGGTTAAATCAGGGGACTGCCTGTCCTCATTATATCCCATAGAAGCTGGAGTACCCCAAGGATCTGTACTGGGCCCCGTTCTGTACACAGTCTACATTGGTGACCTACCTACCTCAGAGCTTACTATAACAGCAACATATGCGAATGACACTGCAGTCCTATCATGCCATAAAGACCAAATAAGGGCATCCACTCAACCTCAAGAACACTTGGATAAGATTGGATCATGGCTGAAAAAGTGGAGAATCAAGCCGCCAAGTCTGTTCACATTACCTTCGCTCTCAGAAGAGGGGACTGCTCACCAGTTACACTCGACGGTGTGGTTCTACCACAAAAAAACACAGCCAAATACCTAGGTATGCACATAGAGACTTACCTGGCGTGAACACATAAAAACCAAAAGAGATCTGGCAAATAGAAAACTCAGAGACATTTATTGGCTAATAGGCAGACAGTCATCACTTAGTTTGGAAAATAAATTGTTGATTTATAAATGCATCCTAAAACCGGTATGGATATATGGGATAGAGCTCTAGGGTTCAGTAAGCCAATCAAATGTTGAGATACTACAATGTTTCCAAAATAATGCCCTAAAAACCCTGAGTACCGCACCCTGGTTCACAAAAAACAGTGAAGTACATGAGTAGCTACAAATCCCAACTCTCAAGGAAGTTATAGTAAAAACCAACCAAAATTACAAACTAAGGCTCCAACGCCATAAAAACCAACTTGCTGCTGCGTTGCTGGAGTCCTCGGGCTCTACCTACATATTAAAAAGGAAGCGAATAGCGTCAATCTAATTACGCCTAAACATAATGAGATGACACATCGCAGGATGTGAAAAATCTCTAACTGCCAACATGAGAAATGACAAAAAATCTGATTATAGCCTGGAGGCTGATTGCAGATATAAGGAGAAAAAAAAAACCGATTGAAACAAATTAGATTGGGAATTTACGCCAATAAATCAAAGCAACTTTCTGCATTGATGCTTTGTGTTGGTGTTAGTTTTAGTTGCTACTTTGCTAGCATTGAAACTAGGTGTTTGCTAGTCTTGCCTTTCGTAGACCGCTATCGAAATAAGGTGTACAATTTAGTGTACAAGACTTACTTTAAACAGTCTGTATAGGTCTATATCCTTGTTGGCGATCGTGGGGTTCCTGTTCAGCGGCGTCCCGCGTTCGTCCATGAACTTATACAGCTGGGCCACGAAGTGATCCTTCTCTTCACGAGGCTCGTCGTCTGAACTCTGGGGATGATCAAGGAACATTGAAGATATCATTTGAAATAGTCACTTTATGAAATCTTCGCTACTGTATTTGCTCGATGAGGCTACCAATCAATTGGCATACATTATGACCTGTCAAAACCAGCCTGCCCATGGGCTCTGTATGCTGCCGTGACGTCATGTTTCAGTCAATTGACTAAACTGTTGATTTCAAAACAACTATTTCTTCACTTTAAAATCAGCAATTTTTAAATAAAATTTCTATGTACGACGCAAAATATAATAATTTAATTATTATCATACTGAGATGAGATGAAATTTCAGAGCATTGACTTAAAAGGTCAGGTTTCATTCTACTTACATCATCAGACGTATTCCTAGGTTCATTGAAGAGCGCGTCCCGGTCCCAGTGCGGCGGCAGCACCGCGTTGTTGAGGTACTGCAGCGCCGCGTCCACGCCCGCCCACTCCAGCGGCGCGCTGCCCTTGCGGAACTCGCGCGCCTCCTTCTTCGGCACCGTGTAACTGGTGACAACGGTTATAATTCAAGCTTTACGTACACTTATGTTTTGTGTATGTATGTTAGTAGGACCAGGAGTCTTGTGTTCATAGTGAACAAAAGTTGAACAGCATTGTTAAAGTGACTGAAATTATATGTGTACAAAATGTGTAGAGTAAACATTCTCGTTTCTTTAACATGAACACAGATCTTGAGAACAATTCACGCGCCGAATAATGCAGGCTATAATTTACATTTACTTACAAATTTAGATAAGAAAATTTGAATTTATTTTAGAAGAAAATCTCATTAAAAAAAGTCCCCAACAACTAAAACTTGACAACTAGTATACTAACTATCTGCCGTCCTTGAAAGAGCGCACGAGGTAGTCCTCCTTGACCTTGATCTGCGCGGTGGGCGCGACCACAAGCGCGGGAAAGGCGGGCTGGTGCGGGCGCCGCCGCTCCGCCCCCCCTCCCGCCTCCACCAGCACCACGCGCCCCACGTGGGGCTCTACGTCGGCCTTCACGCGCCGCCCCGAGCCCGAGCCTTCACTCTCATCAGACCTTGCCAAACAAATTGATTGGGAAAACAGAATTTGAATTGAGTATGAAAGATGAAGGCTGAAAGTGGCGCTGGTGAACGAAAAAACATTACATCATGCCTGTATTTCACAAAGATGTAGGCACAGTGTAAGATATACTGCATCCACATTTCCAAGGTGCAACATGGTCACCATATTGACCGAGAAGTTGTGTGGAAATGGTCATAAATGGGATGAGTATGTGGTGCAAAGTAATGAGGATCAATGGGAATAAGTTTAAAATGAATAAAAATAAAATGAAGACCAATGAAACAATGGATGGGGTATGTAAATGGGAAATGAAAAATAAACAGTTACAGTGAAATGAATACTAAGATGACGGCTGATGTAAGTATGTTGACGTTGTGCTCGCGCCGACCAACGAGGACAGGAAGACGAAGATTGGGGAAACTATACTTAGATGTTTTCCGATTAGTGATGTCTTTGACATAGCATATATCAATAGCTTAATTACCAGATTCTAATTGGACCTGAGATTGGCTTGGTATTATTCATAGCTATAGTGATTAAATGTGCCATATCAATAGTTTTACTCTTCATTCAACAGTCCCACAGCTGTCGAATTAGTATTCAGCCAAATTAGTGGGATTTAAATTAAATGAATAATATTATAAGCTAGTCTAATTCATTTTGGATGTCAACATACTGTGCTCTTCCCCGTCTTCCCCTCCGCCCTGCTATGACAGGTGTAGAGAAGTGTTCTGGATGCGTCAGTGGCAGTTGGTCTAACGTTTCACTTTCGTTAAAATGCCGCCCACTCTTGAGACATAATGCTGACCGTCGCAAGGTTGTTATGTCACCATCGTCAAATACTAAATAGAAAAAAAAAAAAAAAATAAGTCAATGCGCACATACAGTCACATATTAATCTTATTGTATGGGTATATTACCATTGTTTTTAAAAAACTTCAATGACTAATGTTTTTTTTATTTTTATTATTCCTGTCATAAATAAATAGTTCACAGACTCTAAATAAAATTAGAGGCAAAGATTGCTAAGTACAAACAAACCAAATAATTGAGTACTAGTTACTAGATGTACATACCAACAGTATATTGGCTACAATCTTGGATCTTTGTGATGACAGCTTCCATGGGGTCTTTTTTTGGGTCCTGTTTTACTTCCACAATATTCCCGACACGCAGTGTGCCTTTGATTACATCATCATTCACAGTGATGGAGCCACCTCCTGCTTTTAATGTAACCTGAAATAATCATAAACAAGTTATGTTACAGTTATTAGAAGATAGAAAATTTTAAGAAAAAAACTATGTTACTCCTTTCATCTTCCAGATATTACATAAAAATTAAGCAATTATTCCAATAGGACAAATAGAAATTCATAGTTATTTTGCCATTATGTAGTTTGGGGTTTTTAACACATTTTGTTTGTCTTTTGCTTACCTTACACTTAATATTTCGTACAACTTTCTTTATCTTAGCTTCACAGAATGCACCCTTATATTTTGCACTAACATCCGTACCCACTGGCAAGAATGGTGGGTCGTCACCCTGCTGCAAAGTAAACTCACTTTAGCAAATTATCCTATTACCTAAATATTTCATTATTATTGTTTATCATTGATATTGTTGATTGAACTTACCATTTTATGGGATGCCTTGTATGGGTAAATACCTGCCAATTCTGGAACAAAGGTAAAAATTACTGATTAAGTTTACATTAACTAACAAGGTACTATTTCAGAGCAAATAATAAAATAAAGTTTCTGCTTATCACATATTTATCTGTTGTTCCATTTACATTAAGATCTAAGGCTACGGAGACTCGAGACAGGGTCCAGAAAAATTTGATTCCTAAAAAAAGATGCAAAACAGAATTAATTTTGTTTTCGGTTTTATTTAGCAGCTGTTACATACGAAGCTTCCTTTAAAACTTAGTATTAGAGGTTTTGTTACAGCTTTTGTACAAACAGCTTTTGAACTAGCATTGCGAGTGTTCCAAATAATCACAAAAAACTGTGACAACAAGCGTTCAATATAAAAAGTTGATTGCGCGGCTACCAGACCAAGACATGTTACTACACCTTTCAATTGCAGAAGCTTATGTAAAACAACTTACCGTAAGTAATTAATAACACATTTAAATGTCACATAAGTAAAAGATGTTAAAAATTATTAAAAAATCACTAGAAATTCAACATCCATCTTTCTCCTTTCGTGTTTGATACATTGACAAATTCACAAAAGTGATAAAGTGACATTATACGCTAGTATTGCCAAGTAACGGAAAAATTATAGTTTACATATCCATAGAATAAAAGAACCAACTCAAAATATGACATGACTTAAAACTTAAAACACTCTGCAACAATCGACTAAAAGACGGTTCCGTGTCGGCGTGTCACGTGCTTAGAGCATTTAAGTCACGTGTCATCTCAATATTTCAAGTGATGATGAGGTTAGGAATCGATGGTTATTTATCTGTTTACATGCATATATCTGTGGCAACAAGAATGACACAAATGAACATTGAACACGTCAAACAAAAATAGTTTTGTGTTTTACGAAGATACGAAACGAAATGATGTTTTGAAAATGTATTTAATGACAGTCTCGCGATTTTGGAGTGCGTAGAAATTTCTCTGGTTAATTCGTATGAAAATTTTTATCCATCGGCGAATCAAATAAGCACCAAAATGAAGGCTTTACTAGCAACTGTGATCAGTCTTGGGCTTACGACTGTGGTTATCGGCAATGCCTATTACCAGAAGAAACAATTTTATCCTTCGATAGTTTATCTAACAAATTCCAATCCTAGTATGGCAGTAAGTAATACAAACTTCGCATAATAAAAAAATTAACGGTGCATAGGCGCACCGCCATTGTATTTGATATAACAATATTTTATAACATTAAATTATGTAAAGCCTTATTGAAGGTATAAGATAACCTTCTGGTAATATTATTCTGTACTAACAACTAAATTAAACTTCCAGGTAATGTATTTGCAAGCTTTTATACTAGTTTTGCTAGTAGGTAAACTATTGAGGAAGATATTCTTTGGGCAGCTTCGGCCAGCAGAATTTGAGGTAAGTCAATGTACAATCCTGCTTTCTGACTTATAAGGCATAAACAGGCTTGCCTTACTAAACTCATTGTTTTTCTTTCAGCATTTGATAGAAAGATCTTGGTATGCCATAACAGAGACGTGTTTGGCATTTACTGTGTTCAGAGATGATTTTAATCCAAAATTCATTGCACTGTTCACTCTTCTGTTGTTCCTCAAGGCATTCCATTGGCTCGCTGAAGACAGAGTTGACTATGTAAGTAATTGCTTCTATTTATAATTTGATACAAAGAAACTAATAATAGTAATTAAGGAACAATCAACTTTGGCTAGCTTGTATGTGAGATATCTTTATAGATCCATTAAATGCCAGATTGTACTGTACTTATACATTTTTATAGTAATCAATACAATGTGGCAGTAGTATATATTATAGAAAGCAGTATAAATTATAAATGCAGTCTAATTTAAGAGATTACTTTCTATGGGTCCCAAAATCACTGGCTTAGCTCTGTGAACTTGAAATTGAAATTGAAATATTTTATGTAAGCATGAATAAATTGTTTGAAGTTCCATGCTGCCTGAGATATTTCATGCAATATTTACTTTCACTGTTTCAACATTTTGTGGGAAGATACGGTAAATTAACTAAGAAGTGCAAATTTTCCTGTAACTTTTCAATAAGCTTAGAAGGATAACTCAATAAATGCTAGTTGTAAATTATCATTATTTAACCTTAATCAAATGTTTTTTTAATTAATTTACTTTTTTTAAAAAATTAATGAAAATTAGACTGTTAATATTATGCAGATATAAAGTTTACAATCAATCATAAAAAAAATTGTACTATGGAAAAGTAAAAAAAAAATCCTGCACATCTGTAAAAATAAAATATTTTTTTGTGGCACTTATTGACACAAATATTGATTCAAACATCAAACTTTTTTCTAATTCACTGTTGTAAATCTATTTTTTTTTATTCAGATGGAGAGGAGTCCAGTAATAGGTCTGTTGTTCCATGTGAGGATATTAACCCTGTTGATGCTGCTTGCTCACGCAGACTTCTACTTCATCCACCATGCATACCAGTTCACTGCCTCCAAAGGACCCTCAGTTCAACTAGTCTTTGGCTTTGAGTACAGCATTTTAATAATAATGATTGTGAATATATTGATCAAGGTGAGTGTTTTGTTTACAAGCTTCATTATAAAATGACTTTTTGGAATGTTTTTATGTGTATAAATAAAGCTTCAAAATACTGAGGAAGCTCAATGAAAAACAAAAACTCTTATAAAATATTGTATTATTTATTAGGTGTGATAAGAGGAAAATGTTTAAAAATGTGTTGATTAAATACAAACATAAATAATTATCAATTGTATACTAACATCATTTTTATCTTTATTTTTATGCAACAACATTTGTTATATTATTTTAGGCTATTTGAATAAGTTCTTTCATTCTTGATCTGTCTCTAAACTCTATTGATGGTGTTTATGCCATTAATAATCTAGTTTTTATATATTATTTCTAACATTATAGATTTATGAGTGTGTTTTTCCCCCAGTATGTTCTCCATGCCATTGACTCGCGCTGGGAAGCCCCCTGGGAGAGCAAAGCTGCAGTTCTACTGTACACTGAGTTGGCGATCAACTTCCTCAAAGTTCTGCTTTATATTGGCTTTGTGGCTGTCATGGTCAGGATCTACACATTGCCACTCTTTGCATTCCGACCCATGTATGAAACTATGAGGTGAGCTTATAATGTATAATATTAAAACCTACACAATTATAAAAGTAGTACATAATAATATATGTAGAGCCAACATTATTTATTTTGTAATGGTATATTAAAATATGACTAAAAAAAAAAGATCTTTAAAAATGTGTTGTTATGGCCATAATATGATTAAAGAAGCCTTAAATCTGTGAAAACTGAAAATTCTGCACTGCATGATGCACCTATTCAGATTTACCTTTGTAAATAAATGTGGTTGGTTCAGCTACATAGAACTGCTTCTCAAACATCGCCAACGCGCCTATCTTTTGACTCTAGAGGGAAATACCCGTACAGACACGATGATCCTATGTGGGTATGGCAGCTGTATGGAATGGAAACTCTTGTACCTATCCCTGTATTTCGCTCTTAGGTGTTAGTTTTCTATTTATGTCACTACTAACAGACTAGCAACCTAACCATTCGTATCTTACTGTATGTACATTTACATATTTAATTTCATAAAATTACCAATTACCATAGAATTGCTTTAACGGTACACAAGTAGTTATTAGCGAGGGGTCGCCGGGTCAGGTGTAATAACACCAGCTATGATTGCAGGAGTTTCAAGAAGGCGTATAATGATGTGGTCTTGTCGAGGCGCGCGATCCGCAATATGAACACTCTGTATCCGGACGCGACGCCCGCTGAACTAGCCGCCGCTGACAACGAGTGCATTATATGCAGGGAAGAAATGCATACAGGTATGTACCATTTCTTTGTTTTATTGCCGATGTTTAAACGCGATTTGGGACACAATAGAAAGACGATAGCAGCGCGAGAGTCGGCTGTCGCTTGGTCGTCGAAAGGTTAATTTTTGTTATATTAGTATTAGTGAACCTGTCTCCGCGTATGTCATTATGGACGGTTACAACATCAGGAGTAGCTCACGCAACTGTGCCGACTATTATTCAATTGAAATTATTCAATTATCGGTTTAGTCGGGGGGACCCTCTGCCCTTTGAATATCTAAAAAAAAGAGTCACGGTAACAAACACTACACTGCCCAGCCTGTATTCAAGCGCCCCTGCTTACGTGGTTTCAGGTGTCTTCCTACACCTCCTAGTTCTACTTCCAACCTAAAAACAAATTCAGCTTCATAAGTAAAGTTATTTTCTTTGATTTAATTCTGAGGCGAATGAAGTGGTGTTTTTACACATAAAGTATACTAAATGAATGCATGAGAACGATTATTTCACAACATTTTTAAAGTATGGATATCTTACCACACTGATTACATTATTGTCTCTGTTATAACTTCATAGATAAGTTATTAAGTAAGGCGATAAAACGAATACCTACGTGACATGTAATCACTGCCTTCATTACGTAGTGATTGGACGCATTTTATTTGCATTTTGATGCAGTTCTATTGACTACGTGTATATAGTAAAAATAATAAAAAATAAAGTGTTTATTAGTGCGATTTATAGGCGAGTTCGTGGTGATAAAGAACAAGGTTGGTGAAACCTGAAATTTGTGTGGTTAAATTATGACTTAATAACGAATTCGACTCATACGCGAGGTCTGACCTCGACATCAACTAATATGTCTGACGTGTTGTTTGTATTGTGGCCATGTGAACAAAAATATGTCATTACTTTCATTTCTTATTCATATTTGATTTTGGGTATTACTCAGTTTTTGAACACTTTATCTGCCCTTGTATCAGAAGTCATCAAAATATCTTTTATAATAACTAAATGGACATAGTAATCGCGTGACACAGTTGAAATCAAAATTTATTTAAACTTGTGCTGGACGTATGGGTTATCTCACTGCCCCACTATTGGGCAAGCCGTCTTTTACAGAGAAGCTTCTGCTGTTCACGGATTTCAGACTTACTTTTTCCTGTTTTCAATTAAAAGTAATCAAGTAAAACGTCGATAAACCCCTTCAGGCGCGAAGAAGTTGCCGTGCAACCACATATTCCACGCCGCGTGCCTGCGGCTGTGGTTCCAGCGACAGCAGACGTGCCCGACGTGCCGGCTTAACGTGCTGCGTGCGCCGGCGCCGGACGCGGGCACGCCGGCCGGCCCGGCGCCGGCGGCTCCCGGCCTCGCGCCGCACGCGCCACACGCCGCGCCCGCGCCACCCCCGCCCGGACCCGTACCGCCGCCCTTCCCGAATATGCCGCCGCCGCCACGTGAGTTACTATTTAGTACGACTAATAAAAAAGAAAAACACATAATTATATCGAAGTTCTCGCATTTGTGACTGCCTGACCTGACTGTCGTAAAGCCAAAAAATGGCAATAAATATGAGTACTCTGGACCCATTTCAAAATTATTTTTCATAATTATGATAAAAACAGATCTGAGTTTTGGTAGTGTCTGGGTCAAAGTCAAATTATTCATATCATTTACATAATTAGACCTTTGAAAGTCATTCACAAGATTAATAAATATTTTAACTATTTATTTACTTGCGAAATCCTAATGTTGCAAAGTAATTAAGTGTCCTAAACTGTAGTATACCAAAATAAACTCAATATCATATTGTTTGTACAGCTATGATGGCGTGGGGCATGCCACCCCCGCCGCCGCCCCGGCCCGCCACGCTCGCCAACCTCACCACCGCCGAGCTGCAACGCATGGAGGGCAATGAGCGCAGGAATATTGAGGCTCGATTACAGGTACAATAACAACAAAAAAAGTTGACATTTAAAAAAAACCTTTAAAATTAATAGCCATGTTGCCCTGATACCTCAATGGATGGGATGTCATGGGCCGTAACCAGTCCGACTCCAGTATTTATACACCATGCATTCCCATTGATATTAGTGTAGAATTTTGTAAAGAAATCAATAGCCAGTCCGTCTTTAGCAAGTGTGGTGATCACTGTTTGAGAAGACTTGGCCCTGCAATAACAAAAAAGTGCAGAAACAATATTGTTGTGCTGACGACTAATCGCTTACGTGTCCCGAGTGATTTCTCGTAATTGGGGGATTTGACGTCACTAATCAATTAATATGTTTTGAGAGCGCATACGCCAAGTGTATGGTGCGACTAGACTGCGTATTTGGCAAACTATTTTCTTGTTCGATGCAACGTAATAGAAACCTTATTCTGATAAGTCTAGAGTACTCTAGAGTACAGTTTATATTATCAGAGTAATGCAAAAATTTTTAAACCAACCTGAATATTTTTCCAGTTATTACGAGAAATCCAAGCTATGCTGGACGCGTCTGTGCTACTAATGCAGCAGTATTCTACAGTTGTAGCCAATTTACCGCAGAATAACGCTACTGTGTCTACCCAAACGGAAACGTAAGTTGTCATTCATTTATTATTAAATTAACCTACATACATACGTAAACTCACATCGTTGTTAACATTGTTTCTCACTCCTGAATAAATAAATAAATTTGTAATAATAAAGATTGTTATATGCAAACAATGCTTACTAAACTTTTATGAAGGTGATAATTAGTTTTTAGGGTTCCGTAGCCAAATGGCAAAAACGGAACCCTTATAGATTCGTCATATCTGTCTGTCCGTCTGGCTGTCTGTCCGTCCGTATGTCACAGCCATTTTTTTCCGTAACTATAAGAGCTATACTGTTGAAACTTGCTGAGTGGATGTATTCTGTGAACCGCATTAAGATTCTGATACAAAAATAGAAAATAAATATAAAAATTTGGGGGTCCCCATACATAGAACTTAAACTCAAAAAATGTTTTTTTTATCATACCCGTATGTGTGGGGTATCTATGGATAGGTCTTCAAAAATGATATTGAGGTTTCTAATATCATTTTTCTCTAAACTGAATAGTTTGCGCGAGAGACACTTTCAAAGTGGTAAAATGTTGGTCCCCCCCTGTAACTTCCAAAATAAGAGTATGATAAATAAAAAAATATATATGATGTTCATTACCATGTAAACTTCCACCGAAAATTGGTTTGAACGAGATCTAGTAAATCGTTTTTTTTTAATACGTCATAAACCGTATATCGTAATTTACCTTTCATTCAATCAACTCAAATATAAAAATTAAAAGAAAACATTTAATTTGATAAACATAAACCTTATGCATAAACCGTGAACCATTATATTATGTTACTTGCTGCTACGGAACCCTTCATGAGCGAGTCCGACTCGCACTTGGCCGGTTTTTTAGTATTTCGACATCATGTATCTAATAAACTCAGTTATTAAAAATACAATAATCTACAAAAAGAGAAGAATGTTAAATATTTTTCTTTCTACAGGAGAATAGAAGAGTTGAACAAAGATTCCCCATCACCGACGACGTCTCAAGTGAAGACTGAGCCGGACGTAGTGCCGACTACTTCAAGCTACAAGCAACCCTCGCCGATACCTTCTACCAGCAAAACCATCGTCACGGACGACCTGAGTCCTATGCAACCCGATACCACGACCCCTATAGACTCCAATAATAGGTAACTATTGTACTCTATCGTCTCTATCCTAGTAACTAATGATTAAGATTTAATAATTAAAGGATTTTCTTAAGAAAAGATTAACTTAAGGATTAAGGTGGAAATACTCTATGATAATGATAAATCACTGTTACACTGGATGGCGAAATAACTTAATATATAATACGATATAATAATACGGGTTTAAAAGTTATGGATCTCATTTAAAATCACACAGTATTTGAATAAAAAAACGTCATTTAGATTTCAACAGTCTGATAAAATAATAATAATATCCCTTCTTGATTCCAGAGACAAGACTGATGTTGATGCAGCCGACGAGCTGAGAAGACGTCGATTGCAAAAATTCGCGATGGATAAATGAGCTTGTTTATATATTTTTGTTTCGATTTCCTGATGTACTATTATTTAATGTACAAAGTGTTTCGGTATGTGTAAGCATTATCTATTCTAATCTGAAATAAATGTATTTATGTTCTTGTAAATATAATGGGATATACACATGAATACATTACAATCATACTTTGCTTTCTTATCGCGTTATCCATATTTTTTTTTGTTTTATATTAGAAGTAACAGACACTTAGAATTAATGATTGAAGTTTCAATAATTACTGTGAGAGTGTTGCGTTGTGATGAAATAAAACCATATTTTACATTATTGATAATATAATTATACTACACTAATAGGGAAACTTGGTGGCTTAGCAGTTATATAAAGCATTTATGTACCCATATACTTTGTTGTTATAGTTTTCTAAGACAGGCATGCCACTGAAGTAGCGACTTGAGTCATACAGCTTTAAGTTGTTCTTGCTGTACCAGACATTCTTTATGCCGTCAGTACCATCTACATTTAGTGTATTCAGTTCCAAGACACCAAAATGATATTTTTGACCATCTGTTTGTATACAATTTAAGTATATAGGCTCTGGTAGGTCCTTTACATCCTCCTGTGAGATAAACATAAAATATCTTTATTAGTAACTCAAATAAATTAAATATTTGGAGAAAAAGATGATTAAATAATGTGTTATTCATCTGTCCATTTTATATAACAACCTGCTCATTACAATTACAATGTTGAATATTTTCAAATTTTATAGAACAGATATAAAATGCACTTTTAACAGATCAAATTCTGAGTGCATAGTTTCTGTTTAGTTCTATTTCTGACTAAATGCAGTTGGTAAGTAATATTAAGAGTGAAAATTGTAACATACCCCATGTAACTGCTTGGCATATGCGCTGGCCACAGTGAATGCATGTGTCAATGACCTCCCAAGGATCTGCTGCTCAGTGACAGGTGTCTCATAAATGTTGCTAACTTCAGTCTGATTGAAGTGTAGCCAAGTAGTGTGAGGGTGTCGCATGCTGATGTTCCGGCGGATTGCTAAAACACAAGTTGATTAGCAAATAATTTCTAAAGGTGTGGTAGACCTTGACTAGTAAACTCAGTTGCAGATATAATTGCAACTCTTGCTAACTGAATCTGGTAAATTTTCTTTATTAAATCTGTAGCTTAATACTCATACAAGTACAGTTTTCATAAAGCATAATACTACAATATACTATACTTGGTAATAGAATTAAATGTTCAAATAATATAGTTGCTAGTTAAGAAGACTTTAATGATTTATTGTTTTTTGGCAACAAACTATTAATTCAATGTTAAGTCCATTTACATTATCAAAAAGTACTTACGGTACTTGCTAGTCTCATTATAGAAATGCTCTGGTGGTAATGTAACAGTGTGTTTGACAGGATACAAATTGGGAATCTCAGAAAATGTGACATCTTTCTCCACATCATGGGTCAGAGGTTTGTTGCTGGTCACCAGTATATTGGATATATCATGGAATTGTATCAAGTCATCTTCCTTTTCAAATACAGTTTGGCTTTCAACATCATTCAGGACGTACTTAGACAGAGTGGCCTCAATGTCACTGCTTTTTTCCACAAGTTGTAGCAACTTGTTTGTTAGAATTTGGCTGAAAAATTATTTCAAGTGGTGGTTTATTTCTATTTACATAACAATATTTGTATGTTACCCTGATAGTTGTTAGACTTTGAGTGGTCAAGACATTCACTTTTCATACATGAGATTGTGACTTTGTAGTGGGCATGTACTTATCTAGTGTTTTATATGAAACTTGTAGTTGTAGCTAAGTACTACTTGTAGTTGGTTGGTGAAAGAAAACATGAGAATACCATATAAAAGCTTATAAAAAAGCATTCTTTTGAGATGGCCTAGTAATGAAATGCAAATTACTAAGCATATTGGTTGACTAGATTCACAACTACAAGTAGTATAATAAGAGAAAGAAGGCAAACAATTACCAGAAAGTCTAGGTAAACTGAATAAATAATTTTGTTCATATTTGTAATTGAAGTATTAAAATACATAAGTAGTTAAGTACTTACTTTCTTCTGCGGTCTGTGATACCCAGTACCCTAGGGAAGTTATAAGCTGGTCTTTCTGGATCTTTTATCTTTGGTAACTTTTTCTGTTCACAATCAAATACATTAGCAGATAGTATGGCCTTTTTAACATTTTCATGGATAGCTGCGGGTGCCGGCACTAAAGCAAGCTCTTCAATGTTCGGCGGCAGTTTATTCTCTGCCATGATAGTCTTTGTCAGCACTTGAGCTTGAGCAATTCCCTCTAAAAGAACATTTGTGTTTTTCAAAGTATAGCATGGCTGTTCCTTATAGTCAGGGTGATTCTTATCCAATGGTATCTGACGTTCATAAGGCCCTACTATATTAATCCTGGAAAAGAAGAAGAGAAACTCAAAACAAACATTTTATTCAAACACCCGAGGCTGTGAACACTGTTAATTTGCTACGAATTATAAACAATTGCAGGTATTGGGTTTGAAAGTATGTTACCTTTCCCTTATTTCAGGCTCTTCTTTAACAAATTCGAGAGCATCTTCAACTTTGATACCTTTAGCTTTTAATTGTTCCTCGACGCCTGTATCGATAGGTATGCGCTTTCCTTGGACCAACCAATGCTTTTTGAACATAAAATCAATGTGTTGTCGGTTTAAGACGCGTGATAGCCGCATTGTTTTAAGTTTTTATAGATTATTTTTTAAAATAAAAGTAAAGAACCACTAATGAATAACCTAACCTATAATCATCAACTTTGACAGATGGATGTCATTCAGCAGAGACAGCCACCTGCAGACGTCTGTTAAATACATCAATGTCAATTGCCGTTGACGTTTAGCAGTCTGACATAACAAGAATTTTAAATAAAACACTGGATACTGCACCACGAAGAAAGAATTGAGGACCAAATAATAATAGGATCTTGACTCGTCACTTATTTATGTTTTGCGTCTCTTTCAAGAGAGAGACCTCAATTCTTTCTTCGTGGTGCAGTATCCAGTTTTATTCAAAATTCTTGGACTTTAATAAGGACCATCGACTATGACGTACTATACCTAAGGCCCGAGTCACACCGAAATGGCAGCGGCCGGCAGCGACGCAGCGAGCACTTTCAGTGTGAAATAATTTTAAACTTTAACTACATACTTCAAAGACCAGTATCGCTTGAAATACTTAAAAAGGTCACGAGGCCGCCCGCGGCCGCCCGCTGCGGGCGGCCGCGCGCTTTTCGTTTCTAGCGAGACGGCCGCTGCCGGCCGCTGCCATTCCGGTGTGCGTTGTCCCTTAGTTGATGCCATGGAAATAGTAAGTACTTTAGTAGCTAATATGGCATGTTCGAAATTATGCACCGAGGGACCTTTTATACATATAAGCCGGTGCATTATAGAAAGGAATCCATGTACTTACTTGCGTTGACAGATAGTACAATCAGCATATAAAATTTAAAGTTAATGATTTTTTTTTCAAATCAAAAATATAAGAATTTTTATTGTTTTTATCGGAAACAGTGCCTACTTTTACAACAATAACAAACAGGTAACAACCGAAAAATAACAAAAAACTATAAAAAAGACGGGTTGCACTCCGGGAGTGCCGGCAGAAGTGAAAACTTGATTATAGCTGTCTACTATCCATCCGTCCTACGCTTTTTCGATCAGGTCACGTGTCCTGACGCGAGTTTAAGATTTTATACCCATTACAGAAAAAGTGCTCAACGCCGCTAAAGAAGTTTTCACTTCAAAAAACTATAACAAGATATTCGTAAAAAGGAGGCGGGAGGAGCGCATCAAGGCAGCGTGGAAGCAAATCAAGACTTTTTGAAGTGAAAACTTCTTTAGCGGCGTCGAGCACTTTTTCTGTAATGGGTATAAAATCTTAAACTCGCGTCAGGACACGTGACCTGATCGAAAAAGCGTAGGACGGATGGATAGTAGACAGCTATAATCAAGTTTTCACTTCTGCCGGCACTCCCGGAGTGCAACCCGTTTTTTGAAGTGAAAACTTCTTTAGCGGCGTTGAGCACTTTTTCTGTAATGGGTATGAAATCTTAAACTCGCGTCAGGACACGTGACCTGATCGAAAAAGCGTAGGACGGATGGATAGTAGACAGCTGTCACCATCCATGGATGCGCGTGGCACGCTGTTAATAATCAAGTTTTCACTTCTGCCGGCACTCCCGGAGTGCAACCCGTCTTTTTTTGAAGTGAAAACTTCTTTAGCGGCGTTGAGCACTTTTTCTGTAATGGGTATAAAATCTTAAACTCGCGTCAGGACACGTGACCTGATCGAAAAAGCGTAGGACGGATGGATAGTAGACAGCTATAATCAAGTTTTCACTTCTGCCGGCACTCCCGGAGTGCAACCCGTTTTTTGAAGTGAAAACTTCTTTAGCGGCGTTGAGCACTTTTTCTGTAATGGGTATGAAATCTTAAACTCGCGTCAGGACACGTGACCTGATCGAAAAAGCGTAGGACGGATGGATAGTAGACAGCTGTCACCATCGATGGATGCGCGTGGCACGCTGTTAATAATCAAGTTTTCACTTCTGCCGGCACTCCCGGAGTGCAACCCGTCTTTTTTTGAAGTGAAAACTTCTTTAGCGGCGTTGAGCACTTTTTCTGTAATGGGTATAAAATCTTAAACTCGCGTCAGGACACGTGACCTGATCGAAAAAGCGTAGGACGGATGGATAGTAGACAGCTATAATCAAGTTTTCACTTCTGCCGGCACTCCCGGAGTGCAACCCGTCTTTTTTTTTATGTTCATGGTACCCGCGCGAGCGAGTTTAGACGGCACTAGCGTGCGAGCGAGAGAACATGATAAGCGCCGCCATTTAAGATTCCTTGTTATACGAACCAGGTTATACCAATATAAACAATATTAAATGGTAAACAAAGAAGTTAACTATACAAGTCTTTTAAAAAATCATGAGTTGAGACTGGCACAAAACACAACCAACAGAACCCCCCCACACTCAAGCAGATGGAAGAAACTGTTACTTATTTGACCATACAAATACCTAGTCATGTTAAATGTTATATTATGTAATTAATTACCTTTCGAAACATCATCTTCGCCCTAGTGCTTTTTCCCAACTTTGTTTGGGAAGGCTTCCAGTCTAACCGGATTCAGCTACCTGTGTTTTACAACGTATCAGATGTCCACGACCCAGTTACAGGTGGGCAACACGATACCAACGATACCCCTACGTTAAACTGGCTTCTGACAACCCGTGACAAATGAAAACCAAGACCAACGACTTTACGTGCTTTCAGGCACGGGATGTCTGTGATGTCAAAGAAAATTAGAAAGTATACGAAGAGAATAAGTCGAACTACCAAGTCGAACTACTACTAAAATGATACTTGCACGAATTAATTTAAATAAATTGCTATTAAAATTAATTACCTTTCGAAACAATAGACATATTTGTATTAATTTTAACGGGATTTTTAGGGTTCCGTACCTCGAAAGGAACCCTTATAGGATCACTTTGTTGTCCGTCCGTCCGTCTGTCAAGACCCTTTTTCTCAGAAACGCGTCGAGATATCAAGCTGAAATTAATATCACAAACTCAAGTCTGCCTATCTCTCAAAACAGTAAAATAATGAAATCCGTACTAATATTATAAATGCGAAAGTAACACTGAACCGTTTTGAATGAAATTTGGTACAGATATAGTCTGGGACCGTCGTAAGTCGGGCAAAAACTAGTTTCTAAATAAACGCAATTAAAAGATACGGCTGTTTGTATTGCATATTTAGACATTTGCAAGGGAATTAAAACCTATAGGGTACTTCCCATTGTCCTAGAATCATAAAATTTGGCAAGAAGCAATGTCATGTAGCACAAGTAAAGGAAAATCTCCGAAAACCGTAAATTTGTAGTTATTTAAAAAAAACATTTTTCGGAACCCTCGTTGCGCGAGGTCGAGTCGCAATTGACCGGTTTTTATTGCAGCCAATCACACCTAATATAACACGACTTCGATACCAATCCAGTTCCTGGATTTTTTTTTATCCGATCGATGCCTGACTTGTGATCGCCCAGTGGTTAAGGCGAGCGAGTCATATGTAAAAAGTTGTAGGTTCGAATCCAGCCAAGTACCAATGTGACTTTTTTCAATTCATATGTTTTTCTTGGGTTTGAATTCATATGTTCTTTCTATAGTTTATCTTGGACATCACTGAAACCCCGTGCATCTGGGTTGTGGAGGGAGATGATGACTAATTTCGCGATTACAACAAATGTGAAAATGAATTTGTGATAGTTGCGCCTAACTTTTGCACTATAAAATGTCATGGATTTTGGTATACTTATCTAGAACGCCAGAATTGTATACCCTTTATCTTGAAAAATTACCTGTATCAAACTCACATCCGAGTATACCTAATTAAAAAAAAAAACTGCTGTATAGGATGAAAATTGAAAATGGAGTCAGAAACCAGCAGTAGAGAATCTCCAATTTCTTTATTCTGTGGAATACCCTTAATGGTTACGAAACCCGTTTGACTTTGTGCTAAGTACCTATCAAAGTTAATTTTTAGGAAAGCACCTAACTTTTATACCATATAAATGCAGTTCATTTAATCACTAGGTATAGTATGATCAATGATGATCATTAATCATCATCATCAGCCGATAGACGTCCACTGCTGGACAAAGGCGTCCCCCAAAGATCTCCACATGCATCGCTCCTGCGCCACCCGCATTCAACGGGTCCGAGAGAAGTGGGTACAACATGGTTGTTTGACATTATCTTCGTCTTATCCATGTTCATCTTAAGACCTATTTGTAATAAGATATTTGCAAACCAGCCATCGTCTAGCTTTCAGCAGTCTATAGGTACGTCAGGCTTAGGAACAAGCGGTTACCCGGTTACTCCATATAGCCCCAGTGAATGTATACCCATGCTTGTTTAAACAAGGCTTTACAACTTACATTGTTCGATGTTAGTGTAGGACCATCCAGTACCACGAAGTTGTCTTAAGTTGTGTTGTCGAAGCTTATGGGTTTCACCACAACCATCACACATTATAGTTCGCGTCACGTAAACTTGCCCCTCTGAAGTTAGACTTTTGCGACGACCGCGCAGGTACATTCACGTAAAAAAGTGTTACCTTTGTAGATTTTTTTTCTACAGAATCGAATTAAGTTGTAAAAATTTTAGATTACGCCCAAAAGTCTTCGACCCATGCATGTCTAGAGTGTCAGCTTAACTGCGTACGTAAAATAATAGTTTTATTTTTGTCTACGAAAGTAGTTTACACGATTATCAGCCACGTAAGTAGTTACGTCACTTTGTTAATAAATCGGACATACTTAGATGCGGGTACTTCTCGATAAAATTAAATCAAATGTACCCACATTACTTCAACACTGATGATGTAGTTCATTTTGTAAACATAAGTAAATTTTCTAAGCCTTTGTAGTGACATAGACCAGCAACTTACCTCCATTACCAGAAACCACAAACCATCACCTTCAATACCAGAACCAATACCTTTACCGTACCACCTGCATAACCATTACCTTTTGTTTTGTTTGACAACTGTTAAAGAAACAGAGAAAAAGACCGCCTTGAAAAAGGCGCGCTCTGTTTAAGAAATAAGAAGTTCGTTCTGAAAAGAACGGTTTTGGGCGCAAGGCTGTCGACGTGCGTGAAGATCATCGTAGCAGCAGAAAAAACGACGCGAAAGAAGTCACACGGCGCGACACGGCGACACACGACGCGATGACAGGCAGAGATCTTCACGCAACGCCAGCAGCCCGCGAAAAGGACACGCGCGGCGCCACAGAACATATATACCCTAACGGGAAGAACGACAACTCCATACAAATTTATTGCCTACACGAGCACACTAGCGCTCCAGTTTATGCCACGAGAAACTCGCTAGGTGCGGGAATTTTGAACAGATAGGTACCTACCATAGATTTTTATATAGTTTTGTATGTATCCCTCGTAATGCACAATCTATAAATAAACTGCAAGATCTTATTTTGCAGTTTATTTAACGATTATGCATTAGGTACCTAGTTATGATACATACATTCGTCTGACAAAAACTTAAAATATAAAAACTACCTGTAGTAGGAATAATAAATAAAACAAAGTTTCTATACATGTTTCAATATATTTATTAACTTTCTCATAGCTTTTTGGAGACTTCTTCAACAAATTCTTACAAAATATAGCACTAAAGCGTCAATATCGCACAAATAAAGTGAGTTTTTATTTCGTAAACACTGCAAGCGTCCATATTGTCCATATCACACAAATCAAATTAGTCTATCTCGTCAAATCTCGTGCACACAGAAACCACTAATTTTGCACTATAGAGTCAAGATCACTTAATGATTAACGCAATTATTCACAGATAACAATGTAGAACTGGCACCAAATATGATAATAAAGAAAACAACTACAACAAAACGTGTAAAAGAATATCAACAATCCGCCATACTGAAAAAAATGTATTGCCATTTTATAAAAAAAAACTACAAAATAAATAATTTTAAGTTCGTACTTTTTTTTTACCCAGCATTTTAATACGATTGAAACACTAAATATTGATCATAAGTGGCTAAATCCATTATTTTATTAAATATTAATGAACCTTGAATTGAACACAACTAATTATACCTAATTGGCAAATACCGAAATAATGGTTATCTATTCATTCAGGAATATGGCATCACTGATATATTGTCTTCTCTTTTTTTTATAGAGCGCTATCTCGTTTTCGCAAATCGTGCCCTTGTAGGCATTGGTCTCTAAGAGAGCTGACCCCCCCTGCGCGGCGCGCCCGCATGTACTTATAGACTAGCGCGGCGCGCGACGGACGACGGTACCCCCCGCGCGCCCCGCACACGCGCGGCGCATCGAGCGCCCTCTGACGTTTGTAAATTGTAAATATCATAGGCTAAGCACTACTTGTACCATAGCGAATGTAAATATAAATAGGACCATTTTACGAATAAACACAGATCAACTGGACACGTCTTTCCATAAAGATCCCGCTCTCCACCTATAAACCTTAATTTAATCCTCAGGTCCGTCAAATATTGCTATAATCTCCTTGCCTTAGACATTGCAAACGGCCAGTAGCCTTATACATTTCTAGTAGGAAGAGATGGTTAAGTTTTACGAAAGCTATATATATTCCACAGATTCATTTCGTTGTTGTGTAGCAGGTAGGAGTATTACCTACGTATACGTACGTAGTAACTACACTAAGTGTTATAAACCACACTCTGCCTCTGTCTACTATCATGATCTGTTTTAGGTTTAGGGGTTTTTAGGGTTCCGCACCTCAAAAGGTAAAAACGGAACCCTTATAGGATCACTTTGTTGTCCGTCTGTCCGTCCGTCCGTCCCTCTGTCAAGACCCTTTTTCTCAGAAACGCGTCGAGATATCAAGCTGAAATTAATATCACATACTCAGGTCTGCTATCACTCAAAGCCGTGAAAAAATCAAGTTTCTAATTTAACGAAAAAAAAAGATACGGTGGTTTATATTGCATATTTAGAAATTTGCAAGAGAATCAAAACCTATAGTGTACTTCCCATTGACCAAGAATCATGAAATTTGGCCAGAAGCAAGGTCATGTAACACAAGTAAAGGAAAAACTCCGAAAACCGTAAATTTGTAGTTTGTTCATATCAGGCGTCCGTCTGTCCGTCTGTCTTTCAAGATCCTTTTTCTCAGGAACGCGTCGAGATATCAAGCTGAAATTAATATCATATACTCAAGTCTGCTATCTCTTAAAGCAGTGAAAAACTCAAGTTTCTAAATCAACGCAATAAAAAGATACGGCGGTTTATATTGCATATTTAGACATTTTCAAAGGAATCAAAACTCAAAACCTATAGGGTATTTCTAATTGACCTAGAATCATGAAATTTGGCAGGAAGCAAGGTCATGTAGCACAAGTAAAGGAAAAACTCCGAAAACCGTAAATTTGTAGTTTGTTTACATCAGGCGTCCGTCTGTTCGTCCGTCTGTCAAGAACGTTTTTCTTAGGAATGCGTCGAGATATCAAGCTGAAATTAATATCACATACTCAGGTCTGCTATCTCTTAAAGCAGTGAAAAACTCAAGTTTCTAAATCAACGCAATAAAAAGATACGGCGGTTTATATTGCATATTTAGACATTTTCAAGGGAACCAAAACTCAAAACCTACAGGGTACTTCCCATTGACCTAGAATCATGAAATTTGGCAAGAAGCAAGGTCATGTAGCATAAGTATGGGGAAAACTCCGAAAACCGTAAATTTGTAGTTTGTTCACATCAGGCGTCCGTCTGTTCGTCCGTCTGTCAAGAACGTTTTTCTCAGGAACGCGTCGAGATATCAAGCTGAAATTAATATCACATACTCAAGTCTGCTATCTCTTAAAGCAGTGAAAAACTCAAGTTTCTAAATCAACGCAACAAAAAGATACGGCGGTTTATACTGCATATTTAGACATTTGCAAGGGCATCAAAACTCAAAACCTATAGGGTACTTCCCATTGACCTAGAATCACGAAATTCGGCAAGAAGCAAGGTCATGTAGCACAAGTAAAGGAAAAACTCTGAAAACCATAAGATTGTAGTTAGTTCACATCCGTCCATCCTCCCGTTAGCCCGCCTGTCAAGACCCTTTTTCTCAGAAACGCGTCGAGATATCAAGCTGAAATTAATATCACATACTTAGGTCTGCTATCTCTTAAAGCAGTGAAAAACTCAAGTTTCTAAATCAACGCAATAAAAAGATAGGGCGGTTTATATTGCATTTAGATATTTGCGAGGGATTCAAAACCTATAGGGTGCTTTCCATTAACGGAACCCTCGTTGCGCGAGTCCAACTCGCACTTGACCGGTTTTTTTTTTTTTTTTTGGTGAGTGGGAAATCATCCAATGACTGCTCCCGTCCTGGGTGCGACGGGAGGGCGTGTCAGACTCTTACTGACTAAAACCCACTCATGTTCCTTCGATTGCCCTTTATGTTCCGAGGTCACGGTAACTATTATAAACATTCCGCAACCCCGGCAGGCAGGTTTAAGGGTCAGGTAGGTCAATGTGATACTTAGAGGAGTGTTGCAAGAAAGGAAAAACATATTTATAATTTCGTAAATATATATATTTAATTTTATATCTTCCATCAATACATACAACGACACTTATACATTCAAAAATTTGGCCGTAACTACTATAGGTCTCACTTACAATGGCTTCGCTTACAAGTAAACGTGTAGAGATATCTATTAGCACATAAAACAGGAGCAAAATACAATACATTCGATTGTGGATTTATTATTTATAGGTATCGTAAACAGTAAAGGACCTATGTCAAGCGGAGTCGGACCTATCAATTTTAAAATACGGGGAAGACATCGTTTTACAATTCTGTTATAAGTATTTAAAAATCGAGCGAACAGCACCGTGTGAAAGTACCAACATAAAAACATTCACAAATTCTAGCCTACCAACCGCATTGCACGAAACGAAAATCAAGTATCATATTGATGGAGGAGAGATATTTTTACAAAATAAAACTTATCGACATATCTTCGGTGTACGCTAGGAGCTATAAAAATTGAAAATAATACAACTAATTTAATTTCATAACTAGTAAGACATTACAATCCCTTACCACGAGATCAGCGACAATTGACGTCACCCGGTGTTGCAGCGTTCACTTACTATTGGATACTCTAGTACCGTTTCATGTATAAGTAGTATATTGCATAAATTGTAAGATGTCACTTTTGGAAAACACTGGTCGATAAAACAAGTTAAAATATCATAATCACTTCAAACCAGACACATGAGAAGTCCCTTTGGTAATTTTGTCATATCCTTACCAATTGGTGGGAATTTAGATTTAATAATCTTTGGACTAAAATCTCTGAATACAAAAATCGTTTTATGTCCGTCCTCATTCTGACTACTCATTATTTTAATCGCATATTGCAACAATTTGCGAATTAAACATACAACACTTAACAACTACTATAATATAATACCTAATTATTTTATAAAGTAACAAAATTAACTTATATTTACAGTTATCATTAAAATTGTAGTAAAATTTTACTATTTTAGCACTAAGTTTTGATTATCTTGCTGAATTATTTTTCTGTGTTGTAGGAATTTAAATAAATTGTTTATTTTCGCAAAGTTTGAGACGCATACCTATTACATTGACGTAGACAACAACGGAGAGGTGTTCCGTAATACTGCACTAAGTAGGTACACACGGCTACACATCAAGCTATACACAACCAGTTTTAGCTGACCTCGCATTGTGTATGTTTTTCGTACAATCAGAAGTCAGCTTATACTGGTTTTGTATAGCTTGATGTGTAGCCCACCGTACTATACTGCATGCTACTGCGTCATTACAATCAAAACGAATGTTTGCAAACCCAATATGAATTAACAAGTTTTCAATAAGGCACCATTGGTTACATGGGTACATAGTGTATGAATGTAAAATATAAGGTGAACAATAACATAGGACCTTTCGGTGTTAGCCTTCATTAGTTGGTTAATATTAATTCCACTGGTGGCTGCGTATGAGATCAAATCCATTTTAATATTATGAAGTTCTAAAAATGAATATAAAATCTTAATGATTGTTATAGGCACTGGGCCTATATTGTTAGTAATTAGCTTTTGAAAACACACTTAGGTAAGTCTGAGATGGAAAGATACCAGATCTTTCTAGAACCATCTAGTACGACGTTGTTCGTACGGCAGTTGACAGTCTGTAGGATGTAGAGTTGTGTAGCTAATAGTACGTTGGGTTGGAGGTGTTCTGAAGGGAGTGATGTGGGGGCGGCGCGTGCGCAGGTTCGCTCAGTCCTCGTCTTTCTTCTCCATTTTGGGTTCGTACATTGCGTGCAGTTGTTCAGGTGATATGCTGCAAAAAGAAAAATAAAAAATTAGTTATAGCTCTCGAGTGGTAAAATAATTATTACATTTATTATAAGTGGCATCATAGACTACTCCTAAAAGATAGCTGATCATTTAACAACATGGTATAGGTCCACTTAAGTGTCATCTAACTTTCGCCCTACAATTAGGTACTGCGTACATCCAATCGTACCATATGGTTTGCAACATTCGTAATTACTGACTATCGGGTTTAACCGTTTAGATCAGTTTAATGTGCTGTATGAAACAGATACCTATTACAAGGCCAGTTTTGCGGGTGGATTTGTCTCCGTGGAAATACTTATCAACCAATCTTTTTTATTAATAATGAAGGTCTACACCGTATGTACAATTGCGTAAATAGAATGATATAAAAACGAGCCTCCACCATAAACCATAAGTTTTTATTTCAGTACACCCTACACAATCGGTCAGTGTGATTTTAATATAAAGATAACACTAACCGATTATGTAGGGTGTGTCTAGAATTTGACCGACCCTGTGTACTCTGAAATACACCAACTTTGAATTAGCCCTTTTATCCTTCGCAGTCCCAATTCGGTGCCTCCCACATCAAGAACTATAAGTGCATTCCAAAATTCCAATACCCTTAACCCTGAATCGGTGCAATAATTCTATGTCATTCATTCATCTCTAGCATTAGTATCTTCCATCCTTCTCTGGCAACTCGTGAATAAGTGCAATTTACCCTAACAAGCTCTGCAGGTCGCAAACGAAGCGGTAGACGTAGCGTTTGCCGGCCGTCTTGTGGATGATGTTCTTGTCATAGTAGTAGCGGAGACCGCGGGATAGCTTCTCATAGTTCATCTTGGGCTTATTCTTGCGGATGCCCCAGCGCCGAGCCACCTGTAATGTGATGTAGGGTTAGAATACAGTGTTCTAGTGGATACTTATCTCAAAGGGAGGGTTAAAGAGGTTTGATTAGACAGGCAACTGAGTACTTGCAAAAAAGCACGAAAACATCAGTGGTTTAACACAATTTGCCAATACAAACAAAACAAATACTGCGGTAGTCAACCGATCAGCAATTGCAAGAAGACAGAAACATTAGTTGTTGCTTGAATAATCTGAATTGATATTGAAAGAGTCTTACCTCATCAGGGTCAGTGAGTTTGAACTCCCATCCGTCGCCGGTCCACGAGATGAATCCCTGGCAACTCTTGTCGGTCAGCAACTCCAGTAAGAACTGCCACAGTTGGATCGGACCTGACCCTGTAAGCGTGCCACACAGTTGCTTTACGATATACGATTGAAGTGGGCTATTGCAGGGATGTATTGCAGATATATAATTTATAGAATATGAAATGAAAAGAAATCCATAATGTTCTCGATCTTTTCTAACTTTTAAAGAGTTTTAAGTGCCATAAGGATGATCAGGGATGATGGATCAGTCGAATGTTATGTCATTTCCTCAATAACTATATACATACCGGTGAAACAGGGTCCTGTGGCGGGGTAGGCGAGTTTGTCCTGCGGGATGAGCGCGTGCTGGTCAGCCGGCCACTCATTCCACTCGGCGCAGGCGCCGCCGTACTCCTGGACGTAGCTCTCGCCGTAACCCTCGCCGCCGTACCGACCGCCTCCGCCTGGACAATGATAAACCACACATTGAAATCTTTGGCTGTTTGTGCATAACAAGGAGTACAAATGTTCTTGTTTGGAATACCAGATTGGTAAAACTAGCGCTCAATTTCGGATGAGAGTATGAAAAAAATTTGTTTTTTTGAACTGGAAAACAATTTTACATTTGAACTTTATACAATTTTGGCCTACGCTAACCATAAAAACTTACACCTATCTCAGAATACCTCGTATTGAAATGATTCCACTAAACCAGAAATAAAACCGGACCGATTGACTAACACCAATTAGTGCACTCCAGTGACGATGACAAGTAAAAATACGAGAGAAATATGATCACCACTGAATAATAACCACATGAAAGATTAAATTCTGTTAACGACGTTGTTGAAACTGTACACCGCATCAATTAAAGTGACCAAGTCAGTTGTCTTCTGATCTCTCCTAATGAGAGAATGCCCATGTTTGTTTTTAATTACTCACGTACATTAATGGTGTGATTGTGTTGTTATCATATCACTGTATTTTCTGTGTTTAGTTACGAAACGGTTTTGTAATGCACTCCTGCATGCTATGAGTACGGAATTTCGAGGCGTCTTAATCAAATTAAGTCAAATCTTAAGTTTAGAATTTGCAATTCGAGTTGTACAAACATCAGGTTTACTTTGAAGAATTTACTATTTGGATGGTTAGACTCACCTCTTGGATAAGACTTGGTGTAGGGATGGGGCTGGTACTTTTGCTCGTGTGTGAGCAGGGGTTGCGAGTGCGCATGCGCGTGGTGGTAGTACTCGTCGATGTAGGGCTGCGCGGGCGGCGCGGGGGGGCCTGGGTACTCCGGGGGGTAGTACTCGTCTAGGGGGGAGGCTGCCGTGGGCGCCGGCGCAGACCCGCCGCTCGCCTCTGAGTAGCCGTAGGCATTGGTTTCGCGAGGACCACCAGTCGTGTAGCCGCCTGTAACAAACAGCAGAAGTTTCAATATTTGAACAACGGCCAATCGAATAAAGAGTATTACGTGACATGTTGAGATATAGGATGAAAGGTAAACGTTTAAATAATTGGATCATGGGCTGGAGCATCCGTAACAGGGTTGTTATACTTTACTCTTCGGTGTAATGTAATGGCGAAATCAAAATTTTAACCTTCAATTGCCAAAAGATCCAGACTACGGCACGCAGTACCATAGTATAGCTAACTTACATTAAACCTACAACCTAACAGCATACGAAAGTTTCCTCTTCGATATCAATTTTCTAGTTCAATCGCAGGCACCATTTGCAAATTAAATCAAACCTCAATTTGATGGTCGGTGTAAGCGTTATATCGTGGCTTCGTGGCGCGAGGGTGTCGGGGAGCGGAGTGCGGTGAGCGACGGTGGGGGGAGGGGGTATGTGTGGGTCCGTCGGCGCACGCACAGAACAAAGGGCGAGCCGTGAACCGCGACCGACGCGCTTCGGTACCCCGCGCCCGCCAACACGCCTCGATATGCATGCCATACTGATTTTTTTAATGGAAATTTTGTCTGACTGAGATATCACATTCACAGCCCACCTACATGTTAAAATTTTCTGCTGCTCTAATTAAGATCAACAGAATTTTTTACCACATCGTAATAGCAGATAAAGAAATGGAAAAAGTTTTATAGCTGTGCTGGCACTGAGGTGTGTTAAAAGAGATTAGTAGATTTTACAGCTGTTCTGATGTTACAGAATCAATCTGACAGGCTAAACCGTTCAGTAAGAGGGTTAAATTGCAGACCGTTCACTAAGCTTACTGCTTACATAATGTAGCTTTCTTCAAATAGCTGAAACAGTTTTTCACCCCAAGTAGCAACATTTTTCAACAAATTTTAAACGCAATTTTGTGCAACGAATCTTGTGTATTCGTTGACGTGTTCAATCTGCCTTACATGACGTTTTTTATCGTACAGCTCCTTCCCAGAAACCACAATCTCAGCAAAACTTTAACAATTATTCAGAAAAATTATGAAAAATCACCGTTCACGCAGTCACGCAGTGTGGTTGAACAATTTAACAATAGGACGCGTTACTGTGCATGTGTTTGTGAGTGTTAACATGTGTATTGTGAGTGTCTGGGTGAATGTAGATCCATGCCGCGGGGTCAGTATCGTTCATTGTCTGTCGTTTGACCGTCGATGTATTTCATCTCGTTATCATGAAGATTAAATGGGATCATTGATGCTGTAATAGCTGTATCATTGCTACTGATTCGGTTATGATTTGAAGTAGCATTATTTATTGTTGAATATTGTTGGTATTATTTCGGTTTTGTGAGGCCTTGAAGAGCGCTACTAGGGACTTAGCAATTTCGAAGGCGTGACTGAACTGCTTTAATGTAATGCTTGTGTGGCGGCTTGCTAACACGACTCGAGCATGTGCATCTGGATTGAGAGCCCAAATTTTAAATCTTCTCAAAAGAAAATAAGATTTACAGGGCATTTAGTTAAAATTTAGTAAAACTTAGGGCAATATGCCATGAATTTCTTAAACGTGAAGTAAAGGTGTTATGATGAAATAACTAGGGCTCTCAATCCAGACGCCTGCATAAAGTGGCATAGCCTGAATCTCAGAAAGTACTGCCTCTGGGCTCATAATTTTTATTTAAGGATTTAGTTAAGAATTTCTTACAAGTTTTAAGAAATTCCCAAATATGTAGGAATACTATATTACAGAGTTATAGCGGTATATCTAGGGCCCTCAGTTCATAAATGTTTGTACTGAGGAATCTTCAAACTAATGGATTTATTCAAAGAAATACTTAAATGCGACCGTCATATATTTTACTTAAACGCGTCTTTAAATTAGTAAAAAAGAAATAATGACAAAAAACTCAATAGTTAAAAAGTAAATGGAGATTGAATTTTCCTAAATCGTCTGAACTGAGGGCCCAATATTTTTGGCAGTATTGACTAGGATAAGCCTTCTACACTATCTCACATAAGGGTAAGTATTTTAACTAATTCTTAATTAAAATCTAGCAAAGCGTCCATTACTCTAAATTTCATACTTTTAGAGATAATTGAATAATATTTTTTTATAGAAGAAAATTCTGTAGGGTACATATAGTTTTGTTACTTTTTGAGACTAATCAGCATGTACCCTCACACAAGCTGTTTCTTAAACGAATAATTGTTGCTTGAACTGTCGGAAGCGATTACATGAGATAATATGTTACCAGGGCCATAAGATATAATTAAGGTTTTCTTGAACACCGATTGATGTATCCAAATAAAATTTAAATGGATTGAAGAACAAACTACTTTCTACAAGATTGGGAATTTTAATTTTTTGATTTTTCCATTTTTTTTTTAATTTTGTTTTGGCTGATTCTTATTTTGAAGAATAAAGATTCTGGTAGAGCTATCGCCTTTTTTCGTACTGTTATATGATCATGTGTTATTTAGTTAATTATTTGTGTTGTTTACCTAAGTAAATTTACTTTTAATCATAAGCATCACAGACTTGTTATAAATTACGTGTTGTTTTAGTTTAGGTACAAAATAGGTAAGTTTAACATCATTAAAATTAGTTTGTTGATTACGGTTTCTCTGATGATACCTACAGATAGTCCATACTACTTAACATATTACATGCTACTGGCCTATTGCTTTGTTTCATTTTAGGTATATAAAGCGTATTGAAGCTAATATTGTTAAATATATTAATTACTAATATTTATGTTAATTCAATTACCTACGTCTAATATTTCATTGGTTTATACCCGAAAGGATTTTTTTTTTGAAACGTTTTTTATTTTATTGTTTCACGATATGTAGGTGCTGGCACAGCAAAACTAGTCGTATATAATTATAATTCTCCATCTACGCATTACAAGATAATATAAGAACATGTCGAACACTTGTTTATACTTACATGGAACATTATGGTCACCCTACAGAATTTTCTCCTATAAAAAAATATTATTCAATTATCTCTAAAAGTATGAAATTTAGAGTAATGGACGCTTTGCTAGATTTTAATTAAGAATTAGTTAAAATACTCACCCTTATGTGAGATAGTGTAGAAGGCTTATCCTAGTCAATACTGCCAAAAATATTGGGCCCTCAGTTCAGACGTTTTAGGAAAATTAAATTTCCATTTACAGTTTAACTATTAACTTTTTTGTCATTATTTCTTTTTTACTAATTTACAGACGCGTTAAGTAAAATATATGACGGTCGCATTTAAGTATTTCTTTGAATAAATCCATTAGTTTGATGATTCCTCAGTACAAACACTTATGAACTGAGGGCCCTAGATATACCGCTATAACTCTGTAATATAGTATTCTACATATTTGGGAATTTCTTAAAACTTGTAAGAAATTCTTAACTAAATCCTTAAATAAAAATTATGAGCCCAGAGGCAGTACTTTCCGAGATTCAGGCTATGCAGGCGTCTGGATTGAGAGCCCTAGTTATCTCATCATAACAGCTTTACTTCACGTTTAAGAAATTCATGGCATATTGCCCTAAGTTTTACTAAATTTTAACTAAAAGCCTTGTAAATCTTATTTTCTTTTGAGAAGATTTAAAATTTGGGCTCTCAATCCAGATGCACATGACTCGAGCGTCAATGTGTGCGGCAAAGTTTTTCATTGCGCGTTACCAGCAGTCTGGACCTGTCTTAATCCGTAAAACGCGTGATTCGAGACACAATAGAAAAACAATAGCAGCCCGACAGCCGGCTGTCGCTTGGTCGTTGAAGGTTAAGAGATCGTCACATCATAGATCAATAATGTTGTCAAGGTGATGAAAGAAAACTATTTTTGACTAAGTATTAGCTATATTATTATACTTATATTTTCCTTGTAGATAAGAAGATGTTAATTGAGTTGATTTCCTTATTGTTTTGCACACGTTTTCCGCTTTGGTCCGTTAAGAGTCGTTTTTTGCGAACGTAGGTAAGTGTACTAAGCATCTAATTGTTTGCAGTTTAACATCATTTGATATTTACGACTTGAAATAAATGAAATACATCCACTTTTAACTGTAGCTATTTATATACAGTACCTGTTAGATAAAGTTAATTTAAGTTAATTAAGAACTTAATTTCAATAGTCTGACGATATTAGGATTGTTTATAATATTTAGCACAGATCACAAGGAAAACTATAAATAATTCTCCATTCAGAAATTCTGTAAATCAGTGTATTATAAGACACATGCATGAATGAAGTTATATTTTTAGAATGTGAAGCTGACTGGTAAAGCGGTCAGTGCATACACTACCATGACTACATTTCAGCCAGGGTCAACACAACCGAATATGGATATGTATCTAAGTATATATTTAAATGTACGAATCACATGAGTAAATATTGGAATAATCTCAGGTATTTTTGTTGTGTAAAAGTATGAAAGTTTTTAAAGTCACGAGAAAAACTTTATTTAACTTTTCCTTTTTTGTTAAAAAGAGGCTTCCAGCTGCTATTTCCCGGGTTACAAACTGTTTTAAAAAACCCAACAACTTCTAAAGGACAAAACACCCACACAACACAAATTTAAACTTCTTTTCCCAAACAAATTACTTATTTATATACGGGTGAAAGTGTCAACTAAAAGTAGAATAAAGAAGCGTGTATTAACGTTTTTAACGAAACTAATGAAGCATCGGTGTAAACAAATCACGGCGTGTCAGTCGGAGCAAATAGAGGAATGTTAATGAAGCAATTGTTCCCCGGAGAAATTATACCATAAATCGTCTTCAAGGGAAATAGCTCCCTCGGGAGTGACCCGGTGACCTTTGAGAGTACTGAGACAGTTCTGGACGTTTTTGGACAAATTGTTTGTTGTTTTTGAAGTTGTTTTTTGTTTAACACTGATGATATTTAAATTAGGAACTCACCTACGTCTTTTTTTATTTTTAACCATTGGGGTTGACTTTATTTTCTTCAAATATATCTGAAAACCTGTCTAGCTGAATACTTACTGTTCCTGTACACCTATCCAAAATAAGTTTATTATATTGAAATGTCGTTAAACGAACTATTTATTATCTAATAATTATTCCTTAATTAAGACCTGTTCAATGTTACAAGATTAAATTAATATTTATACTCTATATCCGTCCGGTGCAACATCCGTATTTATTTTCGAGAGCGTTTAAAAAAGTCTAGTAGCAAGGCGAAGATGTTCGTCAACAGTCGTTTATAAGAATGCATATTAAAGACAAGTACGTCAGCCACAGCATCACAGTTCGAGATCGAGTAGTGGGGCGTGGAGAGGGGCGGGTGCGGTGGCGCGGGGCGGGGCGAGCCAATCGGGCGCGGCCACGCCCCGCACGCCAACGCTCGGGTCGAAAGGTCGCCGCTCCACCGCGCTATTGGCTCGATAAACAGATTTATTTCAGATAGAAACTAAATGTAATGCTCACTAAGAATCTCGATACGTCGATATTTTTTGGTTTCAGTAGTAGGTGTGTAAACATACTAGAAGCCATTTTAGTTAAATCTATTGGAGTTGCAATCAAACAACAAAGATTAGTTTTCCACTTACATGGCTTGATTATTCTAGGGTTATAAAAACCTTTAATGGAGTGATATCATGCTTAATGAGACCCTGAAAAGGTATTTTTACATTCTTATAGGTATTATTGATACTTGCCATATCTATGAGCATTTATTATACAAGGCAATGGTAGTTAAATGAATTAAAAGGAAAACTTCATTCATTTATCTGCAATAGTAGGTTGGGTACGCAAATGAGACAATAATAATAAACAATCAAAAAGAGATGATTGGGACAATCCCACCACACTATTCCCAACCACTGCAACTCCTGAAAGCCAGAATCAACAGTGGAGTCCGCCAGAAAAGCGCCGAGCAATGAAGCTCGACGAGTCCCGGAGAAACGATACAACTGTCTTGGATCCCGCAAAGATATTAATCAGAAAAGAACAGCGGAGGAGTAAGACAAAAATATTTTTTTCCACTTCCCTCCATAACAAGCAGGAGACAGAACAGAACTAGGCCGATAGGCACAAAGGGGCGATTACAACTGGGAGAAGCCCAGATTGCCTAGCACCACGGAATAGGATCTGTTAAAAATTAATGGGCCCTAAAAAAGAGATGATTATTAAAATATGAAGAAATAGTCCCTCTCATAACAACCCTGTAAACAACTACGAAAAAATCATATAAATAGATATTTGACTCAAATTCAATGTAAAATATTTAATAATGTGGGTATTAGAACAATTTTTCAAAATCTTTGAAGAAAATAAATGCGATAATGCTAGTTTTTACTAAGTCACACGAAAGTATATTGCAGCTGTAAATGCTCTAAATATAGATATTATTACTTACCGTCGTCTTATTGGTTTCAATGTCTGTTGTTAAATTATGTAATATAATTTAGCTGTAACTATAATAATGAGGATCAAAGAAAATGAAATGTAACATCAGAAATTTCATTACAAAACAAAAGGTTTAAAACCACACGTATACACTCAAACAATCAAGAATTAGGAAAAACCACGATACGACCTTCATAAAGAATATTGATTATAACACAACAGAATAAACAACAGAAACAGCTTCAGATATTTAATCTCTGAAGTGTACAGAAAAGTACATCATCTATAAAATTTTCTTTATTAAAGTAGAATAGTTAACATATTTCACAAAAGAGAAAGATAAAAATGACGTAATACTTAATATCGTTACTAGAAAGAAGAACCAAAGTGACCTCTAACACTATAATGATACGGTATGAAGTAGAAAGCGTACTGAACTAACCCTAAATAAATCGGAATAAGGGACAGGAGGATTGGGACTAGAAAAGTTTAAACATCTTTATGGCTGGTTAAGAAAAGAGGTAGACCAATGAAATATTGGTTATTGTATCAAATATTAAAAAGAAAAGACGAGATCATTGCTGTAATCATATAAGTAAATGTATCAGAGTTTAGCAATACTGCATGGTTACTAAGCAGGTTTCATATAAATTCGGAAAACGCACGAGGACATGGAGTTTCTTGCTCGCTCAATTTTATGACAGACTGACACCTTGACGATTCGAAAGTACCTGTAAATGGTTTATTTGAATAAAATAGTTTTGAGTTTGAGTTTGAACATGATCCTCTGAAACACACAAAAGCAAAGTAAGTTTGTAAGGCTAAATGATTTTGATAATGAAATAACCAAAACTACTACAAAGGACTTAAGTGTGGGATCAAATCGAATAAATCATGATAGAGCTTTAAAAGAAGGCAACATCAAACTTTCCGGATTTCGAATCATCGATATAGAAATAAATGTTATCATTGATTTCAAACCAAGTTCTTCAGAAGATAACAATCGAATACCTAAGCAAATGAGACAATCCATTAAAAAAGAGTTACGTTTCTCAGGTAAGGCTTTCTTATCGGCTTTTATCTAAGAGCTTAATGAATTACAGGTAAGTAAAGAAATTGTAAAGCACGATAGTAATTAAGACGCAAGCACGGTTTAAGAAGACAAGTCAATACTACAAAGTAAGAGTAGGTAAGCTAAGCCTTTCGCGAATATTAAGAAGCGATACGACAGCAACCTTAGACCTGGCGGCAGCTGCGACACGACTTGTGCACTTTTTTTATTTATTATCTGCGACGAAATTCGACCCGCGAAAACTTTGAGTCGTTGTTTTTTGGCCTGGAAAGCACGCGCTATACTGCCATATGGTGTCCCGACAGACGAGCAATAACGACGTTTTTGTAACCATATTTCGAAAGCTCATAACAGGCTTGTATTCTTATTAGAACACCCATAACTCAGATCGTTGTTATATAAATGTGATCTTGTAAATTTAGCCAGTATTTTGGAAAATCTATGAGCACGTTTAAACTGCTATTTAGCTGTATTGATTGCGTAATTTCAGTACAAAGTGATCTACATTCGAACGTATTTTATAATAACGTAGAGACGCATATCGCGCCAATTCCCATTTGGGAACGGAAGTCGAAATATGAATTTTTAAAATTAGAATCAAATGCGGTGCGCAGGTGAGCGGTGTGACAAGCTACAGTCGACGACAGCCCGCCCGCCGTCGCCCGGTGTTTTGACATAAATAATTTGGCCTAATTAATTAATTAAAAATGTAAATAGTGTCAATTAAAGTAAATTTACTGTGATAAAGTTGTTGAAAATACTTTTATTAGATGTTGAATATACGAGATGTTGTCCCTTTTTGTTATTCTTGGTAAGATTACTCGCTTATCTAAACTAAAATTTTACATATTATCCCTGATTGTTATAGCGAGTCTGTTTAGCATTAATGAATTTTATTTGTTTGTTATCGCAGCCCATTCGGCTTTTACACATACTAAGGTAATTTGCAGATACTAAGGTATTTTGATATTTGATAGTTTTATAGCTAACTATTTTAAAAGTTTCGTCAAAACTTTCAGAAATAGACCATCTTTTAAGACAGGTGCACTTTGGAAAATGACAATAATTTGTCAAATGAGGGGACGGGTTGGAAAAATAGTGAATTGAAAATAATAGTTGGAAAAACGACATTATTCTTGGATAAGAGGAAATGGCTGTCAACGAGTGGTGTTTAAATCAAATTCAAAATTGGAACATCTTTCGGCAGGAAGCGTGAAATATTTTAAAGTCGCGATGTATGAGCAATGACGTAGCGAATGAGAAGTCCATTGTTTTTAATAAGTATTTTATGAAGTATGTTTATATACCTAGTTGAAGTTCTTTTTTTTACTTTTTACAAACTATTACTAATACTTGAGGTATTACAGTGCTAAATATCATATTTATTAAAATTCATACTTGTGTGGGAGTTTTTATTAGGTTTGCCATTTTTTATTAGAAGGAAAAGTTGAAGGCAAAGAAAACCGTTTCAAATCAAGGGAAAGGGAAGATTGTCTCTTACAGTATGATCACTGTATATAAATCGTGAGATAGGTACATAACAGCCCGCAAACGTGAGACGGTATAACAGCACATGACCTCAACTTGCGTTTAAAAATAAAGAGTCGCAATCGGTTTTCCTGCGAGCGACCGACGCGAAATCGACTAACACCAGATCCACCGATATTTATTACCAATAAAATAGCGTGTAGCAAGCCCGATAATAATTACAAACACACTTTTTTACTTCACTATTTATACATCGATTTTAAACAAAAAATATCAGTTTAGTTTTTAGTCACAAAAATAAGTTGGGTCTTACAATAATATCCGGTGGAATATTTCTTTTTTTATTTATAATCTGTCGCGGCAGATGGCGATATTGATTTTGACACAATTATAAAAGTTCGGTCGGTGTACTATTAATCAAGGAAATTAAGTTTGAAATTCCGTGCTCATAGACATAAAATATTAATTGATTAACTAATAGGTGCACGCACATACCGATTGTGTTTAAAGACTCGTAAACGATTCCTGGGAATCCGATAGTGGTTCAATAAAACCTTGGCAGCGCTCGGCAAATCGTTCTGGTATTACATTGTCTAGACTTAATAAAAAGTAGAGCTACAAAGCGGCACAGATGGCACACTGTTCATCGATGCAACCCCTTGTGTTATTTTTCTTTTAAGAGCTGGTAGATCATATTGAACGCTCTTCATGTTTTGGTTTTCCAAATTTTTCTGCGTAAGCTTCAATAATGTTGGTGAAAGATTTATCTACTAAATGTCTTTTGTTCAAAAAGATTAACTGCTGCTGATCCTACATTAGCTCATATCAAAAAAATCTAGCTCCTCTGGTCTACTCTTGTATGGTAACTCATTTTTTGTAATAAATCTTTATTTACAGGGACTCTCATGTAGTTTTGCAATACAGCTAATGCTAATATGAAAAATGACAAATCGCGTGCACTATGCCTTGTCTACGGTTGTCGGTAGTCGGTATGCGCGGCAGGTGCTCGGCCACCTGCGCACGCGCCGACGGTCGTTACAAAAACCGTGCGCGCGCCATGAGGGGGGGTAGCACCACGTAAACACTCGCCGTCATACTTAGAACATAGCTGACATAAGGGAAGCCATTAAACCTGCTCGCAGCATTTATATTAATATACTTTTAAAAGCCGATTTACTTGAGCCGGCATTTGGAGGAAATAAATATCGAATTACATTGTGAGTAATTCGGTTTTTTTTGCAGTAGTGCAATTTGCTAACACCAGTGAGGTATGCGTGGTGTTATGGTGTATTGTAAAACTATAGCAGTTTTGATATATTGTAGGCAAGTAACGATACTGATCTAGATAGAAACCGGCAAATTTAACAGGCACTGAACTTAAAAAGTCTAAGTAATAGATTTAAATCAAATAAATGTAGTGTAGTGCGATAGACATAAAACTGCAGGCAGGATGTAGCGGCGCTACAGACGACGGAAGTGGCGGCGCGGGCGCATCAATGGCGACGTGACCTGCTCTGACGTCACGCCCATTCAACTCTCAAACTTTGAAATAAATACGTGCTATATTTTGATTGCAAGATTCGCCAATCTATTTTGAAAAGTTACCAAAACGAAAATAGTTTGATGTGTTCAAATGAAATTCGTCTAATGAAAATAGAATGAGATGAAGGAATTACTCATTAGAATAGGAATGGTGTCTGCGAACTTAAGTTTAAAAACTTTTTAAGGTCTTTTATAACTTGTCTGTAGATAAATTCGTGGTCATAAATATTAGCTTTTTTATTAGTCATAGCCAAAACAATAGTTGACTAATGGCATCAGTCAGATTTCAGCAGTTTATAATAATAGAGTCCAATTTTCTGAAATGTTACTGGTTCTTAGCTTTCCAGCTATACATAACTGATGAGATAAGCAAACGGATATACCACGTATATTATATGTTTGTCCTTAATATTATATTAACGGTTTTGAATAAAATATTTTACACTATTAGTTGAATACTATACATATAATTTTGTAAAACTCAAGTGTATTCACGGTGGAAACTATGTTTCCTTCATTTTACGAATTTTCTTTAATTGCTAAGCTAAAATGAATGACTATTCTACACTATCTATTGAAACTTTTTGACGATTATTCAATATGGGAGCTACCCGTTACTATTGAAACATGTATAAAAGCACGGCAAATTGAATCCAATTCCTTAGAAAGTGTCGATTAGACTGAAAGCGTTTAATAGTTGGTGTGGATTACGGCGGGCGGCGGCCGGAAGTAGCCATATTAATTTATGAATGAACTGAGCTACATGACGTCACTGACTACTGACGTCATCCGTCATGCACATTGTTCTAATCGGGGACAGTATTCAGTTTGCGAAAACGAGAATTAAACTAGGAACGAATAAAATTATCCATCGCGTCGCACAAAAGAGTACGCTAAGTAAGGTACAAGATAAGAACCTATTGACGCTGATTAAAAAAAAACTGAAGAAGGAACCCATTAAGCGATTTGTCAAAATCTTTGGCGCATCATAAACGTTAATTAACTAATTTCGTTGTTGAATATAAAAATATGGTCAACTTAACGAAGTCGATCGGGTGGTTTTTTTCTGTGTCTGCTAATGAATACAGTTCGTTTGTAGGTATTTGTATAGGCTAGTGATAAACTTTGGTATCGTGCACATGTTTCTTAGGTCACGGGACAGCTGCGAGCGTTAGACAGGTGCTTCTAACATGACAAGTTGTTTGTCGCCTTCGAACATTGCATGATAACACTACTTATATCATCTAAGTAGCCCTTATGTGGATAAATGATAAATTGTGACAACACCATTTGACAATACAAGTAAATAAAACATAACTAAAGTTTGATTAATTTTTGAACTAGGCAAAGACTGTATAAGCTAATAATTGGTTTCATTGTTGGTAAAAAGTGAGCAATTGTTGAGAATATTTGGGAAAAATAGCAATTAAGTTTATTTAAATTAACTAAAATAAAAGTTATCCCAAGAATATGTGTCTGTAGTTATAACTTTAAATCATTTCTATGAAGTTAAATAATAGTAAGAAGAAGTCTACCTGAGTTTGAAATATCCTATTATATATTTTTATAAAAATATATTTTAGTTTAGTACTGAGTAATTGTAATGATTTTGAAAATGTAACGTTAATCCATTTTAAATCTTTTCGAGGCATAAGTTTGGTTGTAGGTTACGTTACATTGAACTGTTACGTTTTATCACAGGGCGATAATTTGACGTATTTAAATTAATTATAAAAAGATTTTTGATTGGAGTATTTTCACAGAGCATTTGTGAGTGTTATATGGAACAAAGTCAAAACTTTATGTTAAACGATTACGCTATATAATATATATAATAGGTATATATATATAAACGCTAATGAGTGAATCGGTATACTTGGCGAAAATTAAAGGATTAAATTAAAGAGGATTATAATATTTAATTAGATACCACGATCGGATTATTATTTATCCATGATTATGGAAATGTATATGTATAGGACGTTTGTTAGGTATTGCAAATCTTGCCTTCACCTTTAATGAGCTCTTAATATTTGATCAAAATCTGATTTACGACGGCAACGACCTTCCAAATGTTTGTTCTTCAAGTTACATAAAGTATTAAAGTGGCCGTCGGCTAGTTCAAATCGTGATTTCGATCACGTCAACTACGAGATTTGCGTCGACCTGTAAAAGGAAGGAAGCGATTACTGAAAGGTGAGCGACCTGCACCGTTACCTCTAGAATGGACACCATTTATGAACGACCACCATTTGCGAGAGCCATGGATGACAGCCGACACGCCTCGACATCGATTACATCTGAACCTATTGTATGAATATTCATACACCAAACGTGTTGTGATTTACAAAATTACAATTGATTTTCAATTAACGATCTCTGATGGCGAATTAATCTCAGTTTGTCTGTAAAATATTATATGATAGAGCCATAAATTATTGTTGTAATTATAATGTTTTGTAACGTTAATGGACGTGTGATTTCGTGTAGATTCATTTTATGAGATCAATAAAAATAATTATAAACTGGATTTTCCTGTATTTTAACCAACAGTGTACAAGGGCGTACCTACAGAAAACTTTTAAATATCACGAATTTTAGTTTAGTTGTAGGTAAGACAAGTAATAGGAGTTAAGTTATGAATTGCGTGGTACGTGCCTGGCAGGAGTCATTGTGTGGAGCACTTGATCGGGACGTTAACAACGCTTTCACGTAATCTATGTATGCAAATGTAAGCTATGTGACAATACTGCAAAGCTTTTTATGCGCGTCACGCGGCGGAAGCGCGCGAGGTGCGCCCGCGCACCCCCGCCCCGCCGCCGGATCCAACATGGCGGCGGCGAAAGTGCTTCCGCTCCCAACTTGAGAGTTCTCAATGAAGCACTGCTTATTTATAACGTAAATGTGTTTATGATTTAAATAAACGTTACGCTTTTATAAAGATGAGATTTGTCAGCGTTCGTTTACGTTGCTCATTTCCCGTCCTCAATGAAATAAGTGTGTGTTTATGAAACCAGAAACATTATAGATCGGAAGTCCCGAATAAATAATGTACGAATAATTATTTCTATTCTTTGTGAGATGCTCGCATCTGTGTTTTTATTACTTAAATAAATTTTAATACACGCGTTTTGCAATGTAGATGTTTTAAATTTAAATGTTGTGTTATTATTAAACGAAGAACACCTAGGTATACTAATGTTAATGAAACAAGGATATTGCACAACTGATTATATTTCAATACCTAACTATACTTGGGAATGTTTTGACTGCTATATAATGAATATTATTTACGTGTTTATTTCTATTTTTACTATCGTAACCGCAGACTTAATGACTGTAGTTGATTAGTATTTAATTAAGGGATACATAAAATAAAAAAGTACATTAACTTGCCAATAAAATAAATGAAAACTATTTAAAAATAAAATTAAGTACAAACATTTAATTACTAAAAAGAAAGCACATTACGATGGAATAATTTAATTATTAATATTACTCAAAGTACTCTAGTGCCAATCACACGGCATAGTATATCGACAAGGAAAAACAAAAATATTTTAGATTGCGCATTTACGAACCTGTATTTAAAATGAATGAAGGATCACCACACAGGGAGTCCACTGTAGGGTCGTACGCGAGCCTGTTCGGCTCAGCATAGTGCAGCTTGCTCGCGTTGGGCACTGATTGCTCATAACTCAGCCTGGCCACGCTCGCTAGAGTCTGTTCATAATTGAGTCTCGTATTGTCCCTGTTCTCTGCTTCAGAGTAAGGTTTATTCACTTTAGCACTGTAGTCTGTAAAGTTGAGCTTGGTGAGCGAGGACATGGGGATGTCGAGGGGCGCCGCGCACGGGGGCACGGCGACTTCGCGCGGCGCCTCCACCAGGAGCATGGCGGCCCGAGTACCGGCCCCGGCGGCGCACTCCACCACTGCTCACCAACACATTACACCCCAACACTGATTTAACTATAATATTTTTTTTTATTCGCATAAAAATATTTTCGCAATTTTTTTAATAAATCAAAATTATTTTTATAAAACTTATTATTTTTTAAAGATTTTAAACCACTTCAATAATAAAAGTATATTTTAAACAAAGCGACTATGAATTAATAGTGTCCGACGTAATATTATCGCGTTACTCGTAACGACTCCGAGCTTTTGTATGCGAGAAGCATCCGTAGCACCGTGTTGCGTCGCGCCTAATCTCCAACTGAGAGCTTTCGGGCGGATCGAGAGGGCGGCCGTGGAAAATGCGGACCGAGTGTAGCCGAGTGCGAGCCGAGCGCGCACGAAGCGCTACGAACTAACGTGAGCCGCGACCTGTCGCATCACCTGCTACAAGACCAACTGTTGCGCGACCGTTGATTTTTTTGCTAACCCTCCTGATGAGTATCACGAAAATTAGCACGGGCACCTTCTATCGAAATTATACCAACACAATACACAGCTTTGTGTGAGCCTCTGAACAATCTAAAAATAGCAAAGGCTAACTATCTACGTACGAGTATGCAAAATAAACCTATTTAATTCTAATTAATCTAGCCATGTACTGCAATATTACAAATGATGAATATTACATTCTTATTATAATGTAGAGTTATTTTCCTGTTGGTTATCATTTAAGGAAAATGAAATCTAGAGCTCGGTGTTGAACGAAAACAATGTAGGTAGAGTCCCGTTCGTAGAGCACGTGAAATTGTTATCGTGGGCCCACAAGTATCGGTGTGGATATGACCGAAGTAACTGTAGGTACATGGTTTTTATTTTAGTGCGAACAATGAGTTGTAATTTATATTCGTCTTCACTTAAAAAATACTTAGCAAGTTGCGAGTGTGGCTGAGGTAGCATTGTTTCGCGAAGATATAAAAACAAAACGATTAAATTGTCCGGACGATACACTAGGGAGATAATGAACTAGCATAATGGATGTAGTGACGCATCTAATTGTATTTTTTTCAGTGGCCACGTGAAAATGTTATATTACAAAACGACTTGTGAATTTAAATTAGGCTCTAGGTAGGTAATAATGTACAGTAAGTTATGGAAATTAGTTTACAAGCATAAATTAGTTTTAGAGCATAAATTAAAGCGATTTAGCAGTAATTTTGTATTAGTCGTAAGTTAATTTGGTGCCCAGATTTAGTCTTTGTTACACCTACATAGAAAATAGAGGTTTGACATCTTTCTAACTTTTCTTTCCTTGTCATCAATAAAAATTTGTGACCTAGGATTTGAAATCGAATTGTCTCTGAAGGAACCGATCGCAGCGGTGATGTATCCGTCAAAATAAAACAATAGAGTAAAGATCACGTTAAACTTGAGAAAAAACTGTTGGATTGTTTCGCAAATTCAGTATGTAAGGTAACGTCGTGTATCATAATTACGTTATAATAATGACCATGACGCGTACGGCCTTGACTATGATTCTCATTGTTTGATAGTGGCACGCGAGACGCAACACACTTGAATTTTAAATTTAGAATACTTCCATTCGTGTCTATTGTAAGTCGTCGTAACTATTGTTGTAACCTTTATGTAATTCGTTCATTAGTTTTTTTAATCTGTTACTATTTTTTTTTTGACAGAATGGGGATGCATTCGAAGACAAGAAATGGATATGACAAAAATGAAGAAGAATATTACTGTTTCAGCCCCATAAATCGTTTCTATGTATAATGCCGTCGCGAAAAAAACAGCAACACCGAATGCAGGAAAAAAACCGTAGAACTGATATAGATATTTGAATAGGCACAGTAGCAAATAAATGTACTCTTCAGGATGTTGACAAAAGTTTCACTTTACATGATCCTCGAGACAGATGCGTCCACATACGATATGATAGAATACGATGCGATGGGAGGGCACGAGTTGGTGGGCTGGCCCGAATCTGGGTCAAGTTACAGGGGGTGGCACAGTTGGGTCACAAAAGGCAGTTAAGGGGCGAGGATCGTTCCGGGACATAATAGGCACCTGAGCACGTGTGCTGCCGGATACGGGGGCTATTGTCTACCGGAGGAAGCGATTTCGACGTCGTCGGAAGATCCGACGCCGATTTTTTGTTAGTATGCTACAACTAACAGTCACAAATATAATGGTCAGTGCGTGATAAGGGAGAAAATTGATCATAAAGTGTTACTGCCTAATTTGACAGCAGACCACACAGTGTTGCGACATTTATAACGACAAAATTTAATTTAACGACTCTTAAAATCCGTCGGTTTTCACGAACGCACGATGAAGCTGTTCAATTTCGGAAAATTCGTTGACATGCTCTGAAAATTCACAATCACTTATCTGTCATGCGATATTTTTTAACGAAACTTGTATCAAAGTTCAATGTGCCTTAACTTATTTATAAGCACGTTATCAAGTAACTCACTAACAAGTACATGTAGGTAGCGTGGAACTGGGAGAATGAGTCTGTGGGCGCAAAACGCAATTAGTGAGACGAGAGCACTCCGCGAGCGCCTTTCCACCGGGAAATAGCGCGGGAAATGAGTTTCCAATATTTGAATAAATGCAAAGGAAATAAACATGCGGTGGATATTGTGATCGACGAACAATCTCCATCACGTAACATTGTGCATCAGGAAATGGAAACGCGGAGAATGTGGTGATGTACGCAAAAACTATATGACAACATTAGTGCCTGTGTAAAATTGCTGTATTAATACTGTTATTTTGCATTTGGGCTTTTTCTTGACAGACAGCCTTTATCCGTCAATATGATCGTTGTAGCAGCATTATCATCGCTTATGTATTATATCTGTACGTGCGGTGCAAGACAGTCGGCAACAGAAAGAAAAGAATTACGTATGGCATCGGTGTAATATCGATCGCAAAAGCCCAAACAGATATCGATCCAAGCCGCTGGCGGCAATCGATATTCACAAAGTAACTCCCCATTCCCATCGCCGCTTCGTATTTAAAAATACAATTTACCGAGGAATTCCCTGCTTTGAATTACATTAAGTGTAAACAATAAAGCGTTAGCGAGCGTATCGGCCGCGGCAGGCGACGGAAGTGCCAGATAAACAATCTTTTTTAGATAAAAACACTGAAAACAGTCCATAAATCTGTACAGTGGCACGGGAGCACTTCATCCAGAACTGTCAAACATAGAGACAAGATGCCACGACTACTAACGGTTGCATGTAATTACACCGCTGACGACCATTGACAACATAAAAAGGTTTTTTCGGTAACGTCTCTAACCTTTGCACTAATTAAAAAGCAGCGCATCCGGCCCTGTCGATTAAACAAACTGATTGAATTCTAATTTGAAATTCAATTTGTGTTCGCTATTAGTCTATAAGGTTTTAAAATTTTTATATCCGGCGAATTAAGGATACAATATATTATTTCGTGACATTCATTAAGTATAATTTGTTTTTATTTTATATTTCGAATAGCGGCTATTACATTTAAAAGCAAATTTTATGAGATTGTGTTTGACGGCTATTATTTTGTGAGTTTGCACCGCGGCAGTTTTTGTCAACGATGAGCGGTGCGACGTTAGACGATGTTTCGTGGGTTGTGTTTTAAATTGGAGCGAGCCCGGGACGTCACTTCCGGTACCAATAATTTATTTCTCTCGGTCTCCATCATGTGTCGCGATGGCGCGTGATACGACATTTATCCACGTTTATATTTGGAACGATTTCTGAGAACATTATGATTGTGACATATTCTTGTTTGAGCTGCGACCTCGGAACTACATAGCTGTCCATATGACATTGATGTGTTGATGTTATAATTATAATCGCACACATTTAATATTATCTATATATATAAAACAAAGTCGAGTTTGTTACAACACTTATAACTCGAGATCGGCTAGACCAATTTTCATGGTTTTTGGTTCGTTGGATTTGTCCCCGCCCCGAATAGCAGAATACATCTTAAAAATAATGAAAAATCGACGGGAACATAAATAAAAAAGATGAATCATTTTCCCCTATAGTTAATTCTAAATTCAATTAAAGATTGAAAACTTAAGAGAACAATAGTACTAGGAGCGCAGTAATGTGAAGTGATAATTTGAGAAAATTTAAAATACTGATATACTTAGTACTAAAATAAATCAAAAAAGTACTAGGCGCGCAGTTGTGTGAAGTGGTTAATAGAAAATGTGAGCGCAATTTTAAGAAAATATATGTTTATGAACTTAAATAATATCCATCGATACTAATATTATAAATGGGAAAGTGTGTCTGTCTGTCTGTCTGTTTGTCTTTCTTTCACGGCAAAACGGAGCGACGAATTAACGTGATTTTTTATGTGGAGATAGTTGAAGGGATGGAGGCTACTTTTTGTCTCTTTTTAACGCGAGCGAAGCCGCGGGCAAAAGCTAGTATTTAATATAGCAAATCTGAGCAGTTCTAATAATTATGTTCAGTTTTAGCTGCGGAAAAACCAACCCTCATTACATAGAACCCTTAGACTTTCCGATTCATCCCAACATGGCAGTTATCACTGAAATAACAAATAATTGATACGAGCCTAAATAAGCACGGCAAAAAGAGGAAAAAAAAACGTTATCGCGGGTTGAAACATCGTACAATGAGGAGTGAATGAGTGGCGCGTGGTGTGGTGTTGTGACAGCCATATCTCACTCAGGGGCAGTGTTGCGAAGGACAGTGCGCCCACGCCGTCCGGCCACCAGCGCACCCCGCCCCCCGCCGCCCGACACCACCCCCGCTGGCACCCTTGCTGAAGCTGATAACGTATCGGGGACACGTAACACATTATCGCAGTCCATGCTTTGTGGAGAAGAAGTTTGGCGGTACGATACGTATTTTTATGCATAACATCCTGCTCCTGCAAGTTTACTTATTATTCCTGCAGTGCTTAAGGGTTTTGGCTGAGGAATAAAATTTAAGAGACTTCAATTTTCACTAATTTAGGGCCCATGAATCTTGTTTTTTCTTTTTTCCTAAGATTTAATTTGATAGAAACAGTATTGCATATGCTCATGAGATTTATGGACTGATTTTAACCATGATCCAAATGTAATCCTTTGCTAAACCCCGTCTTTAAATCTGTACTTATAATTGTAGAGAAGTAATCAACACGGTCTTTTATTTTTAATTCGTTAATTAAACGTCAGTCATGTCAGTTTCGTTAATATCTTTGACAGGCATTATAGGTGTCATTAAAAGCGTCGAGAAAAATGAGTGATTTATGTGATTTACTGCTCTAGGGCGCAATCAAGGCAAACCAAACGAGCCGGGGAGACAATTAAAATGCGCACCACCTAATAACGGATAATGAAGACTCAGCAAATATTTGTTTTTGCGGGGGATTCCTACAATGAGCGTACCACTGCCGCAAATAAGGCAATTAATTGAATTCGGCACATCAAAGGTGCCGCCGGCGGGCTTTGTCGGCGCCTCGCGATGCGCAAACTGCAGTAACCCAACACTTGTACAGAAGCTTGTCTACCGATTATGGGAACATTAGGATCGCAACGGATTCGCGAACCTCCTTCACTTGCCGCTCTTCCCACACTTGCCGATTACGATAACAATACAAAAGCTAATGCAGAAAAAATCCAGCTTTCTGAAGTCGTAGCCGTATCGATTTTCAAGAAAAAAATGAGTCAGCTTTAACATCCATTTTATTAACCCAATATGTTTGAATGTATTCCCGAAGCACTCGTAATCAAAAAAATATAAAACTGGTGTGTTAAATTTGTTATCTGAGTAGGTACCCACGATTGTGTGAAAAATTCCATGACTTATTTAAATACACCCACACATTAATATGTTTATAGGCATTCAAATGTTATCAAGAGAATAAAACGGGACATAAAAAATATCTAGGTACCTATATAAACCTACATACATAATGCCCAAACATAAGCAGTTAAGCTATTGTTGACTGTCCGAAGATTAAATGCATTATTGTTAGTTAAGGACGACGCATTTTATTAAAACTGAAACTTTACAACTCTATGAATGTTTATCAATGCGTTTCAACGATATTAAAATAGCAGTAAAATGAACACGATAAGGGCAGCCTTTGAATATTAAAACCCTTTGTGAATGCACTGACCCTAACTCTTTATATTATCCGTCGTACAATAACATTGACAAGCAAATCAGATTTAGAATTTGAATCAAGGACACGTGGGATAGGTGAAGAAAAAGGTCTGATTGAATGGGCACTTGGCGAGGGCCCTTATTAAGGGCTTATTGGAGAAGGGCCCCTCAGGGTCGCGGAGCGTTTGCAAGCACCCCATCAAAGTACCCTTGCTCTTTTCGTGTGCCAACCCTTGAGGGCTGATTTTTTTTATTAACTTCTTACCTGCCTGCACTTGAGTGGGTACTAAGGTGGGATTACACGTTTTTTATTGTAAAACAATGAATATGTTCTCTATGCTCTATTAGAGTCGGATAAGTATTATTTTAAGTACATAGATACCGTTCGTGTAAGTACCTGCGATTGGTAATAAACTCGTAAATAAAATGTTAATGGATTTTAATTACTTTAAAGTTTAATTAGTTCAATTTACCGTTCTTATGGTCTTTAAAAACCGTAAAAGTACTACACAACATGGAAATTCAAACATATAAAATACATATGAATGGTAAAACTTTGATGTCACGTTATTGCTTTAGATGTGTTTAACTGTCTTATTTTCTCTTCATCCATTTTTTATTCCTTTATAACGTCCTTTGTACAAAATTTTCGTAGTTCGAAATTTGAAAAGCTCGCGCACGTGCGCAGGAGTGTGTATCGGGTTGCACCGGAAGTTCGCCAGTTGAAACACAATGGCGGCCGGATGTGGCTGCTCGAAACGACACGTATCTCTTTATTGATATCTTAGAAAGCTCAATATTTTTCTTGTCGACACTTCAGAACTATTGACAGTTATGAAGTGAATGTAAATGATATTGATTTCCGATTCTAATGTCCTGATTGTGTTGGCTTTTGTGGCAGGATCTGAAAGTTGCGGTAGGTCACTACGTGCAAGTAGATTTTTTCTATATAAATTAACAATTGGTTTACAGAACCTGTGTAAATACGCATGAAGGTTTAAGCTCTAAGTAGGTAGGTATTTCTTCCGTCCCGTGTTAGCCAATAAAAATGGACCTTGATAACTCAGTTGCCCAGTATCAGTATTAATCGTGCTTCACAAGGGAAATTCCACACTTTATACCAGTTTCTATTAAGCTAATACAAATGCATAAAAGTCCGACACGACTCACTCAACAAGATCGCTCTTATTTGTTCAAAATGGTAATTAAGCACCATAAATAACAGAATTTATATTTTAATTACGCCTATTACGTTAAAATCGGTGTTTGACATGATATTCGATACTGAATATTTGTTTTATATTATACTAATTAACGGTTGTTCAATAAAAAGCTGAATGGTAGTAGGCTAAGGCTATCAGGATGGGCGGGGCTTGGCGGTTGATATATCAGTGCGAGCCGCATGCGCAGGACACCACCGGTCGCCGGAGCCGTCGCCACATTAACTGCCCATATCACTTTATAGTAATAAATTACTATGATTGGCTGCCACGTAATACGCCCGATATATTGCTCTGGTAACTCATAAATGTGCGCTAATAAGGATGACTGTACCCACAGTGGTTTATGGCCGATATGAGCAGTTAACTGATGCCGTATTATTTTAGGACGTGCTTTTTGCTTTCTGTTTGTTGTACTTACTTATAATTTATGTTCAACCGCATGTGTAATCAACAGTTATCGCTAAGTAACAGATACAAGGATACGTGTGTGCACATCGGAGGAGCTTCAGTCGAGCGCGTCGCATGTCGCGGCGACAGAGCGGCGCGTGCCCATGAATTTTTCAGAACATTAGACATATTGTTTAAACTGTAAGCGATTTTGCAATGTTGTTCCGAGGCGTACGTCCGGCGATTAGTCGGCGAGTGCGCAACGCGAGGATGTGCCAGCGGCAAGCGATCGCTGGCCCTTGCGACAGCGCGGATGCCACGAAATTGCACCAGCACAACATTAACCATATAGCCACACAGTTTATTAATACGAGTGCAGTTGCAAAATATTGAATATATACGATGTGTTTTTGTGCGTTAACCTTCAGCTTCGTCGGCCCACTTGCATTAGTTGGGCACGCTCGAGTTGTCGCGAGGACGCGCGAAACTCAGCCGACGTCGAGCGACGAGCGCATGCGCGGTGACGACACACCGTGCAGCCTTCATGCACTTCTACTTATTACTGATAACTTTCAGTACTTGAAGCAAAGCAGAACCCAATTATTGGTTGTACAGAACGAAAAAATCAGAAAACAATAAAACGTTTTCAGAAACACAACGAATTTTTAACAGGTTATTTCCATGCAGGTGAATTATACCTTGGTTTAGGTGTTACCATTTCAGCTAAGATAAACTCCATTCAATAGATTCTCTAAAAGGTTTGATGTACGGCCACAAAGTAGGAGAAAGCATTAAATTGACAAAGTATAGCTCTGAATCGTGAAAGTTGAACTCACCACGCCACACCATGCCAGGGTCCAGCTCTGTGGAGTCCCTAGAGCGGGAGCTCGGGTGCAAAAACATAGCTTAACCAGAATCCAAGCTCTCCATTCTGTTTTACATTCACTGGAAACACTTGCCACTTATCCTTTAGGATATGGGAGAACGACAAAATTAAAATTAATAGAAAACTAAATAAAAAAAGGAAAATGTGATTAAAAGTAATGAATTAAGGTTCAGGTAGAGTTCGCGGCGCTGAACTTTCAATTAGTGCGTGCGCAGCAACTGAAGACTGACGCGAGCCAGCCTGCGCACGCGCCGACCCTCGTGGTAGGGGCGATTGGACAATCTACTCTTATGTACTTATTGTTATTTTGACTTTAATTGACTTTGTACTTACACTAATCATTTTAGTACAATTCTTTTGGAGTTTTTAATTCTATAGCTTAAACGATGTTATAATTCGGTTAACTGTCTGCATTTAAGACAAGTACAAAGCTTACTTTTAAGTAATTCTATTTATAAATATACTTTACGCAATATACAGCCTTAAAATAAACGCAACATTTGATTGTTTCAGTAGCGTCATCGCAATTTTAATGATCAAGTAATTTAGCTAACAGGGTGGGCCGTGATTTATGACACACTAAATTAACGTAGGATTCCCTGTCTGGCCTTGTTTTTTAATCACTTTACCAACCTCATTGTCCTAGCCAGACAGTTAAACAGGCATTGCAAAAAATTATTCTCCAATTTACTCTTGCGTCATGAAAACCGTAATATCGTTTAAAATCGTCATAATAATGTATGTATGAAGATGTCATGTTTGAAATTGTGGTACAAGGTGCAAGACGGGTTGGTAGACCTCGGTGTAGCTGAAAGAGAGCGGAAAAACAACGCCAAGGTCGGAACATTGCGCCATACGCCCAGCCAACTGGAAACAGTATGTGTGCTGATACTAACGCGTTACTGTAAAACGTAGTTTTTTTAATCAACGATAGTGTTTTTATAATTGAGTTAACTAGTCGAAACGGTATCGGTTTAAGGTTCGCGAACGCAACAGTAAAAGTTATTGAGTTCGATGGAGGGTTAACACGGTAAGTTTATGAGGGTTTTTATTTTGATTATAAGAATTAAAGCACTTCATTAACTTTCATTTTATTGAGTGTATTATGTTTTAGGAAACCTAAGCTATATTGTGACTTTTGATGGAATACTTCGTCAAATTGAACACATGCATTATAAATTTTTAATCTTTTTTACATGGTTTTAAAAAATACCACATCAGACTAAGGCTTACACAAATTGAAATATATTTTGATTTTATAAAAAATTACGACTGTGTGACTGTCATCATGATGCATTCGTCAGTAATACATTGATGATACGATACGATACGTGACTTCTTTAACTCTTTCTTCCACGAAAAAGATTTTCAGTGAAAAACCAAATGCATTTGAATTAAGTCTTTATCCATCATCGCCCATTCCCGAAACTATGTTAAAATATGGCGTGCATCAATTAGTCGTGTAAATTAGTTGTCTAAATGTTTGAGGTGGTGACGAGACCACCCGTGTTAGCGACGGCCAGAGGACATGTTGTCTCCTTAGTTAATTTATTATTTCAGTAGCCGAGCTCCGCGCTGCAGTCAAAACATCCCGCGCCGATGATTTACAACGCAATAAACACAACGTTTTATATCTAATGGAAATGAGCTTTTATCCGTGAGATTACGCAGCCACCCCCGATTGTAAAATTTGATTAATTATCATTTACCGACATGTACCTAAAGATTGGTACAGTTACGTCACACGATGTGAGTGAGACGTTTTGTAAAACGACCTTATTGGTGATGTGAACTTTTTGGTGGCTGACAAATCTACGAGAACAACCCTGTCGTAGAATATTTTTGTTTACAAGTACTTTTAGCACTAACTTTAAGGTCTATTTTACCATAACACTGACACGTTTGTCTATTTCGTACTAGATTAGTTATATAATTCGACGTAATATATGTGACTGCGATCAGATTTATGTGCTGATTAACAGGTCGATGTGAAATGGCCCGAATCTCCACAATGTTCGTCGAAGTTTACTGTTTTCTGGTGTCAAAACAAATTAAATAATAGTTCTAATCGTAATTCTGTCTGGTTTTACGATTTTAAATTCGTGTAAAAAATCTTTAAATATGTTACTTCTTCTACAAATAAATGTAAGACAGTGAATATATGAAAGTACCTAGCTGGCCAACTAAGTTGATGAAAAATAAACGGATTTTGAGCTGGAAGTGAGTCAGTTAATTTGGAACAATTTTAAGGCCAAGAAATAGTTTGTGTCTTCAAATAAATTGTTTTCTCACCCAAATAGGCACGATGTATGTTCTATTTGTTCGTAAATATGGCCTGATGGAAATTATTTTAATAAGGATAATTATTTATTTATAATTTGGGTGTGCTGTGCATTGTGGATTTCACGAAAAGTAATAATTGCGTAAATGAATTTAAAGACTAATTAGACCATTTCAAAATCACACCACCCCACAACAAACAGTTCTTAAACTACATTTACCCATAAGTAAAAGTACCAAGTAAATGCTATATGTCACAAATGTATGACATTGCCAATAATCGCTGGGGTTCGCGCCTAATCGTCGGTTATCAGCCACTCGTAATGAGACTCACTTCACTGCAGTTAATGTCACCCTCTTATCTGCAGTACGATAGGGCGTGTATTTGTTAAAAGCCACTGTTTTATGTAGTTCAATGTGATTGATTGTTATGGTTTTAGAAAACTACACGACTGCATGATTATTCATAGATATTTTTATACATATAAGTCACGTGACGAATTGTAGTATTAAGTTAAACTTCAAAATTCAAATGCCTACTATCAAGTACAGCAAAGAAAAAAATATAGAACTTTCCAACATTTTGATTCCATATTGATAAAATTAGCTTAAAACTCTTATATTATATAAATGTTAAAGAATCTTTTTAAAAACATTTTAACTGCACCAAAATATTCCTCTACCTACCTTTCTAAAGATTACAAGCGTGATGGTATAAGACATAAGAACATGTTACAAATCATCAAATTTTACAATAAGTAATTGATAGTTATTGAAATCTTTGTAGCTGCTACGAAATTGGCGTAGCAGTCGTAGACCCCCGTAGACCTCTCGTAGACGAGACCTACCCTTTGCTACGCGTAATTTGAAATTCGCCTATTACCTTCCTGTATTTCGCTGATCATCTTAAGATGGTTAGTAAATAAAAAACGAACTTATTTTTGGAGTATTTTCTCTTCTTACGAAAGTGGGATTTGTTTTATTGTTTGAATTTATCATTTTACGGTGTAAACGAAAAATAATGTTGTTAAATTTCAATCCAAAGTTCAATTTGATGTAAAAGGAATTTATATATTTGTTAACAGCTATGAAATTATTTCGGCTAAGAAGACTAATTTGCGAGAACATCATACATTTGGTAATATAAAAAAAACAGTGTCCAGGAAATTGCTCTTAAATCTCAAGTTAACTAATTTTCTTCTCCCTTCATTAAAACCGTTTTCATTTGTCATATAAAACAATAGAGGCTACAACATGTATATATTTGCAGTTTATGGGCAGGTACAGCTGCTAAGACACTTACCAGTATTATTGTTGCTGTAGTGATGTGCAGGCGGCGATATTACCCGGGCAGCTCCTTCAGGCAGAGTTGCTCTTTTATATCGTTGGCGGCAAGTTGACCAGCACTCGCGGCTAGATACAGTTGTTAAGGTTAACAGTATTACTAAGCTTACCAGTATTGTTGTTGTTGTTGTAGTGGTGCGCGGGCGGCGGGATGTACTCGGGCAGCTCGGGCAGGCACACGTTGCTCTCGTACATGTTCGGCGGCACGTTGGCCAGCAGCGAGCGCTCCTTCTCCACATCTGTGCAACATTCTGACGTTTCAGTCTAGCTGTCATTCTGTATGCTTGATAGGTCTCAACGGAGAAGGACTTGTAGACTGAGGGTTAAAATGAGATGAGTGCCTTTTATACAAACTTGGGAGACGGATAAGATGCAGGATTTTTTTTTGGGTTTTATTTAGGTTGTCTTATATTTTTTTAGTGTATAAATATTGTTTAACGTTCAAGATAAAAAAAACCGGCCAAGAGCGTGTCGGGCCACGCTCAATGTAGGGTTCCATAGTTTCCCGTCCGTCACAATAAATGTTTCCACTTATAAGTTAAGACATACTAAGTACGCAGAAATTATTTTGTACAACCTATTTGTCTTTTTTGTACAAAATCTGTTCTTTCTATCAAGTTCAAAATAATTTTCCTAGAAAGTACTTATAAAGTTTTACTTTCCAGATTTTTTTCATATTTTTTAAACCTACGGGTCAAAAGTTAGAGGGGGGGGGGACGCTTTTATTTTTCATTTGGAGCGATTATTTCCGATATTATTGACATTATCAAAAACTGATTTTAGTAAACCCCTTTTCATTTTTAAATACCTATCCAAAAATATATCACACATCAGGGTTGAATTTAAAAAAAAAATCACTTCCCTCTTTACATATAGGGGGGCTACCCTAATAAAACATTTTTTTCCAATTTTTATTTTACCACTTTGTCGGCGTGGTTGATATACATATTGGTACCAAATTTCAGTTTTCTAGTGCTAACGCTCACAGAGATTAAGCGAGGACGGACGGACAGACAGACAGACATGGCGAAACTATAAGGGTTCCTAGTTGACTACGGAACCCTAAAAAAGATGACAGGCGAAAAGATTACTTTTTGAAATTTGCAACAGGACATGATTAAAACTCCACTCTACGTTAAACAAGAAAGTAAGCATGCCTTTAGCGGTATACAATACCTACCTTTCTGCAATATCTCGAGGTGTTCCCAAAGGATGTCGCCCATGAAGGCAGGAGCTCGTGCCACAAACTCCTCGCGTCCCATGGCGCAGATGTCTTTGCCCTGGGTGCGGGCAAACTGCTGCAGGGCAACCCCTTCGAGGGAGAACTCCCGCGCTGCCCATCGCAGCCACGCTGCCACCGCCGCCTCGTTCCATTGGCGAGGATCTGATGGAGAATTAAGGAGTAATTAGAAGAAATATTGACCATCAATGAAAATGTTGCTCGGAATTAGATTGTCTGCACAAAACCTAAGATAACCAGCATGCGATGCAAAACATTTCAATTCAAAACATTTTTCTGACTGTGGTGTTCTAAATGTGTACTATGTTTTTGAGACAGTTGTAGTCATGCCTTTTAAGTAGAATAGTTATAAATCGGTAAGCTTAGACTACTCATAATGCCTATTCGGCGGGCGACTTGTAAGCCCATGATTTTACAAGCAGTAATGTGGTATCGGTTTGTGGAGCTCCTTTAGATTCAAGTTGAGCTCACGATGCTTTTTGAGGCAGGTATACCCAAACTATTACTGGCACTTTCCTCAAAAGGCTAGCCCGAATGTTATTCTGCATGGTTTGTTGCACAAAGATTTAAAATTGTCTGGACTTTAAAAGAGACGATAATCCCTGAGTTTGTTTCGGCGTTTCTTCTCAGAGGTAGTCCAGTTAGGAAATGCCGGCTCCAACTAGCTTATAAAAAATATGACATGTAAAAGTGATTTTAAAATCCTACTTGCATAATAAACGATTTCATTTCATTTCATTTACTATGAACATATTTTACCATATGACTCTCACAAATTCTCTAGGAAAACGCAGTAATTTACACTACGTTTTCCTTTATTAAAATTACAAGGATCATGAATTGCGTTTGTTTGTATTTCAAGATACATATGCAGATAGGGCATATGAAATCAGGCCATACTGTGGCCGTGATTGGCTATCGCTATCAAGTAGTAAAATGCACAATTGTAGCCGGATGGCTCGCAGGGCTGCAACATCGACAATTAGCGGGGCAGCGAACCGACTTGTTGCCTAACAGCGGAACTTGCCACATGCGCCGCGCCGGAAGCGGCCCGACCTTGACGCCCCAATGTATGCACCAAGCCGATTGTCTTTACTGCTATGATAAAGGATTTCTAATGTTATGTTTATATTCTACTGCAATTCTATTGTTTCTGAGGGATCTGAATAAGTTTTGGACAGTTGAACTTACATTTCGTTACCACTCGCAATATTTTTTACATTGTGAAATAATCTCAAAAGAAAACAGAACTTAACAGCACCATTCATTGCAATACAAGTACTTCAAGCGAAAAGGAGTTTATCACCTTGCTTAGAAGGAAGATCAATCAATTTAATCAGTGACGGCCATTAAATATTTTCTAATCGCTTGCTAGCTAGGTTAACTACGAGAAAAAGTCAATCGATACAAACGGAGTTATGTGTTACGATGTTATAAATTGCTCTTACACTCAGAACTTAAGTTTTTCTCTTGGAAGCGGGAGAGCTGTCTAATAATAAATAATTAGTTTAATTACAGCTTTTAGTCGGTGGCCGTCGGGTCATGACGTTTAATGTTTACGGAGTTGTGTGGTCACGAGAATCGCGTACAGAACGCTATTAGTTTATAACTTAAGCGATTTAATATTATGGCGACAAAGGGAATGACAATATGTTCAGTGTGACTATAAAATTTGTTTAACTCTTTTATTGTACAGAAATAGTGTTAAGTTACTGTTAATTTTATTACATCACTATAAGAAGTTTTTTTTTTTAGTTTAGAGTTTCGCCTTTTTGTTCGTTAACATCGACTTCATATTAAAAACTTTTGATCTAGAATTCCGTATGCCAATATGACCGTGTACTAGCTTTTGCCTGCGGATTCGTCTGTGTGAATGTCGATTATCTCGAACGCAAATGGGGTAGTTTATTAAAAATTGCTAATGTCCTTTATGCAGATCTTACTTAATCAGCTCAGTGAATAACAAACGAGTTATTGATATGTATGTTTGAAAAAGGGTTAAAAAAAGAGAAAAAATGTGTCGTGATGGCCCAGTGGATAAGGCGCCCGCCTCTCGCGTGGTTGTGGGTTCGAATCCGGGCAAGTACCAATGTGACTTTTTCAATTCATATGTACTTTCTAAAGTTTATCTTAGACATCACTGACATCCCGTGCCTCGGAAAGCACGTAAAGCCGTTGGTCCCGGTTGTCATTCGTAGAACTTTGACAGTCGTTACTGGTTAGCCGAAACTATGACCAGTCTAACCAAGAGGTATCGTGTCGCCCAGTTACTGGGTTGTGGAGGTCAGGTAGGCAGTCGCTCCACGTAAAACACCGGTATCCAGCTGAATCCGGTTAGACTGGCAGCCGACCCCAACACGATTGGGAAAAAGGCTAGGGAGATGATGATGTTTGAAAAGGGGTCTGGTGATCCTACAAGGGTAAGTAAAAAAAAGAATTTAACTTACCAAAGTGATTCTTATTCCTTTACATCGAACATTATTTTCATCTACAAGTTGAACTACAAGATGTTCAAACTAGCTAATAAATATAGTCGAGGAGCTCATGTAAGTACATTAATTGAAGCCTACGGATAGAACAAAGCCAGTTCGTATGTTAATGGAGCAATTTTATTAACAATCGATTTGAAGATAACGCTGTCTCCTCGACTACAGGACGTTACTGTGAACGGATTCATTTAATTTAAATGATAAGATTTCAAAATGGATAAAGGACTCTTCGACTATAAAAGTACTAACTTTAATCTAAGTTTGAGTTTGTTTTTCTGATTGCGTTTGAAATGTGTGATTTTATTATAGTTTTAGGATTAAATTATTGTACGATGACTTTTTATTAAGATTTTATTGCTAAGTTTTTTAATACAGCAAAAATGGTTTAATGCTATACTTGCGTTTCATGTTTTTGTTTCAAACTATTTAGATTTACTTTTTTTCTATTATACATTTCTTACATGACAGCTCTAGACCAAGTCTTCATATTCAACCAAAATTAATATCTATTATTATAGCGAAAATTAAAGGCAATATCAAACATTTCTTTATCAGATCATCTTTACCTATACAAATGTAATTAATTTAATTAGAGTAAAGACACGCAAGTGTTACTAGTTCCTCAGCTATGTATGGTCCCTATGCGTTATAAGTGATAAAATCTTACCGTTATCTTAACTGATATTACAAACAGGACTAAGGTGGTCCCACACACGATGCCAAGTAAAAGGTATAATGTTCTAATGCTAGTTTATAATTATAATGATATCAACCTATTACTGACTGGGGCTGGGCTAAGGCCTCTTCTCATACAATGGCACGTAATTGATGATCACGCTTGCTCTAGGCGTGATTTCAGATTGACATTATAGATGCAAGTATTGTCATGATGTTCAGATGTTGTCTTTGAAATGAAAAGGAAAAGTATGTATTTGCCGAATTTTGAGCCCACAACCTCAAAAAGCTTCATCAGAGGTGCCTCTAACGGGCCAACAAGACATAAAAATGCTACTTGCCTTCACATATTTCAGACAAGTAGTAAATTCTCCTTGACTGAAAACTAATCTCAAGTATGTGTCCGAAGCGCTCCTGGATAATCGCTTAAATTAATTGTTAAGGTACACTTAACATTCGATTTTCAACATTATAAAACCTTCATTTCCATTAAAAGTACTTTAAAATTTTATCAAACTGGGTTTTATGACTGAATTTATTACGTTGAACAATTAAGGAATCAAGTCGACAACACGTGCAAGTTGACGCACACCGATACTGGGTCCTTTGATAACGTGACATGTACCTTCTGCTGGAATGACGACGAAGAGTTATAGCCTCATTCATGTTCATTTAAAAGGGCACTCTTGTGAAACAAAAAAGCTGGATCGATAAAAGTATGGTATTATATTTCTTTTCATGTTTTTTACCAAAAATGTTGCATTACATTCACTACCCGAATTCATTGATGAAATATAATAATCGTAAAAGATTTAGCAAGTATTATTCACATCCTGCGCGTGATTTCGTGTTAGATGCGCGCGGGCACACCGGAAGCGCGAATAGACGCGGCGCAGACGCACGCACTTCCGCCGCGCTAGGGCATCGAACCCGCCACCTGTCCACAATATGATCCTAGGCAAATATCAATACGTTTTACATAGGCTTTTGATTTGTGCAAGCAATTTACATTGTACTATTATTTTCATGTGGCAACTAAAAGGGCTTGTTTAGGATGCAATTAATTTTTACCCATTTGACTATTTGATATTGATTTTCGTTTATTTAAATTTAGCAAAATGTAAGTGAGGAAAATGCTGGTCGTCAGTAACCACCAACAAAGGTGGAGGTGTGTATCGCTGGCGGTCGCGACTCGGCGACGCGTCCGTCACATTACCATATGCAAATGATACCTTGTATTTATACGCTTTGTCAACTGTACGCTAACAGTTTTTGCTTGTAACCAGTACCTATACACTTAAATATTGAACGAGGGAAAAACAAGACGGCTATCACAACATTCTACGCGCTAACGACTTCACTTTACCAACGCGTGACAAAAAGTGTGGCGATTATTTGTCGCGCTTGTACACCACTGCATACCACATCAGATGAACAATTTGCACCTTAATGATTTTAAATTCGATCATCTGCTAACCGATCGACCGGACTCCTACTGCAAGTTGCGACTTAGTAACAGAAATTAATCATTATTTTATTAGCTTACTTAAGAGCAGGTGCATCATATTAAAATGAGCTGATCGCATTAATAATAACACGCGATGATTTTTTTCGCTCCGTCTCTCAGATCTCGCGCGACTGAAGTCTAAAATTAATATTTATGTGGTTTTATTACCTTTTCTTCCTGACCATAAAGTGCTATTGCTGAACGATTCCAAATGAAATGTAGGCGTTTACATTACAGTGAAATAAACCACCGCATGGATATTTTCTTAGTCCTATGCGGCTGAAGGCGATGAAATGTCTTTGTATGAAATTATCTAAGCATTTACTGAACGTTAAACAGTAATTAGAGGTAATTTTATAGCTCTACATTCATTTAATGCTTACTTTAATTGTCTATAAACAAAAGTTAATTATTAGGACATAATGGAGTCGAACTTAGCAGTAAAAAGGCTATAATTGCAGAGTTTATGTTATTATCAGAATTGTATTCTTTTCGTCGTAATTTATATATTGAATTGTAAGAAAACTTACAAACTTATCGTTGTGAGTTATGCAAAAGTGCCACGTAGAATATTTTGAAAAGGGAAATAATAATGGTTCCGACAAACAAATTAATCTCCAGCGATCTGTGGCCCACTATTATTCTAATTAACCAGCGTTATAATGAATTACCGACCAAAAATCCTAATTTCCGAATAGAATACTAGATCTCCGACAAAATTACTAAGTTACCGACAACAGAGGTTTCGTCAAAATAATCATATTTTTACAACTTGCATGAACTGTTTTAATTTCTATTGTTGTTAATCAAATTTATTTTTTAACTCTCAATAATGATGAAAACTGGTTGCAATCTAGACTTTAGAGCACCCCGACTCGGATAGGTTAGATTAGAAGGGGATCCCCTTCGTGGTTATTTTTTTATAAGCAATCCAGAAGTAGGAGCCCCGCGAAGCGGGGCTCCGTCGACCCAGCCCACCCTCGATCATGTATAGAATATTTTAAGGTTTGGTAAGATTAGAACTGGTAAATTAATAGTTGACAAGTAAAGGTAAAAATTACAAAGCATAGTTTTCAGTTGAACGTAATTTATGCTGGTAGAAAAGTATTATAGCAATAAACGTTTATGTTTATTTTTCGAAGATTTCAGTATCTCATTCGGTCGTTTCGTCGGAAATTAGTCGGAAAGTTAATATTTAGAGTAAGTACAATTCTTCTTTTTTTGTCGGAGCTTTTATTACTACCCTTTTGAAAAAGAGGCTTTCCACATAAAGGGCAATCGAAGGAACATGAGTGGGTTTTAGTCAGTAAAAGTCTGACACGCCCTCCCGCCACATCCAGGACGGGAGCAGTCATTTGATGATTTCCCACTCACCAAAAAAAAAAAGTTTAGAGAATTCAAATTGATTGCAGAAAAAAATTAAAGGTACCACAAAAACATTGTGCCTGAATAGTTAGTAGGTAAGTATTATTTTCACTTTAGTATGCTAATTACTCTTTAGTGCTAATAACACCTAAAAGCATTATGTAATACATTTTATTTATTCAACAGTTCTATTTTAGTAGTTTATGTTATAACTTATTTTTGTAAACTAAATAGCGTTTGGCGAATTAAAACTTAACTTAACTGGTAAGAATAGTGTCAACATTATTTAAAGAAATGGAACTCGGTTGTGATACTCATGCTTTTTTTCGAATGTGAGAAGAAGCCTTTAGCCTTTTACAGTGGCAGTGTGACGCTCATGGGTTGGTATTTGTAATTGGACCTTATTTCAATGTAATTTCAGTTTATTATCAAAGTCTCACCTTTGGGTACGCCGAGGCGCAGTTGCTCCTTCTCCCAGGAGGCGAAGGTAGCCTTCAGCGCCTCGGCCATCTTCTTGTTGGTGCCCGGCGTGAGCGGCGGCACCTGCGACGGGATGTCTGGAACAATACATAAAATTTCTTTCAAAACTCTATTTTTATTTATATATGGCCTAAGTATGGCATTCAGCAAGAGTGTAACTTGGTATCAGTGAAACATTATTTTAAATTACTGGACTAATTTTCTTCTTCTTACAAACAAATAATGAGGCAGATATTTAGTATCTTTAAACTTCGTGCTTTATAATCTTAGAATAGGTTATGAAATCTTGAAATTGGTAACAATAGAATAATAAATATTTAACAATTAAATATTTAACTCATAAAACATTAGACGAATCTATGTCTCACTTCTCGTCATTCTTCTATACGACAAACATCTTACCCTGATTTTCTTGTACTATGGCATCGTAAAAGCTATCTATTATTTTAATATGCTTCTTATAATCAGGTTTGTTCACATGCATGGGTGCTAGATATGATCTGTTTGCAATGAGTTATTCATAAGCCTCAGGGTTATTTTAACCACATCTACATAGATTAACGCCATAGTTTCACAGTATATTTTATATTGGAGGTTTTCAAACGTGTAAGCGAGTTGAATCTCTTGTCAACCGAGATCATTATCAATCGGATTAATTACTTTATCTACGGCATTTATACCGAGCACCGAAGAACAAATTAATAGCCAACTTTTTGAGACTTGATGGTTTCGAATAAAATAAATCAGAGATAAACAAGCAAGATTGAATTTGTTGCGGTTGTGTGCGTGCGTGTCCGTGTGTAGTTCTTGTGCAGGTTCGTAGTCTTCATTCATAAGTGCGCCTGGTTTGTGGTGGTGGTGTGCGTGTTGGCGTTGGTGTGTGTGTGCTGCGCGCGCGCACCTGCCGACCAGTTCTGAGATGCGGAGATTTGTGCACCTCTCCCACGGTCGGTGCCCGCTCGGCCTCTGATCTGCTCTAGCTGAACCTCGTTCTGATATAATTTAAATTTTTCTCTGTGTTCGTCGTTTTAGTTTCAATTAGAGCCAAACAATTTTGTATTCCAATCACAATTAAGTAAAATAAGGCTCGAGATGCTGCTCGGCCCTTTGATGTTGTGTAAATGCGGTGTCTGTTTCAATAGTGTCATGTTTTGATGTCTCTAAATGAGTTGAAAGAAATGTTCCGTATGAAGACTTCTCAGATCTATTATAAAACATGCTGTTCAACTTTTGATATTAAATGTTTTTTATTGCTTAATTTTCTTGTGTCTGACATAAAAGACTGTAAACATTTTGAACAAAGTCGTCAGTTGACAAGATTAAAATCAAACTGTGCAGAGAATACGCTGAACAAAGTAACAATGGGGATTGCGGATTCTATTTTTATCAGGATAACATAAAGAGGTGTTCGATGCAGTTGGATGCAAGGTGGTCAAAGTCGCGTCGGCTGCGAATCACGCCTTCATTAATTGCAGCCACTCTCGCACAATGTGATTTACTCGCACTATATATCCCGCGCAGCTGCACTTGACTCACGGTTATTGCGCATACGCATCTTTTTTACTAACGCAGTTACAATGAGATAGGAACTGCGTGCTTTGATTGCGTGGTTAGGTCAATATTTTGTGTAGTCCCATTTAGTTAAAAAAATGTTATTTAAGTACAATTTAAAAGTTACTATAGAACTTGACAGTACGATTTATGTGTACAGCATGTTTGTCCATTCGAATTAAAATTGTTAAGAATATTTTGTCGAACAACTCCACGTCGGCAATTTGTTCTTGAACAGACTTCAAAAAAGTTCTTATTGCGCCTTGATAAATTTTTATTTACTTTACGTCCGCAACGGATATTAATGGCTCGTTTAATTGAAGTATTTAAACTCATCTCTGTACATGCAATGTGCATTATACAATATGTTTTTTACGTTCATTATAGTGATGATATTATATTATGAGTGTGTGGAGAATGTATTGCATTTATCAGACACCTGCTCGTGCGATATATCCGCGCCAATATAATACATGTAACTGATTGTGAGCCTCGCTAACAAGCCTCCGGGTCTGAGTAATTGTAGAGAACTGATGGCTCTCTAATTCATATTTCTCTCAACGAAAAACAAAAAAGCAAGTAGGTACTATATTTTTACATCATAAAGATCAAATGATTCCCAACTAATTAATGATGTTACAGCACTACACATATTTTCACATCAAACAACTTGGTAAATAAAAAGTACATAATATTTAAACTTATGTTCTTTTAAATTATTTTAAATGTAATAGAAATATCGTGTCATGAAAAAGTTTTAAACAGAAATATATGCACCGCCTCCGTGGTCGTTAACTCGAGTGTTGGGCTGCTACCGAGGATTTTTTTAAAGATGAGAAGAACATAAATTTTCTTTGACTGTTATAAAGTTTGCAGAATGCGAGTGTCATATACGCCAGTAAAATTCGCTGTCGGACATTCTAACGAAATAATTTGATAACGTGCTAGAAATAAACTGTTATTCCGTGCAAAATGTGATTTTAACTTACAGCAGCTGAATGCCATGCCGCTATCATTGCTAAAAAAATAAATGTTCGGAACCAGAGAGACGCTTGTTTATTTCTTGTAATTATCTGTGGAGGGTAATGCAAGAAGGTTGGTGGCACGAATAACAGTCGTGTTTGGCATTAAGATCTGGAATGGCATTTTTGGACGCAGAAAAACTAAGATGGTAAATTCTGGTGACTTCCGTTTCCGTAATTAAAGTAATGAATCCCGAGTGATTTCGGTTTAATTGTCCCGTAGTTTCCGATGAGCCCCATCCGTTACACGAGTTTGTCAATGATATCTTTAAGTAGAACAGATTATTGTAAGAATATACCCAACTGTGGTAGCTTTTTTTTCACATATAACAAAAGGTATGTAAGGAGTGCTCTCAGTAGAAAAAGCCTCCATTTATGTTTTATAAGTCACTTTTTGATTTAGAAATAATTCCTTCGTATCCAATGTTTTAAAAACTACTTTGCTAATATAATTAGTTTTTATAAACGTCCCAAAATAGAGCCATAGACAATCTACTAAGTCATCGAGGTCTAAACATGTCGAATGTTCTTGGTATAGCTGTGGTGAAGAGAATCGTGAATGGCGTAGATAAGTGCACAAAGCACCGGAGATGCGCCGCGTGGCTCAGCCGTGCCGACCGAGGACAGGCCGCAACCTTCGTACTTTCGGCCGTATTTACTAATGCCCGCTTTGTTTTTGAATTAAGAACGTGATGGCTGATACCTTTTGAAGGAAAAATTGTGTTCTATATTTGACCAGAGACAATTGTTAGTTCTATTAGGTTTTGGTTTTAATAACTTCTATTAGATACGTTGGGCTTTATTAAGTTCTATTGAGGATGTTGTTGTTGTTAAATCAATTAAGTTGTGTGTTACGCTTTGTAAACCGATTAATTTTCAATAAAAAAAATGTTGCTTTAAACAAACTGTTGCTTTAGTTGTCAAATGACGCCACAGTTTGCTATGAGTTTTGACTTTACAGCTGAAAAAAAGTTTTGTCTTTGTGAGCAATAACGGGACAAGTTTATCTTTAAAATGTGCTCTCATGACTTAAGGTAAAATGTGTCCAGCAAACATTTCTTTGAAAATTCGAATTTTATTTTATATCGTAAAACAATCAACAATTCCCAGTACTGCAAAATAAGAACGAACAAGAACAATGCACGCAACAGGCTGCGTTCCTTTACTACTCCGACACATTTCACATTATGCTAATGTTCGGTGGTTTCACCGTAACAGGTGGCCGACAAGGGTTGTTCGAGGGGGAACCAACCGACACTTGTTGCGTCCACCAACAACCGTGGACGTTGATAAACAAATGTAATGACTCCATTATGTTCTGTGTTTATCTAGAAGACCGACCGACAATTATTTCCAAGCAATTTTACGTTCTAGGCAGCTTTATAAGTAATCTAAATTGTTTTGGGAATAAAGTAAAGGGACCAGCTGCTTTGGAATCGAGAATCAATCAATAAATTATTTCAAATTATGTGCTTTTGAAATCATTGAATCTCATGGGTCTCTAGTGGTTTGGATTTTACTTCATTTTGTATGTGGAAAAGTGTTGATGATACATGCATATGTTATGTGTATCTTCATAGTCAAGCGATCTCTACCACGGCGGCGACCGCCACAATAGCGAGCCAGAACAAAAGCTCGCGCCATTTTTACCGAACCCATTGTTCACCGTTTGAACTTGGAACGTCGCGTGACGTAAACGGGCGCGTGCGCTGCTTCGCATTCAAATCACCTTCTTTTTGCTTATAATTATACTAAATATCATTGCAAACCGATCATTCTTACTAAGAGCCACTATTAAAGTGCCACTTTGTAAGTAATTGCCTTATTTGAGAATGCAACTGTCAATTTAGAAAAACCTCTTTAAAACGGTTTGGTGTAACATTCTTGGAGTAAGTTATGAACAGTTTGTAGGTAAATGTTAAGTTAATGTCTTATAATTATGCCGACCGAATACACTTAGTGTCTATCTTATTACCCTCATAGTCTGCAACATATCGTTACCGTGTGAAGCCAATTATTGTAGGTGCATGTATTTTGAAGAATTGTTCATTTGCTTACCGATGTCACCCTTCCAATCGTTCAAGCGTGGAAGAGGGTTATGCCATAATGCGGTAAAATTGTTATTGTTCAAACGGCTCCCTGCTCACTGACGCAGAAAATGAACGTTTTGCGTATGAGTTGTACTTTTATATACCTAGTTCATTTAATTCGTTACGTTGGCCAAACGTTGCTCTACTTTATTAAATTTTGAGATACCTACAGGATCCAAGCAATTTCTTAATTAACAGAACAACGCAATAGTAACATAGTTTCATTACGTTTATACACGCGTTTGTTATGAAATTCTTAGTTAGATCAGGCGTCCGTCACTCGCTCAAGGCCACGCGTTTTATGCCTACCGCTTCGCGTATCGTCGACGATACAACGAACACCGGGCTGTCGCGCGCCCGGCTGAGTGCTCGCGCGTCACGGGTACAGCGCTGACTAGCAAAATGCCGAAACCACGTAATTATTGCGTGATTATTGTGCAATTCCCCTGTTTCCCAATTCTACTGTTTTTCTTTTGATTATTTATTAAAATTATTCATGCAGTTTTGGATATTTTCGACACTAAAATATAATAGTCGGGAATTCAAGAAACGAAAAATATGCATCAGTCATTTTATCCAACTAAAAAATATTTGATCAAGAAATAAAAAATAATTGTTTTTCTAAAACATTCGTTTTATTACCAATATCATCATACGTATAACCCTAGCAGATTTGCTGGACGACACGCACACACGTTAGTCGCGCGGCGGGCAAAATAATCTCAACTCTCTTTGTGCGTACTTATGGTACATTTCTCCTCGCTGCAAACAACTGGTATTATTATTTTGATTTTGTAGGCTATTATAGCGTAGGTATTTTGGTTTTTATATTGGAGTGAAGTATCTGTTACGTAGTAACTATTCATTAATCTGTGGTTAGATATCGTAGGTCCTCATCGTTTTTACCTTCCGAGGTGGAGAGTCTAACAATGCTCACTTATCTTTCAGTGATCTGTGGCTGCGTTGATCACGAACGTAGGCGACGGACCTTTGCTCAATGACAGAGGCGGCGCGGTCGGCCGCTGCGCGCGCGCATCATCTCATTGAGCGCGCACCGGATGGGCCAATCAGCGGCGTGAATGGACGCCCCCGCGTTGCGCTGCTGCTGCTCCGCGTTATTAGCTCCCGTACTAGATGCCACTGTTTCTTTGTTATGCCCGTAAATTGTTACGACTTTTTATGGCCCAAAGAATGTGTTGAGTCGTAAATCCGTTGTTTGCCTCATTGATAGCACTATTGTTCGTCGCATGAGAAAACGTGCGTCCTCAGCTACTGCATTTGGACCGGTTACATAGTTCAGCTTGTTAGCTCGGAGGTGACATGTCCGCTGCTGGCGCGGACCGGCGCGGGCGCAGGCGTGCGAGATGCTCATGCACGTTTACGTAATGTTTGAACGGAAGCGGGGTGGCTATTATTTTAGTTTATGGCGTTCAATTAAATAAATGTATTTTTGTATTCAATTAGCAGTTTGATTTGATGTTTCAGGTTGTCGAAGGACGCTTGCTTGGTGGTAAGAACTCCAATGCAAGGGGACTTGGCGGATGATTTTAATACTTTTATCTTATGTTAATTTCCCGGCGTGTTTATTACAGTTGGTATCCTCCCACACTGTCGTCAACTGGACGTGGTCAAACACGATGAACAGACAGTCGTCGTATGTCGGGGTCGATTAACAAGTGGTCAGTTTGTATACAAACATTGTTTCCAGTTCTCAGGTTATGAGCACGCAAGGTCTTTACTTTCAAGATCAGCAGAGCATACGAGGAGCTAGTCATAATTACGGTAATGGTTGGCCGAGTGTTGCTCAACTGCTGTCTGTGCCATAGCGAGTAGCGGAGCCGGACACGCCGTGTTTCAAAATACAGTGATATTAAAGGAAATTGAGTTGCGATATTATGATGCGTTGTTAATTTTTCGGCCCTTCGGTTTATTGATTGCCAATTTTGATGGCTTTGTTGAATTTGGACTTTGTTACCAGACATGTAAAAATTAAAGTTCTTTAGTATCCTTCGCTACGACTGTCATTTCCCAAGGCGAGAAAAGTCAAATTAAATGCAGCACAGTATTAGTAAATACCCTACATATATAGTTTCACAATTCCTAGAACAAACTGTTCAATATTCTGCAAACTTTGCAATGCTATAGGTAATAATTTAGAAAATGAACGTTTTTATATTTTTCTTTCGGTCACGGCGCGTTCACATTCGGGACAAGTGCACGCGAAACCGAGAGCGTTGCGTGGTTGCGTCACCAAAGCGAAGCGAGGATCATGCGTCGCCATATTTGATGATATTCCTTCGACCACAATCCATATTTTAAATTAGAACGTTATTATGGAACAGTGGGCTCTATGAAATCATGGAGGATTTGGTTGATACCATTGGCTCGGTATGGTAAACAATTTGACTTACTTTTTATGAACTGTCAAAATGTGCTAATGGATTTTGTATGACAATAGCAACTTGGTGAGTCATTTCTTTGAAGTTGGAGCTTACTACATTAATTAATTTTTAAATTTTAACATAAAGAAACTATAATTAAAAACAGTAGGCCTATCAGAGCAGAATTAAAGTGTTGTTTATGGTGTTAAATTTAACTTCACCATTTAACGTACAGACTAGAATCAGATATTATTACTCTTACATAAAAACTAAGGCAAATTAAACAGTTGCATTCTGTTTAGGTTAGCTGCTTGATATTGGTTGGTTTAAAGAAAATCTTACCTTTTGGCTTATTGAAAGCTTTCATCATGACTTTGATTCCCATGCCTGCGATGGCCGCCGTCGCCTTGATGAGTGGTCTGCTGAGGGCTCTTGAAGTCCGAATCGCAACCCGCCAGCAGGCCGATATTATCTATAGTCCTTTCACTTATACTTTATATTTACAACGATTGTTTACACTATTTACTTAAAATTTAAATAAGATCAATAAATATCACACTTTTTCTGTTTTTAAAGTTTTATCGTCAGTCTAAACACTCCTCGCTATTTTTCATTTTGGCGATGATATTATTGTCACGTGACGGAGAAAAAGTTCATTCTTATTATATCACTGTTCATTGTTTTTTGTGTTCATATAACGGCACCTGTTAATAAAGAAATTCTCCATGTAATTTTATACTTCACTCCTATTTCTGCCGTTTGAGATGAGTACGTAAACTGTTTGTAGTCGTAATAAATTATAACAATGTTAGTTTTTATCTACAGCAATAATAATTGCTGACTGGTAATTAAGATGGAAATGATAACGCGGGTGTATGATAATTGTTAAAAGTACTAGGCGGCCAGAGTGGAGGAGGAGATAGAGGTACACAAATAATGGTAAACATTCCCACAGGTGTGCGGAACGATCCGATGCAGGCGCTTCCGGCCCGGTACCCCACTTACCCCGAGTGTTTCCCACCCTCGCACCACCCTGCGTGTAACCCCGCGACTGCAACGGGGTTGTTCTCACGCAAACCACTAGCCCGAGACTGAACAACACGACTGAAAATTTTGCTAACTTAGTGTCAAAGTAGATTTTATAATAATGTTAAGAAAGTTTGTATTCACGTTAGGCAAAGCAAATAGGCCCTAACTATTAGCTACTGTATTGAATTTATGTAAGTTCTCAAGAATAAATGAAAATTTCCCTATATTTAAATCTTATATATAAAATTCTCGTGTCACAATGTTAGTTACCTTTCTCCTCCGAAACGGCTTTACCGATTTTTATTAAATTTTATATGCATTTTCAGTAGGTCTGAGAATCGGCTACTACCTATTTTTCATTTTTAACGCGGCTCGGGTGAAACAGCGGGAGGCAGCTAGTATCTAATAAAAATTGAACTATTTCAGTAAATATACCTAAAACCGTTCTTAGATATTTATGTCATATTTTAACGATACAAATAAATGATCTACTGGTCAACCTGTTGAACATGTAGTGAACATTGAGTAGTTATAATGAACTGTAATTGTCCATGCTTATTTCGTTGTGCGTGACCACGATATGGGTACCATTACAATAATGTTGTCTATGAGAGTGGTAACGGAAAAACAAGAACATGTTTTATAACAACACTTTCTAACCACAAATATTGTTTTAAAATTAAGTTGAAGTTGTGTTGTTTGAATATTCATTATTCAACAATTGATATCTACTTAACATCATGTGGGTATTGAAAATAATTTAATCATGATGCTTTCTGATAATCATCCAATGTTTATGTTCTTATTATTCATAAGCTATAACACTTTCACAAAGCGTCCCAAGCTAATGAAATTGGTACTCCAAACCCCATCGAAAGTCCAAGGGTTAAGTACCAGTAAACATCTTCATTTCGCTTTATTAATAAATGTTCCATGAAAAGGGGTTCTAATGCTTGTTATGATTAAAAAAAATGTATAGCCACAAGTGATTAATGATAATCTGTTAAGACTCTTTTCAATGAAATGCTACTGGTTCACACGGTCGTAGAGCTTATTTATTATTTTGGCTTTTTTCTAATTTATCTTTGGAACTTATTTATTTGTGTGTATAGATTATGGTGATAACAGAAGAAATTTTTGGATCCGCGAAAAAATTTCACACGCAATATTAATGACTGACTAACATAAAATATGTCTATACGTGTGGGTGGGTGTTAGTAGCTCTGACTATTCGTAATTATTTTTGACTAAAGTAATAAACCGATTGTGATGATATTTATTATGAAATAAGCTTGAACATTTTATCTGCGAAACTGAATGAATTTGCGATAGCCGACATTGTCACTACGAAATCGCAGCAAAACTAGTAAAGCCATATCTACCTACGTAGGTTTCAATACAATTGACATAGTATTAGTCAATCAAACATACTTTAGTCATGATGGGGGCGACGAATTGTCTCTAATCAAAATCACATTTAGAAACGTAGCTGTCATATTATTGGTCGTACATTTTATTGAACAAATGACGCTGTGTGAAATAATAAAACTGAATTTTATGTTAGAATGGAACGGCATTAACATGTTTAAAGGATATTTATATTTGAAGGACTAGGTATTATGCCAATATGCCATAAGCATATCACGCTATGATTTGCAGCTAATATATGTATAACTATTAAAAGCTACTGGAATAAAGATGATTAAATCCAATACAAAAAAAAAAAAGCAAAGCGAGAGAATTCTATTGACGTTTGAGACGAGTCCTTTGTATCCTAAGTAGTGTCATTCAATGAGGCTAGTTGGCTCGGCCAATATTGGAGGACAATAGTCAAATAACGCGCAGTAGCTCTCAACGGGCGTAAAGCGAAAATTATGTCTAATAGAGGTCAGTCCGGTGCTGTTGACTTTGTGATCTTTGGAATATTTTTGAAGTGAGTAAAATGGTTAGATATGATTCGCATTTCAGTTATTTTGGAAATGTTCAAGGAAAGTTTATAATTATTACAGTTAGTTATTTTTTGTATGTCGTGCTTTTATTTTGTATATAATAGAATCAATAGAGTATTGTGATTTTGTCTAGCCTCTACGGTGCGTAGGCGTCTACGCCGCGTAGGCTCTGCGTAGCAACTGCATTGACGCCGAAATGGAATAGTTAATGAATGGTTATAAATTTAAGAAACATGAGGATGATAACTTGTTCTCGCTATTTAGTGTTATGCTTTTAACTCACGGTCAGGATTAAAAATGTTAGTAAGAAAACACTAGTGCACCAGCGATTTTTGGAACAGTGCCTATTTCAAAACATCTTTGCAAGCTATGAGCTAAATTGGCATAACACAGTTCGCCGCCAACACAATGTTTCTTAACGAGATGGTCACTACACAGACTGTAATAGCAAGACGTACCTTTAATTGTCTGTAACCCTTCTAATAATCTGTGCAACACAATTGAGTGCGTCGGATAGCTTGGTGTCTATTACAGGGCAGTTAGTGCGTGTGTCTATGTGTCTGCGTGTGTGTCTGTGCGGTTAATCGTGTGGTGTGAGCACAGATTGGCCGGGGCTCGGGTCAACTAACTCGATTGTCGCGCCCAATTTGTCACCCCACGCCTGAATGACACCGACCGCATTACATTTGTCTCTTATTTGTTACTAGATTACATTTTGATCACGTTCTATGACATTAGGCTCTCTTTGTTTGTTTTACGCCCGCCGCTTCGCATCGAAATACTGAATCAATTGGCAATCAAAAGCCGAAATGTACTTTATTTGTATTCAAATTAGTGATAGCATTTTTGGGCTATTTTATTTTCGCTAATTGTAGGAAAATGTCACGCGTGTGATACGAGATAACAATGTTAAATAACAAAAGATGCAAAAGTGTGGGCGCGTAGCCGAGACCAATAACCTACATATGTGCTAATGAACAATGTAACCGAATGTCGTGCGACACTAATTGATGGCTCTCGTCTAGCGGCATTCATGAAACAAATAATGTATTATTTAAGTGTTAGGTGCTATTGTAGTGCGGAATGAACCCGCGGTCAAATGGGGTCGCATCTTCGACCCCATCTTAATGGGAAAGTGGACACCCGCATATCTGGACCGATGAAGCAGACGGACACTAATTCTGTTGTAGATTTAATATTTCTAAATTAAGTGGATTTACAATAACTGCGGGAGACCAATCGTTTGATGTAACGGTTATATTGAGTAGCTACTTGGTTTTTAGTGAAGATTGAAGAGACAATTCTGATGCAGTTTCAAATAAAACGTAATAAAAGTAGTCTTTATGGGTTTCTTGCCAGAAATGAGGCAAAATAATTCATTTATTCTGTTGCTAGCCACATTGTGATGCGTTCGAGAACTGGTTTATTCCCGCGCCGCGTATCAATGCATGTTTTGATTTCGGCCAAAGTATTCGCGAGATTTTGCGCGGTTTTGCACGGATTGCGCGCGCATCAACAAACATGGCGACAATGGATGCTTCGGCGAATCGAGTGACGCGGGACGCACGATTCAAATGTGGAACAATGCGAGCTTGTATAACAAGAGCTAACAATTCGGCGGGTTGTTTATGTGAACAATAGCAATAGATTGTGCAGTTTGTGCGCAAGCAAGCGAGCTTTTATACTTTGTTTAGTGTTGCCACATAATAATGATCGTAACATTGTTAGTGTAAGCCTGAGTCAATATTAGCATGCGATCAGCGTAAATTCTTTCATTTTATGCAATTTTCGTTAATGTTGAAACGGTAAGTTATTGTGTTTGGTCGAGCGAGTATTGGTTACATTGGTTTGTTCTGAATGGCGCGGTGTCGACGCTGGGTCACGCGGGGCGCAAGTGATTTGACCTCCGACCATTCAATTAAAACGTTATTACGGCCTGACGCTCGCTCTGCTCAGACACATAATATACTTTTGTTGGGACACAGGGAACATACATGTTTGTTTTTATTATGTACACAATGTATGTTGTTTTGTAGAGATGAGTAGTAATTTCTGTACACGGCAGTTCTACAATAATGTAATGGTACCTGTGCGAAGTTAGTTGTTGAGCTAAATGGTGCTGATGCCACGCGTCATGCTCGTGAACGGGCGCTGTCAGTTGAGATGGGTCATCTCTTAACTGCCATGACTTTTTACTTTTTATTTTAATTTTGTATTTGTTTATTATTTTTGTTACATACACATTGTTTTCACATGTAGAAGCAACAAAAAGAAAATGTAACCAAGATTTTGTAAAACATGATTTTTTTAAAAGAGTGTCCGTGGAGTTTCTTGCCTGTTCTTCTCCATAGAGATCTACGTTTTGGAACAGGCAATTAGCGTCACTTTCTTTTCTGACTAACCGACAGACTCTTTGACAATTCATAAGTACCTGTAAATGGTCTAAGTGAAATAAATGCTTTGAATTTTTGAATTTTGAATTTTTTGAATTTTGTTAGGTTTTTTCTACTTCATGTTAAAATTACTAGAAGTGTAATAATAACTTCATAAAAATAATTTTGAAGCATGATTCATGAAATTCAAATTTCGCTCTTATAAAATTCTAAAACATTTTTTATAAAGGTATTGGTATTTCACGCAGTTATGGGCAACTCTGGGTTGACTCAATGTAGGGACCTGATTAAAATTGCTCAATTTGGAAAGAAAAAACTTTGAGCGACTTCGCCTAACATGGTTGCACCAAGAAAAACTTATACGTAACTGCCACACATATCTCGACAGTATGCATAGGTATCTTAAGCATGAAAGGGTTTTTGCTTATTTAAAAATCTGCATTCATATTATGGTAAAACTTTCTGCAACGGCTTACTAAAAAAATTGTTATTTTAAAAGTAAAGTCCAATACTGTTAAGAAGGGTAATCTGTGGACAAATTAACGTCAGATTCCATAGACAAAAATGACTTGGAGTCGTGGAATTTGGCAGCAGTAGCCTGCGAGACGCAAGATTTTCCTCTAATTATCGAGAAAAAATATAATTGTAGAACGGCTGTCATAAAATGGTTTGGGCGACATTCTGTGGTGTGGGTGTCTTGGAGATACGGTCGGGCGTGTGGACGCGAGGCGTGGGGCCGTGGGGCGGGCTCGGAGGCGATTGGCGAACACCTCCCAACGCCCACGCACGCGCCGCACTGCGAGAAAAATCTTCGCGAGGAAAACTCCGCGGGTTCCATATTCTTAATGTTTGTTTACAACTCGTGGGCGGCATAATAGTCGTTCGATGACTTGACTCGACAAAATGGCGACCGCGGCTTGCGAAGAGATTGACGTTAAATAAATTTTCATTACGAAAATAACAAGATGCAATGAAATGCGAATACCAGTTTAATGTCCTGAAGCGCTGAATAAATTACAGTATGTGGCATTTAGATAACATTGTTTTTTGTCTAAGCCACATTATGTTAAAACATAAAAAGCAAAAGTGTGTCATCGTAAATTCAGCCTAATTTAAAACACAGCACAGCTTGGGTACCTACAATTAACTATTGGGTATGTAATAAAAATTCAAATTAAACTCGCAAAATGATCGTTTCGGAAAATAAATACAAACGCGTCAATTAAATATTCAAATGGATGCATTTTCAGTACTTTTGTATGTTAATTCGTTTAGTATAAGGTTAAGTTCAGTGTCGCAACCGCCATTTTATATATGACACAATGTAGGCATTTATGTTCAATTTGGGACAGACACTACATTTTCATGTTAAATATTCCATTAATAAAGATGCTTGTATTAAGTATATAGGTAGGATGACACGTTTACTGCTAAACGAACAATAAATGTAAATAATCCATAATGAAACATGGACCATCAAAATGACAAACATACAGAATCTAAACTCATTCCTTTTCAGCTAAACAAAAGTGAGGTAATTAACCCTTTAATTTATGAAAATTGCCACATTTATAAAAGTCAACACAAAAAATACTGTCCACTTATTTTTATGAACAATTGTTACACGGTTAACAACACGTTCATTTTATTTTCATCGGTATCCTTTTGTTGTTTTACAGCCAGCCTGATGGGCTAAGCTATTAGGCGACAGTGTTTCATACTGTTACTTTATTTAGTAGCTGAAGAGTTACGACGCTCGTAAACTAATCTGTCACTAAAAGCAGGAATACGGAAGAATTAATTTTAATGCGGATACCGGTGAGCTACTTCGTTCAGATATCCATTTCATCACTGTGAAAATTGGGTCGGCACAGGCGCAGCGAAACGGCCGCTTGTGACCAACATTAGTGACTATTAACATCGTGTTAACGTTCTGTTAAAAATATCAATCCTCATAAAAATATAAATTTATTTAATGTATTATAAAACTTAACTAATTGTATGTTATTAATTAACGGTTTTGTTATGGTTTTTTTTATAAATAGACTAGGCCTAGTTACTAAGTTCTGTATCATATAATTATGCTTAAACTTGAATTCGACTTAAAGTTGGACTCTAACCATTATTGGCTTTAAATCGGAGCTCGCTGTATGACCTGAAATAATCTACTGTAATTAAACACCCTTAAAAAATATAAATATGTAACATAGGGTTTTTATCAAGGAGAATTCCCACTAATACGCTATAAAAACCGTTTAGAACGAATTCCTTAGTAGGTTCTGGTTACATCATTTTGATGTACTCAATATAACATGTAAGTATATGTTATCAATTAAGTATATGTAAGTACTCGTACGTATGACTGCTCTATGGAGCAAATGCCTTTCATACATATTGCCATTCATCGCGAGGCATCACTGTGTGCCATCAATAAGGGATTAGGTAGTGTTTCAATGTCAAACCATGAATAAAAACTTGTTTCAATTTGATAATGCTATAGTTAGTGTAGTGTTGTTAAAGTAAATTGTAATTGTATAGTAAAAAAGTCTTTGCTTGCAAGGAGATCTTGGATTATTGCGTTAGCATTTATTAATTTATCATTTGTAAAATTTTATTTGCCTTTATCAAAAAAAAAAACGTTACGTTTTTATGGAAACCTTTTTTCATGAACAACATACTATCACCCTCCAAAGGTGTATCTAAACAGCTAACTCCGTCTTGACAACTCTTTGCTGATCGAAAGCATTTTCAAATGATTTGCTCATTTCGTTTTTAGAACGGCTAGTGAGGGGACCATTTGTATTTGAATGCTAAGCGTTCAGTTTAACGCTCCTTTGTGAGTCAGAGGGCACGGTTCGCTGGCTGCGAAAATTCGACGCTCGTACATACACCTCGGACGAGCGATGTGAAACCTTTTATGCATTGATATTTTATTTAGGTAAGCACTTAACGTTCTGAAATGGCAATTTTATTGAGAAATATTGTCAGTGAAGAAATCGATAAGACGGCGTTATTGGGTTGCTCAGCTGGGTGAATCGAGGAAAATGTTGGTTTTTCATAATGTTTGGACGGAGCTACGATTCAGTCTGCTTTTCGTATTAGATAGGTCGTATTAGGTACAAGATAGGTGAGTAATGTAAAAAAATGTAATGGTAATGTTACATCATAGTTTGTTTTGGGATCCATACTAATATTATAAATGGGAAAGTGTGTCTGTCTGTCTGTCTGTCTGTCTGTTTGTCTTTCTTTCACGGCAAACCGGAGCGACGGATTGACGTGATTTTTTAAGTGGAGATAGTTGAAGGGATAGAGAGTAACATAGGCTACTTTTTGTCTCTTTCTAACGCGAGCGAAGAGAAGAAGCGGGCAGAAGCTAGTTTGCTATAAGTGTCTAGGTGTGCTGTACAAAATATTTCAGTAAACGAAGCACCACTGATTATATTTTTTTGTTATTATAGGACTGGATGTTTTTACCGCAATACTACTAATACTACTTAATAGGCCTACCGCAGTGGTTTCATTTCCAGGTCTGATTTTCTGCTACGAAGTTACTTAAAGATTAAATTTAAGTTAAATCATCGAACGATCTGCTGATCGACGGTATCTAAAGATGACTGTAAACAAGGGTTTTTTAAATTAAGAATGTTTTAATCAAAGTCGAATGTATTAATTTTTCAGGTAGGTAACTTTTATGTTTGTCGTTAAAACTACAAGATAGTACGTAGTTAGAAATATATTTTTACTGGAAAGAGTCTGGATAACGCGAGGAATGCTATTATGGGTGATTTGTAATTTGTATTTAGGTACTTTGATTGAAATGTACTTCTATTTTTATGTGCACATATTAAATAAAAGATTGTATATATCTTATCTTTTAATTTGATGCAGTTGCACATGCAGAGGCGCGATATACTACTTACTAGTATGTGCAAAGAGTAGGTAGGTATATAAGTTAATAACAAGAGATTTGGCACGTGACCAGAACACGTCTCGCACAAAAATAAACCATTATTAATTTAAAATTCAAGCATTTATTTGTATTTCGAATTAGACTGATAACAAAATAAAAAAAAAAGATCTTTGTTGACGTAACTGCTGTTTTGAGCTTTTCATTTTTGAGAAAAAAAAAAAGTTTAAAAGTGTAACCTCTTTTGAATACAAGTAATACAAATTTATACTAGAAAACGCCTAAATAATATCTGTAATATAATATTGTTAGGTAAGTTACTCTGCCCAATAATTTGCAGTATTGAGAAATAAAGTACCTATAGGTGTACCAGGAACTGATGACAAAAATGGTAAATAAAATATGATGACAGCAACACTAGGGAAAATGGATTAAAAGGTTTTGATACTTGTATTTTCCCACAAAATTTATTACACTTATTGTAATACTAACATTATAAAGAGGATTTTTTTTTATGTATTTTTGTTTGTTACTCTTTCACGCAAAAACTACTGAACGCATTTTGATGAAATTTAACAAAAGTATGGCGATAATTTTTGCAGTTTATTCAACAGTGGTGTTTGATTAGTTGTATTTTTGTATGAGCTGTTGAGACGATTGGGACCTACATGCTTGAGGCCCACTCTGGGTAAAGCTACAAAGGCTTTACGTATAAATTTTAGCCCCTAACCATGAGTGACCAAAATAAAGATATTTTTTTAAAAAGAGGGAGTCATATACTTTTTAGCGAGATGTATATCTGGTTAATCCATTCTAATATTATAAATGCGAAAATAACTCTGTCTGTCTGTCTCTTCTTCACGCCTAAGCCACTGAACCGATTTGAATAAAATTTGGTACAGATATAGTCTGGGACCCGAGAAAGAATTTAGGTTAGTTTTCATCCCGGAAATCTCCCGGGAACGGGAATGAAGTCGCGGCGCGGCAAAAGCTAGTATAAAATAACTTATGATAAACCCAGTCACTATAACATACTTTATTTACACAACAAAGATGAAAGAAATGGTTTTTCGCTTTGTGATTGGTGTCCCAACTTGGTTAGGGCATTGCGAGTTTAATTCGAGCTGATTGCCCGTTAAGAAAAAATGATTCTGTTCTTTGTCAAGGTTACTGACTATAGTAGTGGCATTCAAGGCAAGTCAAACGCCTTTAGGCGGCTCATGTGAATCTGACACCAAGGCTTCTGCGTTCTTCATCTGCCTTTTGCAATAATTCGTCACATAGTACTAGTACACGCCCCTGTAATAAGCCAAAATTATATGTTACGTAATATATATACATATGTTAAACTCATACAAATGGATTTGAAACAAAGTATCAACTTTGGCGAGTCATACTAACCAGTCATCGCAAGCACGCGGTATAAAATCGAAAATTGCGTGTAATCTACACCTTCTTCTTCATAGATTTATCGGTACACGTTATAAACAGAGCTTTTAGATTGTGACTGCGGTGGTTTCTTAGTCATTCTTTCACTTTTTACTAAAGATTTCTTGAAAATAACAAATGTAAACAAACAAACGTAATGTCACTTGACAGATGACATGACAAGTATACCATATAAAAATCATTATTTGTTTTACTTTTTTTTTGTCATGAGTTACTGGTACACCTATAATAAAAAATATTCAAATGGCAAAAACCAACAAAACTGCCAGACATATTTTTTCTTTCCTTCTCGTATGAAAGCCTCATCGGAAAGGTTTCTTTGGTGAAAAAAGTGTAAAAAACCACAAGTAGGGGGATTGTAGGACGGTTTCAAAATAAACACCTGTATCCGTTGTTGGGCCATAGGGTTTTTGTGTATCTACTGTGAATACAAGTCCTTAGATCTCTATAGATAGTATGCAATATAATGACTGCCAAATATGCAAAAGATATTATGTAAAGTCAACTGTAGTTAGGCCTAAAACTCGTGTTTCGTTTTGTGGTACATAAACAAACAAACGCAAGTGAACTTAATTCTATTTCTGAACTGTTAACATTTAGAATGAATGAATATCTAGAAAAATGTTAAAGCTACTTGAAGTAGATAATTGTCATAATTACCAAACCGGATTCATACTTCTGAGTACTTTCTAGCGAACAAACTGAAATGCTTGTAAACTATCCTTATTTACTTTATAAGAAATATACATAATCTCATTAATTTTCATTCATAAACACAAAGGAATCTTTACGTCATCTCAATTAAGGTTTTATTCAAATAAGGTAGACTCAATGCGAAGAACAAAGGTAATTCTGGCAATTTTTAGCTGAACCGAGCAAGCGAATATTCTGCACAATGTAACCATTCATTTGTTACTATCAATAGAAATAACCATAATCGCTGGACCGTAGATCTTAACTCAGACTTATCCAAGAATGATTCATCGGGAATTTTCGATGCAAAACAAATTTAGTATGGAACACGTAAATGAAAACACGACTAATTACTTAAAGGTACCCCAAATGGGTTCCACCGCTGTTCTTATCTCGCTGCTATTGTTTAACACGCTTCTTTCATTCCCACGGTCGCGGCGGCAGACTACTGATAACGCGCCGTACCTGCGTCGTGGCGGCAGAGAAAACGCCTCATGGAATTCCTGCTATGTACGTTAGCGGGAAAAACGCTTGGAAATCAACTAATTGAAACCCCTACAGGATTTATTAGGACCGCCGTAATAGCACGCTTAATTGTTATGGTAGATGTATGCCACAAGTCATGGTAGAAAGTCCTACCTCAGTCTGGCCGAGTGATTTATGTTGAGCACTGAATGAGAAGTATTTCTCAACCAGCTAGGTGCTAAGTACTACAGATGCAACTAGTAGTTGAAAGTAGCTTCATAGGTAAACGGTAAATTTCATAGGTAAACGTAAAGTAAAAATACTATTATTTCGCAGCATTTATATTACATTGCTCGTTTTATCTCGTGCTATAACATCTAATGAATGTAAAAAATATGATTGTTTACATCAGTAATTAGGACAAAGTGAAGTTAATAATACACTAAATGAATAATAATATTTGACTTACGTAGGTATATACCTACATAAAGCTTTTGCATTCACACGAAGTTTTCCCTGGAAGTTCGTTATCGCGGTTATTTTGTGTTCGTACTATTGATAGTGAATAATATAAACCGAATGTGGCTAACTATGTACTTAAACAATAAATACTACAAATAAACAGTTTCGTATTCATCTCATGAGGCCAGAAATCGCATTGTTGAATTTAAATATTTAAATGGAACGGCATCAAACAAAGAGCAGGGGAGTCAAGTGCAATATTCACAACAGCCCACGCTCCTCGTAAGGACAGATTATATGTACTAGGCATATGAGCTGAATCCATTATCCAATGAAGTACACCAATTACCCATTTAATGCAATTTGGGCCATTGTAAAGTTGTCCAGGCCGAGTTCTCGTACATTCCCAGCGACACGCACTCAAAAGCACCAATTAGAGAAATCACTAGTGAGCTAACACTGTGTGGACACAGGTCGATCGTTCGCGTTCGTGTTTCGAACCGGTCATGTCAAAATTGGAGTAGTATCCAGAGAGTGGAGTGGCAAGGTGTGAGCGCGCGCGTGCGTCGCTGTGGCCGGCGACCGACTACTCGCAGCTGAATGGGCGCTCGGCGGAGGGGCGAAGCTCGCACCGTCTCACTCCCAGCGAGCTTACGAAAATCACCAATTGCGACTGTCCCCTCATTAAACGAGGTAATTTCACATTACAACGACACACTTGTAGTTTCGATACGCGCCGAGCCGGCGCCGCGGGTGCACTAGATCCCCGCTGCCCCGGGATGTGACTCGGCTCGAGGTGACGTGAAAGAGTACGAGTTTTTTTTTAAGAGCTTCCGATCGAAGCTCCGGTACATCGTTAAGCATCCGGTGCCACCTGCTCGCACTCGAGAGGAGACTGCGCGTTAGAAGGAGATGAAGTGATCGATCAGAACGCGGACCGGATGGCGGACTCGGTTATGAATGAATCGGCCCTCCCGCTCTGGCCGGTACGCTTGCGTAACGCAGTCTCGCTCCAACACAGGTTGTCGCCGTAGAGGAAGTGAAAGGGTCGGGGGGCGTAGTAAATATTGCGCGCCGTGTATCCGTCGGGAGTATTTTCTAAAGGGCCTCGGTTTTTGTGGTACCATAAAGTGCAGTCCACCATCTTCATTCATAGATTTGCACACACGCAACACTGTGAGCCGGTGCATTCCTCAATGAATAGTAACGCTTATTAGAAGCAAGCTGGTAAAGCTCAGACTCTATGGATAATGATAATGAACAAAGCATATAGGTACAATCAGGACGATTAAATAGTAATATCGGTGTACTAAATTGCACAATAATGTTGCGACGCAGGCTACAGGTAGGCAGGAAGTGGTACAAATTGGCAGTAACGTAGAGTACCTCAATTGATTCTTGACTATGACAAATGAATGAAACTAAGACAGGATGTTATGCAGGAGGCCTGTAGAGGGGCTTAATGAAGAACGACAGAGGTCCTTCATTGTTGAGGCAAATACTTGAGAATAAGTCAAACTCATCAGTTTGAAGTGCGTTCAGTTTGTGTTATTTGTAGGTGTGTCGCTGGGTCAGGCGGCGTGCTCATTGTTCGCGGTATTGTTATCTGCTGGGCGAGGTGCGCCCGCGTCCCGTGTCAATGTTTGGTCGACATCGACACCACGTGGAGGCCCTTTGATCACAGCAAATATTTTGACATCAGCTTACACTGGGGATTGGAGATCTTATGTCAAAAGTAACAGGTAAAAGATAATGGATAAATCAAAGAATGGAGATATGATCTTTGATCGTCGAGATTATGTTGACAAACGGATTAGAAATCGGGTATAAAAACTAATATTTCTTTTTATATTTATTCTTTTTATTTATTTCCCAAGACGTTCGCAATGTAAAGAACTATTTCTCTAGTAATATATCAGTGTCTAGTCCACTTAATACAAAAGATAAAGATCACTAATTTATACCGGTTCCAATTCTACGCAATTAACATTTTTTTTCTCACTCTTCATTGATTGGATCTAATAAATGGAGATTTTAAATACGAAGTTAATTTTAATTGAATTATGGTACTAGTACTATAAACACTCCTGACGTAAATGGTTAAATTATTTTCTTTAACATTAATGGTTGAAAAACTGAGTTCCAAAGGGAGTGTTCAAAATAAATAAGAGGTTTACAATTGCCTTTCACTTAAGTAAATAGAGGATGTGGTCAGTATTGTCATCTTGGCTCGAGTACTGAATCACAGCCTGTTGAGCTTTATGGTTTGGTTACTTTATCTTAGAGAGGCTCTTCTCAAGATTCTTTTTAAAAGATTCTGTACAAACAATTCGAAAATTAATCCATTACAATTTGAATTTGTCAGTATATTGTGTTTCTTTCAAAATTAGTTGAATGAGAATAGAGTTATTAGTATACAGACTGAACGTATTGTCTATTAGTTAATTCTACAGAGAAGTATTTAGGTACAATGTTCGACACAAATTGAACAAAAGGATTTCTGGTTCTCAGAATAACGCAGTCGTCAACAAAGCTGTGCTAGAAATAACTAAACTAATGTTGAGATTGGCCGATATATGTATTATTATTTCTAGTATATTTGCAACAAAGAAATAAACTGTAAACAAAGGGTAAATCAGATCAGCATTAAGTTCAAGTGGTTCTCGCCACAAATCAATGGGATCCCGTCGATGCATGTAACCTCTGAGCGCCAGGTGCTACGCGGGAAGTTGTCCCCCGCCCTCCCGCCTCCCCCCCTCATGGTCCTCCACACACACATAGACAAAACAAGAGGAAGTGCACGCACACATATACAACACCAACGTAGTGACGTAAAGATCAAATGTGGCTGTGTGTTTCTGTAATTTATTAATGGCTTGCAATCGCGTATGCGCAGCTCGTTGTGCATGAAAAATGGCGGATATAAATATGAATTGAGTGGACGCTAATTCAAAAGTATAGTCATATAAAGAGCTTGTTCTTGACGCCTGAAAAGAGCCGCCATAAGAGCTTTTGACAGCTAAGTTTAGTGGAGTATTTATTGCCCAAAAAATAAAAAAAACAAATGAACACTCCCTGGTATTGGTTTACATGATCTTGGTGAGACGTGTTGCTAATAATAATTAAATTTCATGTTATTCCTGTATTTTAAACTGATAACATACTTAATATTTATTATATTCAGGGGGTACTTTTGAGGTCGGCCAAATTTTTTGAAAGCTTCCAAAGTGTTTCTGCAGGAAGCCCCTGCTCATTGATTTTATCGTAATACATAAATGAAATCATAGCCGTATAGAAATAAACTTTAGTTAACATATATAGATGAAAAAAAAACCATGAACTCTTACTAATCACAGCATGATGACGTAACTATCTATTGCAAAAGATAAATATTAAGTCCACGCTTGATAAGTGTTACACATCGAAGGAATGCTTTTAAAAGCTTCTTCTGACGTACAACATAGTATTGTGCTCGTTCACCGCTCACAATAGAAATTATCAACAGGTAGCTAAGGCCTATACAATGTGTCCTTCCGGTATCCGTTCTTAACTACCATCAACGTATTAGACACTTTGACATAACAGCAGAGGGTTGAGATTTAAACAACGAAACAACAGTCAAATAGTTCCATGTTCAAAATATAGAAGTTGGGGACACTCCAAAGTGCTTTGATAGTTACTACCCTTAATTTAAAGTCCATTTTAACGTAGCTAGAGTGTTTAGTAAGGTTTTAGACTAACTTGCACTGCAGGGTTACCCACCATCCGGTGTAAGGTGATACCGTGGGGAAGTGAACACCATTTCGGGGAAAGATAACCCTCTATCATATTAACATAATTAAACGTGTTAATAAAACATTTGTATGAGTGTTTAAGGTTAAGATACAGTTACAATAATTTTGATCAAATTAAGATTCGCGTTTATGTCTTTTCAATGGCGTTTCCGGTCTGGCCCGAGTGACGCTTTGTAACTGAAGATAAGATTATTTTATTAATGAAATGGTACACTTTAGATAAGTAACATGTTATAAGTTCCTGTTTTTAACATTCGTCATCAAGTTTTTGTGTAATAAAATTATTATGATTTAGTAATTATTATTACCCAATAAATTCTCAAAGTGTAATCACTCTGTCTATTTACACTTACATTTAATTTGTTAGAAGTTTCTATTACAAAATAATTATAAACCTTCAGATTAATGCGATAAAAAAGTAGCTGTGACTTAAAATTTACATAAAGTACTTCTAAAAAAATCATTTAATAGACGCCAAGGTACAAGCACGGCGAGAAACTATAACCATAACTCAAACGTGAATAATAAAGTACTTCCAAATACCTACGTGGAAGTATTATGAGAAAAATTACACGCAACCGTATCTACTACATAAATCGTCCTGTATTAATTAAATATAATGGTTCACTGATACGTTTCTCTTCCCAACTGGCCACTGATCGAGAACTGGTTCTTTCTCCATCCATTAATTTATATTGCCCAAATTAAATTAACATGAAATCTAAACATTATCTATGGAATATTAAACGTATGTTGTTATCTCAGATTATTTCGTATTATCTACTTCTAAGTAAAACAAAAATAAAATATACGATCAATTCACGTCTTGAAAACCTATTATAAATAAACATAAAATAAACTCAAACTGTTCAGTTATCAATAATGCAAAGCTCTTACAAATGAAGACAGACTGGTACTCCTTATAAACACAAGCGGCTCATTGTGGGATTACCCACGGCGAGGTCTAGACTTAAAATAAAAATAATCACAAACAGTAAATGTCGAACGGAACCATAAAAAGTTGAGTAAAAGGCGTCGAAAGAAGGCAGCGAATTTTGAAGCAAACCAGTTTAATGAGGGTCGAATTTAAATACGAAAATAAAGCGGTTCCCACGGAGTCGGTCGCGGGAACGGAAGCCTCGCGATGTCGCGGCGACGACGACGCGATGCGGCGCGGCTACATCGCGCCATCATCGCTTGACGCCTCTCCGCACCGCCTACTGCACCGCAACCCGCGTCTCCAAGGTCGAACAGGACAATATGACGGGACCAACAATTCGCCTATAAGATGTTTTATTTAGATAAACTTTTCTTTTGAAACTCTTGGTTTTTATAAACAAACGAAAATGGTTTATGTTTTTTATTTCAGAAATCTTTATATTCTCTCTGATCAACTATTTCCAGTTTTCTACACGTGAGAACGTCAGGTAGAGTATGTAGATACTTAAACATATTACGGATAAATCGAGTCGAAGGTTGTGTTGAGAATTATGCGATCACAGCTCCCGTGAAATTGATTCGATTAATAATCGTATTTCATGATTTTTTGTCGATATAATTTGTTGCGGTAAGCGGTAATTTATATCGTATGGCGCTCCTCGATCGGTAGCATTTGAGTCTCTGCTATTAATTATGGATATCAATATAATATCTACAATAGCACAATAATTATGGGAACGTAAAAAACTATTAGGTAAAATAATATCTCATGTAATTAAGGCCTCCATGGTTCCTTAAAGTATTGAAAGTTACTTTTAGGAATATAGTTGCGAAATAGTTTTGATTAAATTAATTAATGAATAGCGTGCCAAAATATAAAAGTGTCAAATCTCTGATGTAAAGAAGTTATTAATGTAAATACAATACAAGGATTACCTAACACCAAATCTATGAAGTGTACAGCTGTATAAACTGCTTTTGATGTACCTACCTACATCTGTAATTCTGTAAATGTTTGTAATAGTTATTTTTCTCTTAACTATAGTTAAACATTCGTTTATCTCTTTAGCATTGACCTGTTCGTGGAAACATCGCAGAAAGACAATTTATTTATTTTTCGAAATATACAATGTGTAAACACGGGCCGAGGTCCGATCGCTGTTTGAGCTTGCTTTCGATAATGTCAACACGGCTCAACGGAACTTGCTCCAGCCGCTCGGACCTGACGCCACTCGACTGCTTTACATAATCTACTTTGAAATCGTTTTCTACAAGTTAACGACAAAGGAAATCTGCCTTCCGTTCATTCAATCTGCCCTGCAATTCATTTTGCAATGTTTTACAAATTTACACTGTTTAACCACTCGAAAAGAGCATGAATTACTATGACTGATTATGTAAAGTTATTATTTCTATATAAGTAAGTGTGTTAACATCTGCAACGATATAGCAACGTGTCCGCCGCGAGTGATGTATGAGTGTTCGTACAACAATGTCGCAACATCGCGCCTCATTGAACATGAGCGTTGTGAATGACATGCTTGCTGGCTAGATGGGCGAGGTTGTTTGTCTTCAAAACTATGAATGGACCGGACCCGTTCTACTTTACTACGGACTCGGCCGCGTATGTACTCTGTCGCCTCAAGTTATCGTTGAAATAACTCGTCTTGCGTCGACGTGAATGTTCGACGAAATCGAATATTGATTCGGAAGTTATTGTAATGCTCTTAAAATAGAGTTCTCAGAACTATATTAGCTTACGCCGAAATCTGTCTTTGATATTAAAGGAAGTTGATGATTCTTTGCAAATACAATATGTTAGGCCGATAAATTCGTAGATTTAATGAAATTTGCAATGGTATGGTACCTACTGCTCCTTTTAAGATTTGCCACAGAGTAACAACGTAGAATATGATATTAAAGAGTACAAATATCTTCCAGGACATTAAATGCAACTAAGTACTTCTAAGAAGATAGAGTGTTAACAAAGAACCAGCGGTTATATCTTTTTTTTTACAATCCCACGTGTGTATAAAGTACATTAGGTTCCTTTTCCATGAGTCACTCATAAGATGTAGTATTTCCCAACACTAGCACATCGTTGTAGGCACAACACAACACCATAAGTCCAGTGTTTGCTGTGACAACATGTCGGAATCGCTGGAAAGCCTTAAAATGTTCGTGACTCATCCCAATATGTAATAATAAAACTCGACGAGGCAATAATAAAGGTCCAACAACTATTGTTGTGAATGAATGTCTAGTTGGATAATGTTATCGGTTATGGAATTCCTATAGATAATAGAAAGATAATGAATGGTATATGGCTTTGGAAATAAGATAATGATTATTTCTAAATGTTAGGTTACAGGCAAGATGAGAAAGAGAATTATCCACACTAAAATGATAAATTCGGAAGAATGTTATTATGTCTATCCTTCGCTAACTTCATTACATCAAACCACTAAACCAATCGTAATGAAATTTGACAAAGAAGGAGCTTCGTATACAAGCAAAGCACAGGCCACTTTTTAATACGCAACTCTGTGTCCACGCGCTGGCACGATAATCGCATGATTCCGGACGAAGTTGCGGGCAAAAGCAAATGTAGCTTTAAAACCCAATTATTGGAAAAAGTTGACCAGTTCAATCGAATTAAATAATAGAAATCAAAATAAATCTGCTCCATGTCTTTGACTTTACACATTATGTGACATGATGTAGGTACTTATAGTGATTTCATATTGTCAATAGATTATTCTCAATGAACGATCATAACAGTATCGTCAGAGTTAATAATGAATGGGAATGTGATAAATACTATGATATCTTACAATGACTTGAGTTGTTGCCCTATTAACACATCGGATTTTTTATTCCATGTCTATATCTAGCTGACTTTTATTTTATAACATAAATGATTTTATTTTATAATATAAAGAGAAAAATCTTTTCTTAACTTAGTATACATATATAAATACAATCTTTAAAACTACCTAATTAATTTAGCAGAAAGGCGATCACAGAGAGATAGTTTATGGTAAAAGATGTCGAGTCTGCTACGAATATTTCAGATTAATTAGCGAACGCACTTGTGGGTAAGTTTCCTTTTCTAGAATTGTAGATGTCTTTAGTTATATAAAATGTTACTACACTTATTAATGACACGGCATCCCGTCTCTGCATGAGGCTCATTTTCCCTGACTTTGGTAGAGTCTGTATAAACAGCGGCGTATCTACATTTTCCAAAATTACAATAAATTACAGTGTTAATGCATCAGATTATTCACGATATGTTGATATAGTCTGACGATATCTTTATCAACATGGTTATCGCTTACCATAACTTCGGCTGGTAATACTATCGATTTGTTTTACATAAAATCGGTTATTCTACTTCCGTTATAGTTCGTTTATATCAATGCCTTCATTTTCTCATCGTTCTCTTGACATCTAAAGGCAGAGAAACATTTGATACATCTATTCGAGACGAACAGTATTTTTTATATTGTGTAACTTATTAACGTCTGTAGCGGTGGTATTTGAGCTTTTTTTTAATTAAACGATGCTTCGTGAGGTAATATTTCTCAATGCGTCTTAATTTAGAGAGTACGTTATATAGTTGCGCTTAAGTAGTTATCGAGATGGGGAGATAGAGGCTGACGGGTGGACGGAGGCATCTTCGATAGTATCTTGAGTTAGGGCCGATACCATCGGCCTGTCAGCCGCCGATGCACTGCCACGCATTCAATTGATTACCAATTAGTGGTACCTGCGTCTTCACAGGAGCATTCGTAAGTGACGTGAGTAGCAGTCAGTCGGTTATTAAAGGTGACAGAACAGTTAACTGGTGCAGCTTAATATTTGTGTTTACTAGGCATAATCAAGAGAGTTGTCTTCAAATAGGTTGGCAGAACTCTACACGCGTTGATTTTTGCGTTGCTCTTCCGACAGTCAGAGCCAAAAATACATTGAACTTTTTTGTCTCAATAAATTATTGCGTAATAAATCATACATTCATAAAAATTATAACACCACTAACAGAAACATACATAATAAAATAAATTAATATTTTCCTTTAAGCTGTTCTCGTGGGAACGAATGAGCTCGAAGCTAATTAGTCAAAATCCGAACGTCTCCTGATAAATTGATTGATCATATTTTTATGATCCTAGGAATATCTAGAGTAGAATGCGAGAGAAGACTAAAATGACGCCATATTGATAGTGTTATGAACCATAATATGGACACAAATCACAGGGGAACAAACGGGTTGATGGCCGCATGGAATCATAATTATGTTTTCGAGTAGCTACACATTTAAATAGGCATAATAATCGGAGCGATGTGATTTCTGATTACTATCGATGCGTGATCTGTGCGAGTTGTGGGCCGCACTCATTAACATACTCTTTCCATTAAATTCGATCGTTATTCTTTTCTAATCGCGGCCGAAGTGAGTTCGGTATCGCGGTCGACCGGTCTTCGGCGTTGCAACATTTTATATCTGATCTTGTCGAGCGTTTTAAGCGCCATCGTGAGAACATGTACGGTTAACGTTTTATTTTGTTCTACGACCAAATGATCAGCGCTCACAAACATAAGAGAGCTGTAGTCACTACGATTGCCCCGCGTCGCGGCTCACCCATCAAGCAGCCTCGGTAAAAACGCTCATTTGTGATAAACACAAATAGGTGCGGTTGCGGTACGTACTGAATAAATTAGATCGATTAACCGAGTTTTATTTATCTCATATCGCGTGAGAAAAGATAATGAACTAAATTGAAACGAGAAAGTTTAAACAACTTTATCTTTTGATTCTGTCGTCGATACAAAATAGTGGTTAAACTCCGAATTCAATTACAGGCGATTACCGACGATACGATCTCGTTATCAGGTGTTCGAAATCAGTTAGCAACGAAAAAATGGTTTTTGCAAATTTTAAGGGGGCAATGCGCAGTAAATTGCGCAATTTGGTAAAAGTTATACGTGCAATTAGCTGTGTGAGCAAAAACCGCAGACGTGAGCACACGTCCTCGTTCCGGGCCGGCACGGCGGCGGCACGGCACGGCGGCGATGCCAAGCGCCGCAGTAATGCCGCCGATGCCCATCTAGCGGCCGGCACCGCACAAGGGCAAATCGACACGGCAATATACTTTTTTCAATACACTGATGAGCTTATTATTGGTTGTTATGTTCAATAAAGCGCGGAGGCATTTTTATGGACAATTCCAGCGACAGTCAAAGATATAAAATAAAGGGATATTTATGACTTTAAAATGCTTAAGAAATAGATTTATGTTGGAGAAACCATACTGATACAAATGCGAAAGTAGGTTTGCAATGCCACGTTTTAAGGTTGTTGTTGTTGTTTTAACGTTGAGTCGCAAAGAAGGAAATGGGCCAGTTTATAATCCGGGGCTTCATCGGCGTTAGCGATATCCGACTTTCACGACAAAGTTGCAGGATAACGCTAGTTCATTGGCTTTTTCCCAATTATGATGGAATCGACTTCCAGATTAACCGGATTCAGCTCAATACCAGTGTTTTACTTGAAGCGATTGCTTATCAGTCCTCTACAACCCAGTCACTGCACTACACAATACCCCTTGGTAAGACCGGTCAGACTTTCTGGGTACTGACTACCCATAACGACTGTCAAAGTTGCACGAATGATAACCGGGACCAAAAGCTTTACGTGTTTTCCGAGGCACGTGAAGTCATGATTTTCAAAATAAACTTTAGAAAGTACTTTACATATGAATTGAAAATGTCTCATGCATTGGCACTCCCTTACATGGCAGGCTCCTTAACCACAGGACATCACGGCATTCAAAGATACAACACTAGTATTCTTCATCAAAGTGTATGTACACTTGGAAATATCTTGAAGCATACATGTAAACACAGCTAAAATTGTCAGGCATTAAAAAACTCTATTCAGCTTTCTTTGGAGATGTACTTGAATGGTCATCTTACATGCTAGTTGTACATATAAAGAAGACTCGATACTTTACGGTTAGCCGGACGCAGGAAACGTCCGGCGAAAAAACCTGATAGTCAGCATCTCCATAAGACACGGGAATCTTGCCTTCCGCTAATTATTTACGATATATTACGTAACGGTGAAACGCCGGGAAGGAGACAGGAAAAAAACGTGCTCCACAGGATGCGAGACACACTCGCCACCAGATAACGTTAATCCATTTCTAACCGTAACGTGTTATTATAAAGTCCATAACGCTGTGGCGATTAGGATCGCTTGGTCACTTTTAGAATATCTTTATTCATATTTCGAACGATCTCGATAAAGCAGTAATGGACTCCGATCGATCACTGACCGCGGGAAAAAGTGGACTTTACGTCTTACACAACACGATCGCATTTGGTTAGTAGTGTGGTTGGTCCACCACCGGTCTGTTTATGCTGGCGGCGTAATTAAAGATACCATAGCAGGAACCAGGAAGAGTGTCGTACTATCTCAACAGTTAGCCGGAAATCGCTAGATCTGTGAGTTCATTCATAAATGAGAGACCCGTTGCGACAATGTTGTATGACAGGTTGGCGCACCAAGCCATACTGACTTCTATGTATATCTCGAATAGACATACATTCGTGGGGCAGTGAGCCTTAAATAATTAAACGTGAATGAAACGCAGCACTTAATTGAGTAGAAATGTGAACAAACATTATGTCAACTAGCCCACGCTTTAGTTTCCACGGCTAGGTTTTGTTTGGACATCATGTATGGGTATCGAAAAATAAATGTTTGAAGGAAAACTTATGGCAATCGAAATGTACACGTCACTATGATAGGTGTTGTGGACATTATCAGAACCAGTTGAGTAAACAGGACGTTCAAAATTTAATTACCTACTCGATTGGTAATAGTGGTAATCACAAAACCACAAAGATATTTATTGCTATACAATTTACATTAATGAGAAGCAAATATAATATTACAAGGAACGTTTTCCTGAAAAATTCCATTCCTGAAAAATAGAAAACCAAAACGGAATAACAGACATTGCTACTCATAAAAGCTTTATGAAAACAGACGAACTGTTTGTTGTTGAATATAGACAAAGAGTCATGACGAACAATTATCTCGAGCGAGACGTAGGGGCGTCGGAGCCGCCGGGGCAAAGGGCAGGGCTCTGATTGCTGTAATCGAGTTAAGACGAGTGGACATCTAAACAAAAAGAGTAGGACAATTAGCAGGCGTGGGCGCGCTTCCGCTAACAGGGCTGCGTAATGAACTTACTGAGATGGGTTTCATACAAAAAGTCAATTACCTATGAACTGCGATGGAGCGGTTTTAAAATACTCAGTTTGGGAGACAATAGGGTCTGAGTTAGGGGATAATTTTAAGAGAATATTCAACTGACTGACTGTTGACGGGCTTGTTGGTCTAGTGGTTAGTAGCCCTGACTGCTAAGCCGAAGGTCGTGGGTTCGATTTCCACCCAGGACAAACTTTGTGTGATGAGCATGAATGTTTGTTCTGTGTCTGGGTGTGATTTATCTATAATATGTATGTAATTAAAAAATATATAAGTATGTTTATCAGTTGTCTGGTTACCATAACATGCTCTGCTTAGCTTGGGATCAGATGGCCGTGTGTGAGTTGTCCCAAGATATTTATTTATTTATATTTATTTACTCAACTATTAATATTGTCATATTTATATTTAAAATTGATATTTCTATACTCGTAAAAGTGCCAGAGATTTCTAAACAACTCGAAGTTGAATACAGAGGCTTAAAGCCACCTATGACCCAGAGTCAAAGGTGGAAACTAGAAACCAGTGCTATGACTCAACCTCACTGAGTTAAATATAGGATCCTATTCGTAACATAATATAATAAACAAAACACGGTAAGTATGCAATAGAAAGATCAAAATGTGTTCCAAGAATATAGACAGAAATAAGTGGAGTTAGTCATGAGTTGTGTTCCATTAACCACATTAACTGAAGGACATGACAGAGAAGCCAACAATTACACATTACATTACAGTGGATGTGGGCGACGGAAGTGATGCTCGGCGGCGCCTCACTGAAGACCATTCACGAAATTGTACGATTTCTGACGAAGTTTAGGGACATAGCAGTTCAACTTGTAGAGGACAGAAGGCTGGACGAGTGAAGGCGAAAAGTCAAGGTTTAGACTAAGAACCATACAAGTTAGGTCTTAGAAATCGAAAGAAATTGCCAGTTTTAAAGCTTCTGACACTATTTCAAAGACTCAAGGCTCCGGATTAGGTAATTCATTTTTTTTAATGTATATTACGCTTATCGGCGGCGATTAATGTTTGCAGGACACTGGCACACTATTATTCCCGCGACAGGAAGTGCTCTGCCGGACGCGCGTATCTAGCTACCTTATCTATCCCATTCTCTTTATAGATTTGTCATACTCCACCATCTCGCTCTCTCAGACCAACTTTTGTCCTTTTTCTGCTCGTGTAACTTCAATTATTCTCTCCTGTTCTCTCTGGTACCATTCCACTTGCGTGTTGCGTAATGAGGCGGTCAAATTTTACTTTGTATGTTGACCGTTATATTATTGCGGCGTCATGGAGCCGAGCGCCGAGCCGACCACTCTCCGAACAGCTACTGTTTAATGATACGTCATTACGTCCGTCGCAACATCTCTACAGGTCATATTTTATAACATTTCCGATGTTGTCTTAATTTTTATTTATATGTTCCGTTCTAAATATATATAAATAATGACACAGTGCTACGGCTCGTGTAACGGCAACGGAGCAGTAGCTGTGGCCGCAACAAGAGCGGCTAGAAATCATCTCCACGTCCGGCCATTCCGCCAGTTGCAGTGTTTTAATTATTAATGAAACCGGCCGCCGCGGGAAAGCCGCACTACGCCCGGCTCAGCTTCCGCTCACAACGTTGCGCTTCATTCATAAAACCAAACATCTGTAAGCAAACGTTCTAACTTACATTAGCATCCATTCTAAAATCAACTCTAGTCTTAACAGCAAAAAGCTCAGTTTCCATCTTCGTTTTGAGCACGAGCGACATTCATGCGCTCTAGAGCTTGCTCACAGAAATAGATATCGTAAAAAGTCGTAACTCAAAGCGAACGCATACGAAAGTGGTTTTTCCATCGATAGCAGAAAGTTGTTTTCTGTCTGAGGAAATGGCGCCAATTAGACCTTATAAGGTGTTAAAGTTCTCGGTTGATTTACTCGCTTGTCGTGAATGGGATGCGTTCTGTGGTCGGCGAGGAGCGAAGATCTAGTAATCGGTGAATGGAGTCACCGCTGTCCCCTGGGCGGCCGGGTAGGTCTATGTCCATATTGACGCACAGCTCGCCTAGTAACCGCCGGAAAAACACCATCGCCTCACATTTCTTACAACATTCAATCCAAGAATCGAATCATTGGATTTCTTTTATGGAAACTTGGACGTAATGAAAACTGGAGATTGGTATGAGGTTGTCTCCAAGAGTCAAACTTATAAGGACATCCCTAAGACTAAAATTAAAAGAGAAATCTACATCCTGCGTAACTCTGATATTTATGAACGCTTTGGACACGTTTCACATTTCTGAGGCTAACTCTTATACAATTCGACGGACTATGTTAGCAAATCGTGTTTTTAAATAATTGATATGCAGACTCAGAATTAGACGACGACTTCCGATTTCATAAATAGGATGTTTTGTAACAAACAGCGGAGGAAGTCCAGTAGACATAAAAAATGGTTGATCAGTGTTTCGAAACATGCAGCTAGCCCGCGCATAGTCCGCACCTATATCATTATGCACGTTGATTGTAACAAAACTACTTATCTTATGTAAGTAATAATAATATTTATTAGATATGTGTACGGACGTGAAGTCAACTGACCAGGTTTACTGGTTATAGGGAAATGAATAATGCCGACCAGCCGTCTACCCTGCGATCAACTGCTGGACATGACATGTATGCCTCAGTAAGAAGCTGGTCTCTAATAGAAAGTTCCGCTAGAGTTATATTTAGATGCTACCTTAGCTTTACCTTATAAACTGTTATATAGATAAATTCACAACACATAAATGAACTGAACATATTTATACAAAGGATACTGAAATATCTTGTAATTTATGCATTTTAGTTGTTGTTTCAGACCGTAAATGATGATACAACAAGCCTGTGTATTATTACAGTGTTCACCAGCTATAATTAACGAGCACTGGTGTAGTATTACAGATAATTTGTCAGCCGCGGACGGTCATCGCAGCGTTTCTTGGAAATAATCGATGAGTTCGGTTCCCATTCAAATTTTGGAGTATTTTGCAGGAACAAAAAGGTTTCGGTGCCACACAGTCTGCAGCCACAAAAGAGCGTCCTTTTTTACAAATTTTAAGGTACCTTAGAAATGCAACCTGTGGTTTTGCTGTGCGAATTTATGTTCTATGTAGACTGCTTTTAAGTTAAGTTTCTGTTTCGCATTTCATTTTCGCTATAATGAGCAATGTTTTTGTGTTACCTGGCGTACAATATGGTGGCAACGCTCACCGGATATAGTGGGATCGTCCATGAATGGCGCGGGATAAAAAAATCGTATTTACGATTATGCACGAGCGATTTGTCGCCGTCATCCGATACGATGCGCGGACGCCGCCCGGCGCGGCGCGGTGTGATTATTGGATCACGTTACGCGGAAGATGTTGTTAGAGGAAGCTTCACATAATTGTACTATTTTGCCCTTTATTGCATATTAAATATCACTGTACTGAGAATAGAAGGTTGCATGTTTCTTCAAATGTTTCATTAGACGGTGAAGTAATTCGTAAATGAACTAAAATAATTAAAAACGCGTGTAACGTTTTGTAAATAATAAAATGATTAAAATGATTTTATTTCTGTAAATAGGTAATAAATTACACTTTTACACGTCATTTTTTTTCTTATTTTAATCGAACGATGGGGCCGGTGGTATAAATTTAAAAACCAAATACTGATTCGAGCCTTGAATCAAAGATTTGAAAATTGCATAGCATCCGGAATATTTCATCTCCAAGTTTCATGTAAACACTCATTAGTGGCTGCAGCAGCACATCCATAAACAACACTCAATGACAGCGTACCTGTCAATTGCAATATTTTAAATTTAAATATTGTCACAGCATTTAATAAATGTCATCGTACTGTCCAAAGAACAAATCGTATTTGTTTTTTACGACATAAAGTGCTAAAAGTAACAACACGTTCTTAAGCGTTTTATGGCATAGACAACAAAAATAATTAACAAGACTGCTTTATTTCAAGTTTAATTTTAACACAATAAAAGAATATACAAGTTTAAGATTGGATGTTTATTTATGAGATCGCTAACAAAATGCCTTGTCATATCATCACAATATCTCATTTGGGAGCTTTCAACAAATCAACACATTACGCTTTCAAAATATTATGTGTGTCGCGTCAGCGCGGGCGCAGCTTTGCGTCGCTCTCGAGTTTCAAGAAATGATCAATCATAAAGCGCGAGGTGATTTTTCACGAGGACGTCCTCGACGCGTTTTGTTTTCCCAAAACACAAAATTAAGCTTCACTAACTTTTAAATATAGTTTTAAACGGCAAAAATAACTGACTGTTGAAATAACGCCTCTCTCACCTGCGCGAGAGTTCGATATATCTCTCTCTACTGTTTACGAAATCATTTGGCAAATACAACAGGATGTGTTTCGAAATTTATTTTTGAACTTTACTAATTAAATATTTATTCAGTAGCATTTAAACAAGGTAAATAATATGCACGCTGCTGTGCTAATTATACATATTTAGTTTGAGTTTTGTGTGCAAACATTTTGCGTTAGGCACGGTACTACTAAGTGTGCCTAATTGCATTTTTATGACAATTTATTTTTTACACTAAGTATAAACTTAGTATATCACTAATTTCTTATTATATTTAAAAGTCAACGATTCATTGAGGTAACGATGTAGATTCGGAGTAGAAGTTAGCTAATAAAGGATATTAGGAAACTCCTGCCGTAAAAGGGTAGATTGAGGGTCAAAGTTTTTATTTCATTACTTAGAACTATAAACATTGATAAGTAGGCTATTGATTTCACATTGAATTTGATTTGTTTCCACATTTTAGAGTGGCATTTCTTGGAGGATTTCAATAAGGCCATAAAATTTGTAAATGGTTTAAAAACATTCAAAATTATCTCGTTAGTTCTCGAGGTCAAAGTCGCAAACGGAAAAGCTAGTAAATACTCTAACTAGTATTTAGTTTCTATCGCATAGCAACAAGAACATAACAGCTTACAAAACGTTTTACCATTGTAAGATGGCGATTCAAGCGGAAATCAACGATGTCAAACAATTGTTTAGTCAAACATCGTCTTAAACATGGCTGTTATACCTTAGCGCGTCGTACTTTATCTAAGTGTGTTCGCCGTCAATGAGACGGAAATCTTCACCCGGCTAATGGCAGCTGGACCGAACTGACTGAGTGAATGAACCTATGACCGGTTTCGCCGTTTTCAATCCAGTTCATAACTACTAGTCACAAGATTGGATTATCCAAAACCATTTTGTATGGCTGTAAAACTGTGTAGCGTTTTTATAGTCTATATTTTTGTGTGTGTTGATTGAAATATACTATGTAAGTACCTTGACATCGTTGAGTCCTGACACCTCGCATGAGTTAGTGGCCTGTGATACATACCTGTAAACAATAAAACATGATTTATGATTTAGAACAGTATGTATTAAGAGTTTTATTCACACGTGAAACCCACCATTAACTCGTTCGCAATGTGAATACGATCTTCGAAATTCAAATTGAGGTCCATTCAAAACCTCAAACATAAAATAAAATAAAAAAGACTTTTTGCAAACCAGTTTACGAACAACGATATTATATTAGGTAACAATTGTAACGGTCTTTATGTATTCGATAATAAAAAAGATAATGTATGTACTATTACAATAAAAAGCATTGTCAGTCTCGCACCCCTTTTTACCGTTGAATTCGAGGGGTGATGATAACATAACTGTCATATTTTTAGAGGAAGAGGCGTGGTCATACTACTTCCATTGGGAACAACAGTTGTTGACATTTGATACCAATTCTTTATATATTTAACTTTGTACATGTGCTCTATACAGATAAAAAGGGACTAGGATTAGAAGCAAGTTTTAATAATACGAGCAGTTATTTTTTATTGTATTTCATAGATATTTTTTGTGATATATATTATGTGATTAGGGTGTGTTCAGTCAGACTTTATTAATATCTCTATGGATTAACGGTTTCGAATAAAGTATTATTATAGCCCATAACTATCAATATAAAACCTACGTAAGTTTTAACCAACAATCCTGTGTCTTTTCATATGTCTATGTTTATGCCTATGAAAGTCTTTTTCTTTTAGCTAGGTCCTATGCACGGAAAACATATATCTAGACGTATCATGTTTTATCTGACATATCATTGTTACTGCGTTGACGAAGAATTTGAAGTATTTAATTTTAATGGGGATTAATTAAAAACTATCAACAGTCCCCGTGTCAGCATTGACATAATAAACATAAGACAAATGGGATAATAGTCCGAAATGAGACGATTTGTATGCAAATGACGCTAGTGTTTAACTTTCGGGCTACTGTCAGTAAACTGCGAGCGAGTATTAAGTTTCCGAACCGCACAGAAACTAGTTATGCGTATATTTATATGCTCTTCCGGCTATCAATTTCAACACCAATACAACTAACCATTTCTCACGCCAATTTGCTATTGGTTGACACGTTGACAACTCTCAAGCATCACTCACACAACATAAAAATTAAACTATTTCCTAATTAAAACTATTAAAAAGTATAGTCGACGATACAGTCGCCTACTTCCGCATTGAGTTATTTGTGTCGGTTAACCCTTCACCGGCTATTAAGGGACTGTCGGGGTTAAATGAGACATTTTTCAAAGCGGCCCCGACCGCTGACGGGCTTAATGAGATGTCGCCACAGGTTATTTTCAGTCGTACACCGGTTAGAACTAGAAAAAAGAACACGAAAATACTAGAGATAATGAACCTTTCGGATCGGTAATTGAAAACAAAAAGTTGCTTTATGTGTGTGCGTTCTTTAAGGTACAGTGGGCGAGTAAGTGTGTTGTTTCTTGAATGATTCGTAAGTAGAGCGTAGACATTAGTCGGATGATCGGCTCTGGGTCCACGGGTATAGTTACGTGTCAGGCTCCATTGATTGCGCGATGACGGTGTCTAACAGTCTGTGACGATTGCCACTGCAATACAGGATTATTTATTGCAGCTGTTTTAGACATCGATCGATACATTGAATTTATTATCCGTACGTTTCATAACGAGACGACTTTAAATTCATTAAATATATTTCGTGATGCATATTCAAATACGGTTATCTTGACCATCAGAGTAATCTAATAAACTGGCGTCTCAATTTATGTTACATCAATTTTATCTTTATTAATTTATCAGAATGAATGGAGCAGCGTGTTAATATAAAAACAATATGAATTATTAGCGCAATAACGCTATCTCCTACTGTTGCAGATGTAATCTGTAGGATGATGAGTAGCTTCTCATGAGTTGAGCAACACTGCTGTGGCGGTGGCTAACTAATTAAGTACAATATTATAAACAATCCATTAACCATTGCGCAATCAATACGATATTTAATTTACCACTGTAGAAAAAGCACGATCGACATAATTTATAACTGGGCAGTTCCGTTCTTTGGGCAGTTCAATTTCAGTGTGGCATACATAATTTTGGAAAACTGACGAATGTTAGGTAATCTCCAGAAACCAAAAACAGAAATACTTAAAGTGAATTTTTTTTAAAATTTGAAAAGGAAAAATAGTTCTTATAAAAAAGAAATCAAGATGAGAACTGATTCAAGTACTCGTAAAAATCAAGGGAGATAAGATAAATCAATTAGGATATCTTTGGATTAGTCGATGTCTTTAATATATTTTAGACCGTCATATAATTATGTAAAGTGTTGAGTTTAAAATAGAATTAAGGTTTCTCCAACTGCGACTTCACAATGAAATTGTATAGGTATACATATATTTTTTATCCTGTAATCAAAACTGTAGTCCAACTGACTCCGTATGCCTCATTTAAAGATTAATAAATAAACTACGAGCATAACGCATTGTAAACTCAAGAACATGGCAATATCGTTCATTGTGATGCGTTTTGAAAGCCACGGCTTGCAGTTCTAGCCCACCCCTCTAACAGTACGTACAATTAATTGTAATAATAGAAAATTTAATAAGTATATAAAGGCGTTTATTTGGACTATAGAAAACATGTAAAGGAGACAGGAAACTGTCACTGAGGTACTAATTTAGCCGGCCTCGTGGTAAGTTTCAGCTTATCTCCGGCAAAGAACTTGTTTTGCACGCCGTGGGAAACACGCTTACACGCGCAATAATCTACCTTGTTTTATTTATAGGGCTGTGCCACCGCAATAAGTAAACTACCGAGTAATTTACCAATCGCGACTTTCACATTTTGATTAAGATCATTTATCTCCTGCCTCAATACAGCTAATTCAACCTCTGGCATTATCTACAATTAAGATAGCCACTTAAGCTTAAATACCTCTATCAAATTCAATCGCTCCGTTTTTAATTTGGTCGTGATTTTCGTTGACGATAAAATATTATTGTGTGGTGGTAACCCTATCTATAATCGCCGGTGGCAGGCAGCATCCCATTCATTGCCGTATGCATGTGAGCGTTGCACGTGTGTGTATGTGTGCTCATACGCATATGTTCCGAGCTACCGTTACTGTATGGACTACGGATAAGTATCTACACCAAATTGTCTGTCTGTCGGCCGGCATGGACAAATGATGACCTCTTTTTTATACTCTCGTTGTAACACGATTGTAATCAAAAAGCTTATTAATAATGTTGCGATCTCAATAAAGAGTGTACAATAATGAATGGCTGGTACTAAAAAAGGAAGAAAAGAACAGTAGCTTGTCGTTGGTTTTACAATTCTATTTTTGTTTCGATGAATGAAGCTCTACAAAAGGCATTGTAAAAAGTTTGGAATGAAAAAGCTCTGTATGAGAGATGAATGTTTGGGAGAGGACATTCGTTTTAATGCATTGCCGTGTCATCGGAGTAAAACGCAAATAAATTTTAAAAGCACTACGTATCCTGTGTGATAAATTACTTGGATCGTCAGTTACCCCTTTCAGCGCAACACTTTAGTAACGCGCGTCTCACATACACCTCTCAACTTTATATTAGATGTGGTGGCTCGGAAAACTGGCCTGATTTTAATTGCCACCATCAATATAAACCCGTGTTATTGAAATGAAACAACTTTTACTGTACGTATCGCGTTTCATTTATCTTAACAATTTATATTTCCTCGTGTTTCAAGCACTTTTCACGTATCATCGGATATAAACTGGTAAAAATATAACGTTAGATACCGTGGAGTCAGGTTTTTGGTTTTACGTACATTTTAATTTAATCTTGCATATTACATGTACTTGAGTCGCTTGATATAACTGAGGAGACCTATACTTATTTCAATAAATGGGCCAAATTAGTTACGTCACTAAAAGCCACCATAAAATAAATTACGCAATTGGGTATGTCTTCATTTATTATAGTCTATAAATTAAAGTGTTACCAACAATAAATAATAGGAAGAAAAAACTTGCTGACTAAGATTTTTTCAATGCAGCCAGTACCACGCACGAAACAAAAACGATTTTCTCGAGCAACATAATTAATTTAAAGTGGGTTCTACATGAAGATAATACAGCTTTAATGTACGGCGATGGTGGACGGTATCAATTTGTTTGCTCCCAATAGAAATAAACCGAAGTCTACACGAACTATATGAGCGGTCAACGACTCAACAAGACGTAATCATATGTAATAACACCACAACTATGTGTTTTTATTACAAGCGAATTATTGACTGCAGTGTACAATGGGGTTTGAACGAGTTTTTTTTAACTGGCCTTTTTATTTTTATATGATTTGTCCGTGTAGAAGCCCAGCAACATGTCTATGTCATAATAAGTTATTTATATTTTAGAAAATTATAAAAATTACCGTTTTGCAGGTTAAGCGGGATAATAATACCAGCCCATAACTGTCCCACTGCAAGGCAACGGCCTCTTCTAATACAAAGGCACGAGCATTGATCACCAGGCTTGCTCAAGGTGGATTGACGATTTCGGGCTTATATTCACTACAAGAAGCAGAATAAGCATACACTAAAAATAAAATTGATAGGTTCATAAGTATCATTTTGTAAAAATCTGTTATTTTGACATTACAAACAGACATAAGAATGATTCAAAATTCTTGGTAAACACAAAAACAATTTCCAAAAATGGGGGTTTTATCTTTAATAGGACAGGCTGATAGACAGCAAACTGGCAAAGGACTTATAAAGCATTTGTTTTGCTGTTTTATTGCAGCTAGTTCTCACATCCCAGTTGTTTATAGGTATTATAAAAATATTTAATTGCCATTGAATTATATTCATTATAAATGAATCACACCGGTAACATCTAACTTTAAATGGAAGTCGACAAAAGATCAAGATAATTTTGTCAAAATCTTTGAGATATCTAATCCAATTTCTTAATCCAAACCTTTATGTACGTAAAATAAAGCTTAAAATTCCTTGGTTTAGAACCACATGTGTGAAACATGTAACTATAAAGTTTTTAGTCATTTATCAATGCATCGACCGACAAAATCTAAATATCACTTGAAATTATGAGTCATGCGAAAACCAGCTTTAGATTATAGACTGATTTGCATACTAATGATTGGAGTTCCTTTTGGTAATACACAAAAAAATATGGTTGTTTAGTATTAGTTTTTAGTGAACGCAGGAAACATTATTTTTTTAAGTATATAATAGGTTAAACGTTGTTTAAGTTTGTTACAGTTAGTGAATATACATATTATATACGCATTATAAACCTGGAAGGCTTACACCTTCACCCACTAGATGAAGGTGTAAGCCTTCCTACATCCACACACACACAAACTGGATAAATAAAAAATATGCCTCACGACATTTAAATTTCAAAATTAAAAAAGGCCTTTTTTTAATGTCAATATAAAATGATTGTCTTAATGTAATATTGTTCAAGCCATGGTATCACTACTTATTTATTTTGTCATCTGTATTCGAGATTGAAAAGTGAATCGAGCAGAGCTTGCTAATCCGTGGCGTGTAGAGCTGCACTAACTAATTTAGTAACGCCACTTTACGAATCGATTCTCGCGATTTAATTGCCAGCCACAGATTAATCGGTATACCCATTAAGTTTATCGAAGTCGGTAGCCGATCATCTAATCTTTACACCATTTTGGGAAGTGTAAACGTACTTCGTTTTAATTGAGCGTGAAGATCTTTAGTTACACTTTTGATTTTTTTAGTTTAGCTTTAGCTTCTGATTCACTATGAACTATGAGAATCTATCCAATAATTATCACAGTAATTTCATGTTTTTTTCTTATGATTATCTTAATAGGTGTTTCCAAAAAGCTGTGGTTAAGTCCTATTGTAGTTTTATTTGATCATCATAGAATTTTCAGTATTCTTTTTTTTACCATATTTTTTTAACAATTTCCCGGTTAAGAAAACTGAGGTAACTTTCCTACCATGCAGGCTCTGTGGAGGTGATTATGCAACATTAAACCCTAAGTACAGTTAAATTAATGGCTACTGTACTGTCATAGTACGAGTATATACTATAATTTAATTACTGCAATGATTTCAATGATGCAAAGATATTGCATAATAATTCAAATAAAATAAACTCGATATAAAGTCGATACTGCTTTCCTCATATAATATACTAGCTTCTGCCCGCGGCTTCGCTCGCGTTAGAAAGAGACAAAAAGTAGCGTATGTTACTCTCCATCCCTTCAACTATCTCCAATTAAAAAATCACGTCAATTCGTCGCTCCGTTTTGCCGTGAAAGAAAGACAAACAGACAGACAGACAGACAGACACACTTTGCCATTTATAATATTAGTATGGATTAACTGTCAACTGGGTACAACACGCTATAAATTAATATTCTACACTTAATGGCGTGTCATAAATTCGCTTGTATGTTAACTTAAACACGATAGCTTCCCAATTTTCCATAGGGAAAGCTATCGTGTTACGACATAAATGACAAACAAATTCAAGTCATCTCAGCAATAATCAATTTAAAATATTTTGGTAATTAGAGTAAGCTTTTCGATAGTTTTTCATACAAAAACTATCAAAACAGCTGTAGAATAATCAAGTTTATTTCACGGATAAAGTACATATACCATAGAATAAAGTTCGATAAAAGTTTTCTCTTGAATGTATTCTAGACTGAGATAAGATGCGTGCGAACGTTTCTAAAGCCTATTAGAATTACCTTGCTAAAAATAATTGACATTCGAACGAATATAACTACAGTTAGCTACTTGTTCTTGGTATTGTATACTTCTAGCTTTTTCCCTTAATTTTTGCCCCCGTGGATGTCGAACTTCGACTTCACTATTTTATTCCTCTATAGGTCCAGTTTCCAATCATCATAAAGAGCACCCTCTAAGTTTTATGTCTCTACGGCCAGCGGTTTGGGTTGGCCGTTGATATATCAAACATCAGTTAGTCAGTTACCATTTTGCATATTTAGACATGATATATATTTACAGGATTTGGTATTAGTAGTTGTATATAAGGATTTCGGGATAGATCCGGAGTGTAAAGTACAGTACAGTAATTCGTATCACGCTATACCACAGTTGATCTGACAAGGCATAAAGACGTTTAGGATTAGGAAACTTGATTTGTGCATAAGGCGAAATTTATAAAACGTATTTTATTATCTTACTAGCTTTCGCCCGCGGCTTCGCCTGCGTGGATGTCGTACTTCTGTCCTCTATTTTAACCCTGAAGGTGTTAAAATATGATTAGTGGCTATTTACTCTTCACAAAGAATAAACCTTCCAAGTTTCATGTCTGTAGTTAGTTAAATAACAAACGCGTTTAATATTAGTCATTGAGTTTAATGTGTAATTGTATACCGCAGTTTCACCCGTGTTATGTTTTTTAAAGGATGGGAATTGATCAAATGACTTCTCATGAGGGAGTGGCACACTTTTACTGACTAAAACCCACCCTTGTTCCTTCGGTTGCCCTTTATGTTCTGGGGCCACGGTAACTATTAGAACTATTCCGCAACCTCGGTTGGCATTAGCCCTAGAGGGCCCAGTCACGTGCTGACTGCTCGCTGAGGCGCGCGTGGAACGAACGTGCCGTCGACACGGGCCTGGTCCTAGTCGGGCGGCGAGCTACCCATCGCTCGCCGTCCGTAGACCCGCGCATGGGTTGACGCTGCCTCAGCATGACTGTTTCGCAGAAGGAGGTGACGGCTTCCCGTTCAGTCTCGCCCCGGAGCATGACCTAAACCAGCAACGGGCGCGAGAGGTCACCACTTAGGCACAATCCTCGCGTACCCGCGTTATGTTAGGTTTTTGGTTACTGATTGGCTTCCGTGGCTCATGGCGCAATGTAATGAAGAACAATATTATGTGTTATTCTGATGAATAAGCTACGAATATCTTGCAAAGCCGACCGGCTTTGTTACTGCCCGTACGTACCATTATTATATTGCTGCGGAGTAATTTTAAAACTGTGATGTCTCCGAAGATATTATTTATTGAAATTTAATGATGTAAACGACAGTTTATTACATAATTAAAAACTTTTATTGGATAACGAATTTACATCGATTAGGATTAATACATCCTAATCGATCCTGCCAACACCCTGGCAAATCATGAATTATCTTAGAGCTAATTTCATTGCCATAAAAATGGTTATAGTGAGTGAACTATAAATATTAGACATATGCTGTCGCGGACTTTTTTTTAGAACTTTTTAAGAGGAACAATTCTTTAGTACATGGTTTTTGCGTAACTTCTACCATTTACGAAGCACACGCAACGGAATCTCTCAAAAGGAACATCTTTTCCCCGTTTTTGTCAAATATTTCATTACTGCTCGGCTCCTATGTGTCTTAGCGTTACGTTTTATAGCCTATAACCTGCCCGGAAGTATGGATTACAATCGTACCAAGTTTGGTTGGAATCCCTTCAGTAGTTTTTAACCCATGCGTGCACATACAGACAGACAGACAGACAGACAGACAAAAAATTTACTAATTGCATTTTTGGCATCAGTATCGATCACCAATCATCCTCCAATAAAAATTTTGAATATATATTCAATGTACAGAATTGACCTCTCTACAGTTTTATTATAAGTATAGATCACTAGAGTAGGTATTTCATAATTTATTCACAAGGCTTTTACTAGAACTAAAAGTTTCGTAAAGTTGACCCTTAGTGCAAGCTATGTTTTCTATACGACTCTTTGTTTGCTCTTCAAGACTTGGGAAAGTCGTCACGTCTATCTTTAATTAACCACCGTCCAACCATACCCGCCAATCATAGATCGTAGATCAACAGATCAGGTTGACAGATCTGAAATTTGAATAGACTTTTCGAAATCAATAGCAAAGCTCATAAAGAAAGCTCTCGAACCCATTGACTGCACCACAATAAACATAAACATACCCTGCTTCTGTTTGATTTTCTACATTCAATTAAATTAATTTAAGAGAAACCGGGCATTTGAACTAGTGTTTAAATCTCGAGTAGATCATTGATCTCTATTGATCGAGAGATCGGCGCCGGCAGTGGGAGGAGGCTGCCTCGGAACACCTGCCGCCCAAGTACTGTGGACCAGTGTCTCAGGCTCACAACCTAAACACAGCACAACGAACAACCTTCCCACACGATATTAAACTCTATATTAGACACGTAAAGTTTAATTTCGGGCGGACGTATTTGAATATTAAGCTCTTTTGAAACTCGATTCGGTCGCACAGCCAACCTAGTCAGGGTACAAATCTCGTTCAGATAATCTCCAACTACTTTTACTATAGGCAATGAGTTACTGCCGCCGACTTTAATAGAACCTTCACAATGCTATGTGATTTTATAACGATTGAAACCTCGACGCAGCCGACTTTACCCGTTATATGGAAATTCTCAGCTTCCTTAGTGGCAAGGAGTTATGTTGGATAAAAGTAATATTTGTGGGATTGTTTGTTTTTATTGTTTTTTTTGGCACCTAATAAAATATATTGATTTTTTATCTAACTCAGAATTAATGACGGCGTTAGTTTTTTAGGGTTCCACAACTCAACAGAAAAAACGGAGCTACTATAGGATTACATGTTTTTTTTTTTATAACTTATGGGCTTGCTCTTGGTCCCAGACTAGTCCGAGGGCATAGACGGGGCCTACGATGGAGCGAGCTCACCCAAAAGATGCCTATGCACTCTTCTCTTGAATACATCCGTCTTATCCGTTTTTCATCTGTCTTAAGGAAGTAATGTAAGACCATTATTAAGGAACGGGTGAAGGTATCAAGCTGTAATTAATATCAAAGGTCTAGTAGTCGCAATCAAAAGATATGACCGTGCCAGTTTATGATGTAACAAATTTTTACACTCGAAGGCAATCAAAACCTATATGGAAGCAATGTGAAATGCACCAAGTAAAGAAAAAAATCCGATAACTGTGAATTACAAAAAAATTCTTTAACCAGATTTCCAAAATAATTATACGTAAACTTCGACGCGTTAGTCTAACTCACACTTGGCTTGTTTTTTTTTATTTAATTATTCTAGCAAACTTTCTTTCTACAGCTATAGAAATGATTACCATCAGATTTAAGCTCACCAATTCATTTAAGACAAAATATGAGATGACTACCGACTTTTATGGACAGATATAGAGACAGATAAGTGTGTATAAAATGTTGGATGTATGTATGTAATTATGGACCGGAAGGCGCTAGATTATTTTGCAATTCACATTAGGGAAATAATTATAATATTAACAAGGCGGTACCCTGTTTCTCGCATGTTTAACGTTAACATGACTTTCTATTAGTTAGAGTTAACAAGTGACAAGTAATTTTGGACGACCAACCGACAGCCGGCTGTCGCGCTGCTATTGTCTTCCTATTGTGTCACGAATCACGTGTGTGGTGGATAATTTTTTTCACAATTTATTTGTTTTGGATATTCACATAACAAAGAAAAATCTTTTAGCTGACAAGGGAAATTATGTCGTTTGGTAGCAAAACCAAAAATAAACAGTCTAACAGGAAACTATTTTGTTATAAATTAAAAAAAATATAATCTTTACCAATATTATAAAGCTAAAAAGTTTGATTGATTGGTTGAACGCGCAAATCTCAGGAACTGCGGGTTCGAATTCAAAAACTCCTTAAGTATAATAGCCCGTTTACCGAGGAAGGTTATAAGCTATATATAACATCACGCTTCTACCCACGCAAACACTAACCGTAAATGCGTAGAATACTCAATAATTTTATTGCTAAAAATATTTATTGCTATAGCAGTGATGTTTTAAACATATTCATCGTCAAAGTGCATCATGCTCACCTTAAAATGTATTAAGTCGTCTTTACTTCGGATTGTTGTCTTAACCCAGCGTATTACGAATAAATACAAAGACCTGCCCCCTTACCATGACGTTTAAAATAAGATTGTTTTAGTCCTGTTGCAGGATTGTGCAAGTGACAGCGTTAGACACGTTGTCTAGCGCCGTCTCATTCCCACTGAAAGTAATATCAAAGTAATACTGCTATAAGGGCTTGTGGTACGCCCCCAGTGTCCTTAAAATTTGCAATAGGAAATAAATAGTTTTAGATTTACGCTCAGGAAGTCAATATCTCACAGAAATCAATAACTGAACTTGACATATAAATACCCAAATATGATTTTTGGAAATATGAATATACTTCCTATTGACATTTATTTAATTAAGAGGAAATCTACGAATGAAACAGCTGCAGTTTATGGTTAGTTTGTGTGTCTTGATTTTAATGAGCTATTTATTGGTGCTGCTGCTGATTCTCTTGTTCACAAACTTAACTAAATTTAAGTTAAATGCATCTTTCTCTTTCCATTTCTTAAAGAAAAGGACAGAAAATACATTTTAGTTTAATCCTGTCAAATTAGACAGCGCCTGAAGAAAATTGACGTATATTTAGAAGCCATGTTTTTAAATCGCCTCTAAATTATCTATGGTGTGTCTAAATTTGACAGGACTTAACTAATATTTTATCTTCTGTCCTTTTCTTAATTAAATGGAGAGAGAAAGATGCACTTAACTTAAATTTACGTTAGTTTGTGATTATGAGAATCTGCACCATTGTAAAACATTGCATTGCCTGTCTCTAACTTTTAGGGTCATATTTAGAACAAGCGAGAAGCACCAAAACAAACGTTAAGGTTGTCAGTTTCATAATGGACGTCGAAGAGTTGAGGTGCTTTTGCTAAACGAGCGTCGTAAAAGATAGGGAGGAGAACCTCTTGTGGCACAACGGCTGTGAAATATTGCCCATTGAGCTTGATCAATTTACTGTTTGCGTGACCCTCACCAGCGGTTGATTCGGCAGCCGGCAAGCCATACACTATGCATTTAGTTGGTGGAGCGACCAGAACTTCGCAACTTGGTGCACTAATGAAAAATGGCCTTAAGGTTTCGGTTAACCAACCTCTGATTTCGAATTCTTACATGGAATAGAGTTTGTAAATGCCTTATCGTCACTAGTTTAGTCATTTCCCAACTTTGGTGGCTTCATGTCTTATGTATGTAGCTGTGTAATATACATTTTCATCCTGACAACTTTTAAATACTTAAAGATCGGTAAAAGACTGCCGAGGCAAATCGCTTTACGTGCTTTTCGATGCACGGAATAAGCAAGTTCCTCCGCCATACTTAATTTACGGATCTTGGGAATCTGAGGTGACTGTTGTATGTAATTTCTTCACGCATCGTGACATAGGAGCGGTAATTACAGGCAAAACGCCGCGCGGCATTTAAAATATGAGTGTAAGTCAATATTTGTAAGAAATATGCGCCTCTGAATAAAATACGGTTTGCAAATGAACACTTAAGACTGGTCGCGCAGAAAATTGTGTATAAACAGTGTTATTAGTTTATAACAGACCAATAAATTTAATATTCATTACTTAAAATGAGGTGTGTCCTCTAAGTCCGTGTGACTCATGCTTAGTTGCAATGTACTTGTTACGTATACGTAAAGGTAACTATTATTATATGATGTTTATGCAGATTAAAGATTGTATGACATTTGATTTTACATAACTTCATCGTCCTATAAATATTTCTCGGTTGCTTATACAAAAGCCTAGTTGCGGCCAAAACTTGTATGTATTGTATAGTACTAATATCAAATGATGCAAGAGAATTCATGAAGACACATACGCAACTGCACAGCTTTCCGTGTATGTTCAGCTTTTGTAAAAAAACTTTGCTTTCTACGTATATAAGCTGAGTAGACCTGAATATATGTTCGTGGTCCTTGCTTGATGGCTTTTCTCAGTCTTACGACGCTGAAGGTGGCTGATAGAAGTGGAACTGATATGTCGTTCAGTGAAACGCGAATGGAGCTGAGTAAGTGTACGTAGTCTTTAAACTAAAAGAATACTATAAACAGACAATTAATAGTGTGGCTGTGGCTTTCTATTAGATTAGACAAAGATTTTTTTTGCTATTGAAACACTGCTTAGAGAGACGAGAGTAGGTATAGAAATCGATTTTTAGAAATACGACCCCTAAAGAGATGATATAGTGAATTTTAAAAAGTTCGACATCCACGCAGGCGTTGCCACGGGCCAAAGCAAGTTAATGTTTATCGAGAATTGGCAAGATCATGTAAAATCTTCTTCAGCATCGTTTGAAGTGTACTTATTCGAACAGGGAATACCTTTATCTTGTACTAATACACAACACGCTTTCTATCGAATGAAGCTTCACGTCAAGAAATCAAAAATCATTCAGAGAATAAAAAGTACAAATGAAATGGTAGCAATTTGTCGACCGGCGAGCGTTCGTGTCGATGGGCCCGAGATAACGATCATAATATCCAATGGGGCCACCACTCAAAACTTGCCACCGAAACGCTACCAACATAGGTAACCATAACTACTATGGGTGACCATGAACACCATTGAAATTTCATTTAATTTGTCTCATAGATTTAAAAATGTTAGGATTTGTACTTAGTCCAAGAAAACAACAAGGTTCAGTTTACATTATTTGATTTGTAATATGCTTAGAGCGTTCGAATGAAGTGCTTAATTGCTTATGCAGACCTTAATGTAGGAGATACGTTAAAAAAAAAACGAAAATATTTTTTTTATGTTTAAGCACAGGGTATAGTTAAGTGTAAATATTTTCTTTTATTCAAGTAGCGTTATCCGAACCACGACCTTGATTTGCATCTTCGGAGAAATCTATTTCTGTCAAATTTTGCATATTTTACGCAAATAATATATGTAAGGTAATCGTAATTCTAGATAACTCGACTTAGTTGCGCAAATTGTTACATATGTTTTTGTCGCATTTTCTTAGAATATTGCTTAAACGCGACGTATCGGTGGCTGATTAGCCAGGCTCGAACCCCGGACCTCTCGTTCTCCGAACATGTCTGTGTGAGACGCGTGCGCACCGTTTGAAGTGTGCCGACAAACGCGCCGCGCTCTTATCTCGCGAGAGACCGATTTTTGTTCTAACAAAGTGACAATAATGGTCTTTGTGGTTGATAAATATAGATTTTTGTGTACTTCCTGAAAATGTATCGCGGAGGAGGTCGTGAGGCACCTCGGAGGAATGCTGTTACCTCGCTCATTATTGTTGGAGCAACGACATAGCTGTTTTTTAGGGCTTTTTACGATTTTTCTTTGTTCTATGGTGTCGTGTTTATAGTTCAATAACGTTATTACAATGAATTATGCTAGTTACAATGACTAAAGAGAGGTCAAATAAATTTGATATTTTTTTTGTTTATAGCCAACTAATAAACTCTTCATTCTTCACTCATCATTAAACCAAGACGTTTAAATTAGGTTTGACATAAAAAAAAACAAAATTTTATTGAATATATATACTTAGTTCATTCAGTCCTTTGTCTCATAAAACAGCAGATTTATAAGACATGCCTCAAGTACAAAAAAAATACAAAACATCCCAGCCTCAATCTAAACACTACCCTACATTTCAATGGAAAAAAGTCCAGTTTACATTTACACAGAAGTGGGCTACTGTTGACAGAGAAGTTCTATTTTGACAGTAACGACAAGATGGCGGCCACGGGAGCTTGGAGCTTGTTATTTAATTAGAGCCACATTAATTTCGTAACAGCTACTTCCGCCCGCGGGGGCGCGTCTAGACGTAACCAAGGACTGTACATACTACTTTTGAATATGGAATTTTTTAGTTTTGATGGCTTATGCTTTTTGAAACTATGGAAAGAATCAACAGTTTTATTGTTTCAAGATCTATTTAATAACTCCATAGACTCCTTCTCTCTACAATTGACAAACAAATAATGCTATTTAATTTTAATAGAATAATATAGGTGATATATCTATCTAAAATTAAAATAAACAAAAAGCTTATGGTTACCACTCGAAAATCGAGATATGATTGTATTAAGATCTCTTTATACTTGTAACATAATAGGCCAAACTAATTAAAAGTATTAACTTCAAATGTAATTAAAAAGTATTACTGAAACCGCTACTGAAAATGTTACAAAGACGAAGTCATAATCAGTCTTAAAGTTAACGCGAAAGAAACAGTAATTAATTGTTAAACAATACAGGTATGACATTTGTGATATATTGGTTAAACTCATTGCTTGATCGCACAATGAAGTCCTCGTATTGGTATTTCAGCACTGTTTAGAAAAGTTGAAAGTTAAAAAAGTATTGATATATTGCCCGTATTGATTTACAAAAAAGAAATTACTAAACAGACTTTCCGTTCAAATAAACTATTGGTAATAAATAGTAATAATAGCAACCTGATACTATTACAAAATATTGATACGTTATGCACGAGTGCAATTTCGAAGCAATAATAATCACTTCGAAATTGCGATTAGTAGTAATGTGCGCAATTCTTTATTAATTAACCGTTTTTTGAACCACTGTCGAAAACAGCAGAACTCATATGAACATAGGTACGAGTACATAACAGAACGATCGAATATAGAGCCTCTTCCTTTTTTGAATTCTGTTAAAAAATAATAAAGAATAAACATTACAGTCTCGTCACATCGATCTACTAAAGGGACATCAACGTTTAATGACTTAACATTATTATATACTAAAACACTATTTATGTCTTATTATTTGATAGTGGTTATAAAACACGGCCGACTACCGGTGTTACATTTTAATTACAGGTCGGTAAAGCTCGCCTTTTTAGGAGGAAATAAATAAAAACGCCTCGAGGACAGAATATATTGTTGAAACAAAAAAAAAACTGTAATCAACTCGTGTGAATAGTCTTGCAATACAAGCCACAAGACACATGATTGGTTTTAATGTCAGTAGAATATGCGAGCGCATTGAATTATAGACAAACAAACCGGCAAAAAAATATTTTTAAGTAATCTTCAAATCTGCAGTAAACTGGAAGGCAACATTGTCATCGTAGAATGAAAAATCTCGATGATGAAAGTTTTTTTTCAAGAGAATATCTCTACATCGCGTTTGAAACAAATGTACTCTAGTCAAGATCTTACTAAATTCTTTATTGATATATCAACATTATTTTATTTTCTTTGTTTTAATTTTTGATAGGCATAATTATACTCATTGACTTGAATAGCATGCATATGTAGATATTAGAGTTACAAAGTTTTAAACATCTTCTTTCAACACCCGTTACCGCCGCGGTAAAGTTATATCTTTGGTTACTACTCTGCTTCTGAGGGTCGTTGGTCACACATAGTACAGGCTATTTATTCTCCATAACTCTGGTTATCAGAAACAAAAAAGATTTTCCAATCCGAGGAGTAGTTCCAGGGATGGAACAAACAAAAAAAGCTAAATCTAAACTGATATCGGCATAGAAATATGAATATATCATAGACAACATTTTCCCAAACACGCCATGTCGCTGCCATTTAAAAATAACATACATTACAATAATAGCATTAAAGACTAAGTAATCCTAAAGTACCGCAAGAAGCTAGTCCCGTACTGTGTCTAAACTGGAGGCCCATTGAGGTGTTCTCGGTTTCGCCTTTCATGTAACATCCAGATGTTAGTTACTAGGTCAGATCTAGGTCTATGAGAGTCGCCAGCATCGCTATAGCAACTTTGAAGAATAGCCTTGCCATTCAATACAGTCCTATGTGAAAGTAAGGATTTGGGTGTTGGCCAGTCTTTTTAGGGTCGTGAAGTGGTATCTACGTATATGCTTCTCTGTAAAAAAATATAATGAAGAACTGTTTAGAAAAAGAAGCGAAAAAGCAACTATCTTGCGTCAGCAACTAGACAGGAAAATGAAAATATACCAATACGCTTAAACACACTGTTCAAAATACCTTAGAAATTCACCTTTAAAAAGGTACTATTTTCAATTGATTTCTTTGAGTCTTAAGTACCTAATATCGAACTTAATCCAAGTAACTTGCAGCTCTTTAAAACTATTCGTATCTATCCACAAGTAAAGAACCGCACGCGTTTTCGTAACCACCGCACAAATCATTTTAACATGTCAAATTGTCAATTGTGGCATACTTTTAGGCGTTTTCAGTCAAGTTCTGAGTCCTTTGACGCAAGATCCCGACGTTTTGTAGGTCGCGCCTGCACGTTCCTCGCAAGGTCAACGTGAGGCAACTACGTCCCTTTCCGCTCCAAAAAGCAGCCAAGTTATGCAAACCTCTTCATACTGTTCTACACGTGACTATACTTTGCACACCCTGTGTGTTTTTCTATTGTTTTTTTTTTCATAAACGGCGATTTTATTGTACCAATAATGATGGGCACGTGTAATGTTTGTATGTATTGGTTTTCTTATGCGATTCTTTAACGGCCGTTTCTAATAACTTATGTATCCGTGGATTTGATAGGTCTATGTTTTGTAGCCTTATCCAGTGATACTCGTAGATAGAGTGAATTGGCTACTTTTTATAAAACCTATGTACTTTTAGAAAAAGTTAAAGCTAAACATTTTTTAGTTATGATAGCAAAATGGGCATTTATTTAGACCCAATTATGGGTACTAAAAGCGAGCACAAGTAATTACACGTACTTAAAAATAATGACTACGACGATAAAGGCAGGCCGAGTAACATCTTCATAAGTTTAATTGTGGTTGAAGATTAGCAAGTAATTGTTTGTTGGCACTGAATTGTAGTTACTTCAAAATAAACAATTGGCATTTACGTTAAAATAATGAAAGCGTTACAACGTTACTTGTCAAACGTTATAATGAATGGATTATTCCAAGAAGTAAAATAAAACATAGACGACTGATTTTAGGATCGTAAACGTTGACAAGAATCTAGCTCATAACAAACATTGGAACACCCGTTCTCCTCTGTTTACTTTTATAACTTTAGCCAATTGTTATGTTCGTTTCGTCATGATATATATCAGCATGGTAACTGTCGTAATGTAAAATAACTAGACATTCCGTTACAAACGTCTAAATAATATGTCAAACTACAAAACTTAGTTATAACGAGCTTGAATAAAAACCACAAGGAAACATTCGCTGTGCGATATAATTAGTTTCACCATGTTTCATTATGACAGACAGATTGAAAAAATCATAAGCCATAAAAAATTACAAGTGAACCGGAAATGCAGATCGTAGACGGAGAGCGCGCGGGCCGGACGTGCGCCCGCGCAACTGGGTCAGTTTATTTCTGTTTTGGCGGGAACCTGGCCGGAAGGGACGCCATTGTGGATGCGCCGGGAAGCCCGGAAAACATCGCCGGATTTCTAGCTAGTGAAATTTTACACGGCGGCTTCTGTAAACTGTAGCCAAATCATTGTGTCGTAGATACGACGCGGCTCGGATTCAGCTTTTTTCTTTGGAAGTAAATGTAGCCGAACGGTTTTAAGAGCTAATTCTGTTGTAATTCTTAGATCTCCCATTCATGAATATGTAACATTTCAGCTCCTTAATGTGTTCTGGCAACAGGACGGAAGCCAACGTACCGTTTGTTTTTTCTCTAATTAAAACTGCAGAAACAGATTAATCGATCCGTGAAGTTGGTTTTCGTGTGAATTCGTAAGTATGGGGGTCATATTTACCCCAGTCCCCACATGACGTAGATGCGGGCGTTCGCAATAACATTCCTCGCAAAGACTCGTAAGGACTCTCAATTAAAATTAATTAACGACAATTTAGCAATCCCTGAAAATAAATGGTCGCTTGACAATAAGCGAGATTTATTAATTGGTCAAAGTTGTACGCTTCGACAAATGCCTTATAAATTTAGCTCGGAGTTCAGAATTGTCTGAACTCCTTTAGAGGTTAACAAATCGGTGTCCTTTCTGGTAAGTTTGTACCGAATGGTGAAATATTTAGCATGATTGTTGTGCGTCGCGTACCGAGGCGTGACAGCAGGTGCGTGCTTCAGTTCCCACATTATCGGCTCCTCGGCGTCCGATGGCATCAGTGCGATAATTTTATGGTTTTCATACTTCGTAATTTGATGCTACACCACCTCTTTGAGAAGAGCTTTTCCCATATATGAGGTAAATTGCACATTTTTATGGTGTGCGGTATATGATTTGAATGGAGTAAGGTGTAATTTTGAGATATGTGAGACAAGCTTGTTTTATATAAGTACTGAGATATGATTTTTTTGCTTTTATTCCACGGTCCCTGTTTCCAGTTTTCCTACTCGCGGCAACGTATACATAGCTACTTTCTTCGTATTTACGTCATTCCTACGAAAAGAAAACAAATTGTTACGGTAGTAAGTAGTGACGTTTGGCAAGTCCACAACAAAAATGTTAGCGCTAATCGTTTCTCAAACAGTGGAAAGCATTTGCGAAATATTCCCTTGGGCATTATGAGTGAATATTTACTAACATTGATCACAATGCGATACGAGGCACAATATTAGCGAGCGCTGACGGCGGTGTTCCGCGAAGCGCTCGGAGGAAACGTTACAACATCGTGCGTCACTGCGGCGCACGCATCATGCGCACCACAGCGGCTGCCACTGCGCAGCTTCGACGCGCAGTCAAATTTAGTAGGTATAAACATACTATAATTTGTTTATACTAAAGTAACACTTCTTTCTATGTTGTGCAGTAGCAATACATCTATGTCCATATGAAATGGTAAATTGTCATGTCAACAGTCTACCCATACCGCTGGTTCTGGAGACATGGAACATGGAGGGTGTGTTCATTGTGATGAGTAGCTAGCCATTAAGAAGTATTTATTGATAGTTCAATCCCTAAGGGGGTAAAATAGTAAATGAAAGTTCGACATTCCTGCGAAGCCTCTGTTGAAAGCTAGATGCCCTAAGAGACAAAATTGAGTCCTATCGTTGGGCATTAGACACACACACTTCATAGTTTACTAGATGAAGAGTTTGTTGGTTTATTACTCCTACAAGCGTAAACTACTGAAACAACTAACATGAAAATTTAAATACACGTTGTCAGGGAGAACAGAAAAAGTCATAGGGCACTTTTGTTCAGTTAAACATTTAGTGAAGACAGAGGAAAAACTTGTAAATAATATGGGGAGGAACGTTTGTACCCACGTGCACGGTGCACATAACGTTGGACGATGGGATGGGGATGGAAATAAACCTAATAATGTATGTAATGTATATTAAATTTTGGTTTAGTTTAATTTTATCTCTACTAGAGCCATTTGCTTATGATACTGTATTAATAAAACCATTTGAATATTAAAAGATAGTATAACAAGTAATATAAGTCCGTGGCGTGCTATGTTCTATCCGACTGAATTATTTTACTTCTTTTTTAATTAAAATAAGTTGACAAATCTCCGCATTTATACAATGTACACCTTTCTAATGTTTGATTCAGTATTTCCTCATGTGTTTTCCGCTCTTTTCATAGCTTTCTTTATCTATGTCTCCGAATAACAATTTATCAAAATATTTTTCACTATCTGTTGCCCATGGCTTTGTTTTAGCTTTTAGCCGAAATACTTTGAAAATGACTGTCTTCTGAACCGCGTATCCTCTGTGGAAGGAGTGGAATTTTCAGAAATATTTTCTTTGTGAACGTATAATATAAAAGGCACCAATTGCCAAAATTACTTTGCCTTGTGAGTTTTGGTTCTGTGGCGATGTATCATTCACCAAGGAACCGTCGATATTTGTAAAAGATTACATTTAGTTAATAGGGATGACGACAGCATTAAAAAAATGATGTTCTGTTTAGTCCGTCTGATAGACCGGCCGAAAATACGGGACACGTATTTTTTGCTTGATCAAATTAATAAAAAAATACAAAGATAAAGAGCAACAAAGTCCTGCAAAAATTGTATCAGATCGTGACGTCATGCGCACATTCAACGCACAGTATCGTCGTCATTCTTCGTTTACCCGAAAAAGAAAAAATACGTATCCAAATTTTTTTGATAATCTATTTGACGGACTAATTACTTTTTTTTGTCGTCTCGTCTATTGCCAATACTCCGTCGGGAGTATTGGCAATTAACTAAATGTAAACAATCGTAATATCTTTTTCTTACTAAAAATTTCGTATAATTAATTAATATTGTGAGTAATTTCGTACTAGGCTTTATTCTAAGCCGACGTTAAGTAAGAAACTGAAGAGAAACAATGTTGGTGTGTGTTTTTCACGCATTTTTTTTAAAAAGGACCTGTTAAGATTGTTTCTGTCATAGAGTTATTTAGTTAGCTACCGCTAAATAGTATTAGAATGAGCTGTTTCTGACGTCTAGCTCATTACGCCTATATTATTTCCAGCCAACATATGCTAAGCTGACTTGACCACTTGTTAACAACTTAGAGTTACCCGCTTAAAACAAACAGACATTTTATAATATTTTTTAGTTTGGACTCGTTTAATGAGTTGCCACATGCAATAACAGCACTTAATTACGAAGCTTAATGAGAGCTTTTAGCGGGCAACACATTATCCGGATAGAGCGCACGCGATCTAAAAGGTTAGTTGAGTACATACTGATCTTGAAAAACTTGGAAAACGATTAACTTGCTAAGGATGCAGTGCTCGGTTTTCGTGATCTCGCTTCAATAATTATTTTTAATGTTTTTGATCTTATTGGGTTATTGCAAGGCGAGCTTTTTGGCAAAAATATATAACACTTGTGACGATAAAAGGCTTATATTTAGCCTCCTGTCCTAGGAAATCTATGTCTTTTATATCAAAACTTTCTATAACAAACCGTCCGTATGGACAACCGGGCCGTCCATTTGTGCATGTGTCAGCGAACTGTATTTCGTGAACCATAATAGAATAGATTGGAATAGATAGTTGTAAAATATTGCTGCCTCTTAAACATCCATCGACCTATTCGATTTTTCTGTTAGTCAACAATTCATTCCATGTTCCACACGGACAGGATTGGTCCCAATGGCACCAAATAGTACCGATCAGACGTAGTTCGACTAATACACACTGCTATAAATCGTAACAGGACTCAATTGTACTTGTAACGGGCCGTTTAGTGTCCCGTAAAGTTTACGAGGCGTCTAGAGAAAGCCATAATGTAACAACAAACTAGAATTTGGCATTACAAGGCTTGCCACAATGGTAATGGTGAAAATCGTGTCGAATCCTGAATGTGTTATTGTCTTAAGATTTTAGTTTGTTTCTGCAACCAGGCGTTTCCTGTCTTTGTTGGATAATTTTACACTATCTTTGCATTTGACTGAGTTTTAGTTTCTTTGCAGTATAAATTTGTCATCATACTTAATAAGCGGTGATGAATACGACTACTACCTACTACTAGAAAAGTTTGTAAGGGCGTAAATACACTACAAACTTCACCTAACCAATACCTTAATTTAGCAATATAGGAACGTAATGTAATTTTAGTTTGTGTTTTTGGTAATTAATACTTTTAGAAAAACTAGTAATCTTATAAGTCTTGATACAAAATATCTAACTAGACGCTATGTATTACGAAAGAACTTCACACCTGAAGTATACTTATTTATGAACGAAAAGTTGTGATAATTATCTTAACTGGAGTACGACATGCGCCGTTACCGCAAGCGAAATATGCCTATCACCGAATTATCAATTAATAATCACTAAACTACTTCAAATAAACCAATTAAACTGACGCCTGGCTTAGCAGAAGACAAATGGCATGCCAAGTCTTAAACTATAATTGAAACTACAGTTAGTCCTCAAAGAGGACGCAGAGTAATTAGTGTATACCATCGGTATAGTTAACCGGAGCAAGGCATTTACCAGTCCACTCATTAACAATAAATTAATCACTGCTGGTCCTGCCCCGCCCCTGGCTCGCTTTGACGCCTCACACTAGCACTACTTTAGTTAGGTATCTGTGATATTATTTATAACGATAAATTGATATGATAATGTGAATTTATAATAAATTTTATTCGCGTATTAGTAATTGACCGTCATGGTTAGGCTCGACTTTTTTAAATTAATTATATGCCTTGATATTTCTTTGTTGTTTATTGAATTCGCAGATATTTATTATTTTTTTAATTATCCGCTTTTTCTATGAACATTAGATTGGCGATTTTTTTGACTTCCAGTCACTGGCCTTTGCCCCTTTTTAGTTTTGGTGATCTTAACTGCGTCTTTTCTTAAGTGATCTTAATTGCAATTCAGTTCTCTGAGCAATGTGCTTCTTCTACTGCCACCACTGCTACCCTATTATATCACCGTCGAGTGGTAAAGTGAAGGATAAACGGTGTGTATTCCAACTTATGTTTTTCAAAGTACTAAGTCGTGGTCCAACCATCCAACCAGAATAATTTCATAAACTTTCATGAAATAGTGAAAAAAAAAATGCAGCCTCAGAAATCCACAATAAAAAGACAAAAAAAAAAACAAAAATTAAAAACAAATCACATCACGTTTGACATGAAAGATACCTATTAAACCCATTAGCTAGCTTTTACGCAAACTAAAGTTAGTGACCCGTTCGACAGAAAGTGGTGTACCCTGTGTACCGACATCAAAGGGAGAAACCTCCCTAGCAAGAGGCCTGGAGGCCCCTCGCCGGAGGAATTTAATTTTTGCTCCACTTTTATTGAGGCCCGCTCGGTCACTAGTAACTCACTTACTGTTAATTACTGTAAGGTTTTTAAAACTTACTCAAACTGTTTGAGTGTCGTCGTGCTTTTAAAATTAATTGCTCCTTTATTGGCTTTCACGGAAAGTGGGGTTAGGTAGGTACGGTACTTACGTTAGTTGTCTGTGCTTTTTACCCGACTGCGTATAATTGCAAGGGAGGTTTAGTGTTTATTAGCCTATGTATACTTACTTACTTTTGTATTTTTTTACTTAACCTTTCGACGAGTAAAGCGACACCGGCTGTCGCGCTGCTATTAATTGTCTTTCTAATGTGTCTCCAATCACGTGGGTCTAATGGCTATTGAGCCGGTTTCAGCTCTTCTGCCAGTGTGACATTTGACAGTGTATGTATCGTAACGAGAGATATGAAAGTAATGAAAATTCAATAGGGCGGGGTAGGGCGAAGACGACATAATAAATTGTAAAAAAATAAAAGACTTTAATTGTGATATTAACTATACCATTGCAATAAAAATAAAGTATTGCCAACAATTGTATGAGTCTTTTAGAAAATTTAGTAATTTTGCCTATATATTTTTTATGTGCATAGAAAACCGTAGTTTGAAAGGTAGGTAACCTATGTCCTTGTTTGAGGCTCAAACTTTTTCAGTAACAAATGTCATCGAAATCAGTTCGTGAAGTTGGACAGACAGATTTATTCTTGCATGCGGCTATTTTGTTAGCCGATGGAATTTTGTATATTGAGTTTATTTTAATGGTATTAGTTTAAATGATAGTAAAACAAGTGATAGTAGCAAATGATAATAGCATGGTAATCATTGGGGTAAATTTCATCAAGTATTTGTAACTTCATTTATAATCAAAAAGTTTAAAAGTTGAACTTTGAACAATATCGATTGAGAGAAGGTAATCGATACGGTTAACGATTTCCTTTCCTTCTGAAATGTGACACGATTTAATTATCAAAAATTAAACGAATGAACATTATCACATAATTATCATTTATTACAAAATAACGTTACGACCGTAGGAAATAACGATCCTCTTCCTTCCTCGTTTTTTATAACAGCCATAAACTCTTTTTTGCTAATCTTTATTTTTAATAATTAATTCCAAGTGCCAATACTAACGTTGAAATTTCAACATTCATTCAACTCTTGGTGTCTTGCTAAAAGAAATTTATTATTTTTTTGTTAATGAAGTAGCTTGGCCGGCGCCTGAGCAGGGTTACAAATCCTAGTGCCTTTTTATTGGTAAAGCGGAACTTTCTCAATAACGGACTCTACGGAGAGCAGTGTCAGTGTGTGCATTTTGAGTATTTATAGTAAACCATGTGGAGGTGTGCGACGGTGTGTGTGTTCAGGATCAGTGGCCGGCGCGCGCGCACCTGCCGCGCGGTTCCCACGCTCGCCCCCGCCGCCCGCGCCGCACCCCGCACTCACCCGCACGTCACATCCACATAAACAACGGTCCGCAAACCCTGAGCTTGTTTTGTTTTTTGACGACAACATTCACCAATATTGTAGAATATAATTTTATTATTACCTACCTAATTTAAATTTCAGATTAATTAATTGATAAAACTTTTTGAATATCAAGAGTTTAAATTTTCTCAAATAGGTATATGGACAAATAAAATTGATAGCCACAATGAGAACGGTGCGATGAATGAAAGCAATTATACTTATTTAAAGTAAATTAAAGAGATAAATTATTATAAATATCCGGTTGATTAGAACTTTTTATCGCGACTAAGTAGGTATATTCTTAGTTTTTATCCGTGTTCACGCATTTCCGTTCCAGTAGGTTTTATCTTATGTAATTATCGAGAAAAAATCTCACGAAGCGGATTTATTAGCCAAGTACCTACCTAACTACGTTTAACCTAAGAAATAAATATTGATATTATATATCTGATTTTATCTTTGACAGGTAAGGTACCTAGGTAGGTACAATATTATTAAAAATGAAATAAAATAAAATAAAAACAATATTTTTTTTCGTGATTGTGGCTCTTTTTAGCTTTTCACTATGTTTGAAATAAGAGAGAACGCTATAGCGTTCTCTCTTATATAGGTATGACCTCTTCCGTTTAAATTACTCTATTGCCCTTTTAGTGATTTTAAATTGGTTGTATAAATTCTAAGGTTATAGGCCTAATGCCAGAAGTTGAGAAGTCCCATAATTATAACTAAGCATCTTTGAATAAGTTGATAGAGGTTCACGGGAGAAAATTTATACGTTATGGGCAGTTTATTTAGTGCCATGAGATAAAAAATAACAAGAATAAAAAGAACAAAACGATAAATTATAAAGACAATATAAAATTAGTTTTATCCAACTTTATAACGAAAAAATATTAGTATAGAAAAAAAAGAAAATGATTTCTCAATGTAACCGTAACGCCATCTATCGCAATTTAACAACAACACAAAAACTTAATGTTACTGCCATCTAGCGGCAACGTAGAGAACTACGTTAACAACCCGGCGTTCGACTCCGTTACTCGCTATTTTGAGCAACGATAGATGGCGCTGTAAGCAGAGCTTTTAAGCGTTCGATCGACAAAATCGTAGCGCATTATAGTCGTAGCCGCGTAGGCGCGCCAGCTTTTTATCTTTGTTTACGATTTTTACAAACAATTATTTATTTGTGTATACATATAGGTATTTTACTGAAATAAACCGGCTGATCGAGTTCTAACCAGTAAAATGCTATTAATAAATATTATTAGAAACAATTACTTAAAACATTTGGGTAGTAGATAAAAGTTTTGTTTCTGTTAAGGTTTTTTATTGAGCCAATTAGATAGTATTTTATTTGCAGATAATTTATTTTTATAATATTTGTAACTAACTAACAAAATAATATTAAGAAAAAGACGAGGCTTAGCAATTCGGGACTAAGATAAATACTTAAATCAGGCCATTTATTAATTGAATCAATCAAATACGAATGTTTCTAGTTTTAAAGTAGTTCTAAATAAAGTCCCTTTACCTCTCATTTTCGGAATAATTAGGGCTACACGGTGTTTTTAACTGTGCTAAGCATGTAGATAGCCATTTGCACGAAGTTGGCAACATTTCAAATGTGTTTGGTATATAACAAGGAGTCGGCAATGGATTTATAGCAGTATAAATCACATTTTAAGGCACAAACTTCAGAATAATGCTGAAATGTATTCTAACAAGATGAGAAAAACGAAATATGAAGTTGTTGATATAATCGCAAAATCTTTTAAGGGCTTATTTATATGAATGTACCGAAATGAATAATATGCGATAATGATGATGAGGGTTTGCTGGAAGATAACTCAACTTTGGGTTAAGCTCGCCTTTGTACATAGCTCATTTATGTTTGCTGTTTTTATGTGTGTTTTCTTGTGCAATAAAGAATAATAATATAATATAATGCGATGTATAAAAAGGTGCTGATTCTCTTGTTCACAAGCTAACCTAGATTTAAGACAAGTTCATCTTTCTCTTTTCATTTCATTGAGGACAGAATATACATATATATTCGTTTAACCCTGTCAAATTAGACAGCATTTTAATTGCGTCTAAATTATCTATGGAGTTTCGTAATTTGTCAGTACTTAATATTTATCTTCTGCCCTTTTCGTAATGAAATGGAAAGAGAAAGAAGCACTTAACTAGAATTTAGGTTAGTTTGTTGACACATTGACAGTTGTACGACAGTAGCACTATGCTTAGACAAAGCACTTGCTAAGTATGGTTTATTTGTGTCGATGTCCACCGCAGTTTTTAAGCGTATTTACTCACAAAATGTCTAATAATAAGTATTATTGATTTAGTCAAAATGATTAAACATTTAATCAAGTTTATAATCAAAACATACCTAATAAACATTAAAATAAAAAAAGATTAGATAGGCAGGTATAGTATATAAGATATTTTTATTTCTTTCAATAAGTAGATAATAATATGAGTATAGGATGACGTCAGGTGGGTGGTGCCATTGATAACAATAAATTAATCAGTAACTTTAACTAATCCTTACTAATATTATAAATGCTAAAGTAACTCTGTCTATCTGTCTGTCTGTCTGTCTCTTCTTCACGCCTAAACCACTGAACCGATTTGAATGAAATTTGGTACAGATATAGTCTGGGACCCGAGAAAGGACCTAGGATAGTTTTCATCCCGGAAACCCCCGGGAACGGGAACTATTATTTCACGCGGACGAAGTCGCAAGCAAAAGCTAGTAAAAATATATCGATAAGAGGTGCGATTTACATCCGTTAATTTTTACGATTATTTAATGGTTTTTTCAAATAAAAGTTAACTGTTTCAAGTATATTTAAAAACTCCTCACCAATAGGTTCTTAATAAAAATATACGTTAGGCTTAGTTTAGACTCCAGATCTCCCACAAATTAGGTACATTTACGTAACAGTCAACTTTTATATTTTTTAACTTTAAGAGTGTCCTCATACATAATGTGTAATTTGTGGAGATAAATAAACATTTTTATTATTATTATACCTACATATATATTCACAAAGCTTCGTTATCGGGTTAAAAACCTTCAATGGAGAGACTACGTAATTTTTATTATTTCGCTGTTTAAATTATGATTTTATATGTGCGTACTGTCGGGATATTAGATTAGTATGCAAAGTGTACAGTAGGCAGGAGTTGCGAGGTGACGAACGGGCCATTAGGATGCGCACACGCATACAACGACGTGCCGCGCATGCGCCACTGTTTTTACAGATTTTTTTTTTAATTTAAAATAGCTTTACCTGGGGACTGAGGTACTACGGTATCAATCTCCTCCCTTTAGTAATAAATAGTTTTATCTCACGACTTTTGTCCTGGGTTATTGAAGTTTAATTAAAATCGGTAACAGTTAGTCAGACTTCGGAACTAAGCACGTTTATTCAGCTCTACCCTCTAAACAAGTGGCATTGTATTGTAGAATAGAATAGATGATGGTTAAATATGATTGATGATTGTATGGGATTCACATAAGCTTACGCTAAGTAATTTGACGTCCCTGTATATTTAACAATTTATTATCTCTTTATATATAAAATTCTCGTGTCACAATGTTAGTTACCTTACTCCTCCGAAACGGCTTTACCGATTTTTACCAAATTTTATATGCATATTCAGTAAGTTTGAGAATCGGCTACTACCTATTTTTCATACCCCTAAGTAATATGGGTTGTTCACCCTTAACATTATTAAAGCGGGTGAAACCGCGGGAGGCAGCTAGTATTCTATGTATAATCTATTCTACAATAACAGGGAGGTTGTCTAGGGAGGCTATTTAGCTTATAGAAAAAGCAATTTTGTACCAAAACTGTGAATAGTGCTGAATAAGTGTGCGTAGTCTCTTACTTTCGTGTATTTATCATTACTACGGATATTACTGAGTGCATTTTATTAATACAATAAGTTTCCGCTCTAAATGAAAGTGCTGATAAATAATTAATACTTCCGAAATTTAAGTAGATTACATTACGGCATTGTTTATAATTAGATTTGACATAATAATCGGAATACTAGGCATATCTTATCAATTACAATAATTATGAGCTATCTAATGGTTGTTCTAAACAAATCCTTGATCAATGAATAAGATAAATTACTTACTTGTAATATACAATATGAAGGAAATATTTTCATTGAAATATTATATTATTTTGCAATAATGATGTCATAATAAGCGAGTAATTTTATACATAGACTTTTGGTGAAGAAACATTCAATCATACATAATATTTGGGTGGGAAAGGTCACTGGGACATAGTTTCATCAATAGGTAGGTAGCCCTGCTCCATGCATACACATTTTAAAATTTTACTCCATAATTAATTAGGTAGGTATGTACTTATAAACATTACATTACATCTGCTGATCTGACCAAGTGTTGAAGACTTTATTACACTTTGGCACAGTTATTTACCAAAGATTTCTAACTAGTGAAGGACACCAACTCCAGTAGTTAAGTAGCAGCGAGCCGATCAGCGTTGGCGGACAAATAAAACAACATGTCCGCCGACTGGTCCGCTAGCGGTACCAGGCGCGCATAAGTCTTTCAGAGCTTTCGCTGCCACCCGCACCCATTCACTAGCCACTTTTATGAATGAAGTGCGTCTGTGTGCGCAGCGCACATCACGATATACGTACGTGTGTGAGTCTACACGTGTTTATTTGAGCCAACATGGTAGGCATTCATGAGAATTTTCTTGTGTCAACATCGACTCTGGCTGGCTGTACAGAAATAGTTCGTAGCTTTGTGCTCGCAAAGTTGCAAAGTACGCTTGCCATTCGTTTAAAATAATACGCCACGAGGTGGTCTGCTAAATCTTGCGTGAAGTGCAAACCGTACAATGCAAATGTGGTCTCTATTTCAGGTGTTCATTACAAAGCTTTGTGTGGCCAATGCAACCATACATAAGTAATTATTTGTACAAGACAGTATATTTACAAGAAAATTTAAAATAGGTAGTTAGTATAAATTTTCTAACACAATGTTTTTTTCAGTCATCGCGACCCTAAATCTGATACAATGTTTCCAATAATTTCACACGTAGAAAAAATCAATCAAATTAATTAATAGCAAGTTGTCATCATTGATCACGGTGGCGGTGCCACCATATGACACGCAAATGTACCGAGCACCAACGAAACAATTCCACACATGTCTGGTGGCTATGTGAAAATATTACTCAACACCACGTGTGAACAAAAATAGACTTTATTAAAGAAAAAATAAAGATGAAAACGATATTTTTCTATAAAACCAGGTGACACTCGAAACTCGGTTTCAACTTGATTGAGCATAAAAAACCGCTTAGCACGCCATAATATAAAGTTACATTATAATGACCATTTTTATTATCACTATACAACTACGATAAATGGTTATAAAGCTTCTAAATAAAAACCCTTACAGAAATTAGTTTCCGTATTTGGCTATTTTATAAAAGTGATCTACTACTGTGTATTGAATTCCGTTAGGACATTAATAAACAAACACGCTAAAATTTTATTTGAAAACATATATACTAAGCACAAACTAATGAATGAAAAGACAGTAACATTGTATACCCGGCCTAAAACTTAACACTACGTGTGTTTGTAAACTAAATGTTAAATAATAATTGTTTTCCACGTAACTGAATGTAACTTTAGTAGTTATGCGAGTCAAATATACACAGCGTGCCTCATAGTTTTGGCAACATCCTGTATATGGAACAACATGGGAGGGAAATGGACACCGCAACATCCGATCTTGAGGTGACCACGGCACGACTGGTTTTTCGCATATTTTTAACTGCATTTTTATGGATTTATTTCGATTAAAACAAAATTTTATCTCCATTTTAAAAGCTAGTATTTTATATTTAATTTGACAGTACGTCCCACACATATCGTGTCATTGTTTCTGTTTATCAGTTTTTATCATTGAAACTGATCGTTCTCGCTTAAAAATGTATTAAAATAGTCACAGTTAGAAATAAAGGAGAAATTATTAGCATATTCTATGAATGTTACGCGTTATTTTATCATAAATTAGGAATGAATCACTAGATAACATTAACTGGGTCAAACTGTGATTAAAGTTAACTGTACATTTCTAAGAATTTTATAAAAAGTTATTTTTCCACTCAACGTGAAAATGTCATGCCATTATCTGAGGCACTTTTCAGTTGTCAGCGATTTTGAGGATCTTTATGCCGTTGCAAGTAAATTTTTTATTAGTTAAATTGTCATACGTTAAAGCTAATATTTGGTGTGAAATTTATATGGTAAAAAAATAGTCATTATGCAATCAAAATTTTGCGCTTATCCCATTTCACATAGGTACTTGGGGTCGGCGAAATACCAAGTTGTTTATGGGACATAGGTACTTGGGGTCGGCGAAATACCAAGTTGTATAGGGGAAAAACTTTTCTTCTTCGTTTCATTCTTCACACATCATCAAATTATTCCATATACCTAACAAATAATGTGTGCCAATGAGAATGACTTGTGTGACATTAGTCACACAAGTCAAAAAAGAGAAGCCATACACCCACGCCTAATAAAATAATAATATGTGGACCGCCACTACGTTAGCTATGTTAGGTATACATATAGTCAACACTAGCACTGTTTAATGTAGCATTATAATTGGTACATTGTACATAGCCAGTACTCAGTAATGTGAATCATATCACATCGGGCAGCAAGTCTGATAATGTCACACAAATTGCTCCCATTGTGCATTTGTTCCACTCTATGGTTAGTTGGAACTGTGATAACATTTGATAAGGAACTACTGACAATTTGTAATTTCATTATTATCTTGTCCTCGACGTTTTCATAACGATATGATTTATTTATAGGTATTTTGCATCTGTAGAGAATAATTTTAATATTTCCATCGACTGTTCTGTATTTTTTTGAAGTGAAAAGGCCCTTATTTTTAGAAAAATAACTAACTAAACTCGAAAACTTAAACTACATTGACGAAAAACGCTCTCACGTGAAAAATAGACTGCTATATAAGTTGAAATTTTAGATATTTGCTTAATATATCTTTGATACAAAATAAATAACTGATTATAATTAGTTCCTTATTATTTTAAATAATTAAAGGAACTTGCTTACTTGCTTTTATTGTAATACTCGTAACGAATGTACATATAAATTCAATAAAGAGTTTATTGAATTTGATATGGTTTTTTATACACCACTAACTCTAGCTTTCTGAAACGAAAATCAACGTATGGTGAAAATTAATGTATGATGGTAAATATTTCAGTCAACCAATAATAGAAGCTAACATTATGCTTGTTACTTTGTCTGAAAAGTTTTCATCCGAAAAACTCGGGGTGAACGGATCTTTCTGTAAGTTAACCGTCAAGGGGGCCGATATTAATAACGATCGGCTGATAAGTTAGAAGCAGTAATTATCGTGATCATACTCCGCGACGCTTAACGATCAAGTTCCATTCATTCATTCAATCATTAAACCATTCACTACTCATACACACGATAGTCAAGCTTACTGTAGGAAAATCCGTTGTATTATGAGGCTGAAATTGTTAATATAGCGTGACGGATTTCCTTGGATAACTGGCATTCGATATTCGTTTTTAATTAATGAATAAACACAAATAATATTAATGTTTTGCTATTTTTTCTTATCCATTTATGCAGTCTCGTTAGCATATCTGAGGAAGATCCGGTGGTATATGAGGTTTATCAATAAAATGCTTCAATGAAAAAAAGCTAATTAAGAGTACAATCAAATAAACAGTGTGTGCAGGAAAAATGTTTAATAGTTTGCGGTCAAATAACTAGCCCTGACTCCAGAGAGTCATAATCATCAGTAGCAAGCACAAGAAACGCGCTGAGACAATGAAGCTTCAGGAGTAAAACAATGACACTGTCTTGGATTCCGTAAAAAATGGCAAAAGAACAGATACTCCTCTAGATAAAAAAAAAAATTAAGTACTTTCCCCTATCAAAGAGCTAAGTCGAGACAAAGAGACGTTTATAACTGGGGGAAGCCCAGATTGCCTAACCCAATGTATTAAATTTAGTGTCCTTTTACAATAAAGAATGACACTACGCTTACAATACTATAAAATAAGTATTTTTGTGTTAGCTACTTGCATACAAAATGGCTTGTTCGGACAGAACCTGTCGGTGATCTGATTAAAATCATAATTGTTTATTTTTAATTGATGATATGATGATATAAATATAAAAAAATACGAGTGAAAAAAGTAGTATCACAAGTATAAACATTGAGAAGTGTTTAAATATCGATCAGTAATTACCAGTTATACTATGAAAACAAACATACATTTAAACTGCTAAAATGGGAACCTTTTCTTGTGCTTTTATCAAGTGCACCAACCTACTTAATTCACAAAAGATTCAAGTGCAAACCGACACATTACTTACCCACTATTTATGCTTCAGAGGGAATTTAAATACATCGATTTACCTCACGTGTACAGATATGTGATGTTCCCACGTTATGTACCTACACAGACGAACATACAGCGAGAAACAATGGTCCCGTATGGGCCCACCCCGGAGACGGCGCATCGGGTTCATTGCACTCACGGGCCTAATTACGTGCAAATATGAAAGACCTTTTGATTGAGCACTTAATTGGGTCACACAAGCACAACACACATCTGTTAAAGTTCAGTCAATGACCAGAAGGTTGCAAAGGTTGCAAGCAGTTTACCTGCTGTTTTGTTCGGAAATCTTCTTCAGTGAAATGTGCGATTTTGTAAAAGTTGAAAAGTGAGCATAGGAAAAATTGTGGCGTACACCTTCTAATAAGGTGCGCAAGACCGGTCTGTTGTACAAGACTGTCTACGAAAAAGAATGTTATGATTTAAGGGCTCATTTATGTATGTACGTGAGTTTCTACTTTCTTTATTACTCCATAACTTCTAAACTACTACAAATACAGTCATCTTGTGATATTTTTACTAAATATCTTCATAGGTGATTGTTTTCACTTTTTACAGTTTAAAATAATATTATAATAATATAATTTATAATTTTATTTATATTATTTTGTTGTGATGTCGTGATGGCCTAGTGGTTAAGGCGCCCGCCATGGGGGCGGGCGCAAGAGGTTGTGGGTTCGAACCCGAGCAAGTACCAATGAGACTTTTTTTATTTCATATTTAAGTACTTTCTAAAGTTTATCACAGACATCGGTGAAGGAAAACATCGTGAGGAAACCTGGACTTGTAGTGAATATAAGTCTGAAATCGCCAATCCGCCTTGAGCAAGCGTGGTGGTCATGCTCGTGCCTTCTCTGTATGAGAAGAGGCCTTGCTTTGGTCACCATGCTTGCTCAAAGTGGATTGGCGATATCAGACTTTTCTCACAATGTTTCATCAGTATCAGTTTTATGAGACATAAAATTAAACCTTTTTTGAAATCTTTATTTCAATTACTTTATCCCAATACGGCAAAAATTATAATAACTTTGCATTATTTATTTCTGTACAACTTCCTTTCAGTGCTGATTACCACTCGCTGCGATGCGATCATAACAATTATCATGGCGATAACGATAATGTTGTCACATCGTATCATGGTCACATGACTATGAATTTCCACAATTTCGGTTGTTCCGGCTGATATTAAAATGATAGTAGACGGATACGGAATTTATTCATAAATCAAAGACCTCTCTTTAATAAATTGGGTGACACAAAAGTAATCGTCTTTTTGAAAGATACTGTACTTTTTTTTTAATGGCATGTCTTGTCCTTTTGACATTTTGTATTTCAGAGAAAAAAATGGAGCAATTACTTAGGAAATCAAGTGGTTACTTTTGCGTCAGCCAGTATAAACTAGGTTTATTAAAAATCCCTCTTTGTTGTTGCATTCAGAAAAAAAAAAGAGATGTACTGAAACCTATAGAGACTGCGTTATCATTTAGAAAAAAAAACCGGAAGGTTTAGGCGCAACACCCTATTATTTTACCCTCTAAAAGTTGCTTCATTGTTTTTGGAACCTTCTGGATACTTGTAAATTATAACAGAGAAAAGAACATTTCAAAGACTTCTTACTCCGCGCGAAGCTGTGACGGATAGTTATTGTACAAGTAGGATTTGCGAACGAGCGAACTGGGCTAAGAATTTACGGAAACTTCACCAATGATTTACGAACCAACATGTCCTGCAGTTTATCTAGATATAATGCAGACTGTTATGGACGTGGACTAATCTGAAAGTGCACCGACGTAACGAGGATGCGGCGTATTATTCTATTCGGGCTTCACCTATTTATTAATACGTGTACATAGACTATACCTCCCGTACGTAGCAAATGACTCAATTACTTTGGTTGTATAACTCCCCGTGTTATCAAAATTGACGGCAGATTTTGAGGGTTTGATGATCTTCTTTCTTTTTTCGAATTTCAAGGGTAGGAAACCTTACCCTGTTCACCTATATATGAACATAAAATGGTAAATTGACTAACTAACTGATCTGATATATCAACGCACAAGAGCAAACCACTGGTCCTAGAGACATGAAACTTGGAGAGGAAATGTTATTTAAACACAGTTAGTGTCCACTAAGAAATGATTTTCATAATTTCCAACTCTAAAGGAGTAAAATAGGGGATGGAAGTTTAGACATCCACGCGAGCGAAGCCGCGGTCAAACGCTAGTTACTAATAAAAAGGAAAGATTTACACGTACGTATAGAACGATAACGTATATAACATTAGTAACCAAAGAGGCAAGGAAAATCACAGGGTTTTCTAATTTTCGAGTAATCTATATCTATGTAAGCAAAAGTAATAATGAAGAAGGCTATTATGTCGCTTCAACTTTGGTTTCTCTAGTAATTTTTGCCAAGAAGTTATTAAATTTTGCACATTTTCTCTATTACACTAAGGTCAAGTAGAAGCGTTATTGCCCTTTGACACTTTCTGCACATCGTAACTTGTTTTGTTTCAATATATATGAACATTACACATGCAATAAACATCGTGTTCAGAGTGAAAACATGTTTAGTTATGGCTTACAAGGTAACTAAAGAGCTGTGTTTACCATTACTTAATAAAGCTTGACTTCGTTGACTTGACCCTGCAGGGTACTATTATGGGTAATAAAGTAGTTTTATGCTATGTTAAGTGATAATAAGCTTGTATGTCTTTCATTCCATAGCCTAAACCACTGAATCGATACTAATGAAACTATTATAAATGTCGCCTGAAATGTCTTCATTTGAAAAAAATAAGCATGCTTTATGAAATTCGGTAAAGGGAATTTAAACGTAATGGGAAAAGCTAACCATATACTAAGACAAATTAATTATCCTAAAAAATTACATTATAATGTTTATTGTGTCACCTATTACAAGTACAACACATACGATGCAAAAGACCTTATTAAACTTACCGTGCCATCGTAAGCTAAGAATCCGTCAATTCCGGCGGAGGTGAGCCAGTTAGCAACAAAGTTAGTACAGGATGCTGCGCCGGAGACTGCAGAAATGGCCGACAGTTCCTCTGATTTACCGGAGGGAGGAGATCGCCCCATCAACTCAACCTTCCACTTCCAGTGGATAAAGTCATTAGACTAGTTAGACTAAACGATTGGCACGTCACCAGTGGCGGTTCAAGAACAGATTGTTGAGATTCTTATGCAATTTTGTTGTGTGGGTGTTCGATTTTTGAGCGTTTTTTGTTTTTGTATTTGTTACTAATGTTTGACAAATAGGCTGTTGTATTGAATAACAACCCTACAGCGTGATTAAAGGATTTTTGACAACATAATTTACAACTGGATTAAAGTGATACAAATAATTATGTAATGAGAATAATTTTAGCAGAAGTAACTAGTACTTTCAAATACTACTTTGAAAGTAACTGGCCCTAAAACGATTTTTTTACAATTGCCGATTACCAATGGCTTTAGTTTTATGGTACGTATCTCACTAATTCCAAGTAGACACATTTTTCATCAGATATCTATCTACGATTCAATTATTCTAAAGAACTCGCTCTATTATTTATAGTCGTGTTAAAAATAAATCGTAAACATAACCGAACGATGACAGAGAAATGAGAGAATATCCTGAAATAATTGAAAAGTATCATAAACAAACTAATACCAGACGCTGACGGAATACTGACAGTTAGCCAAATTGGCGAGTGCTTGGCGCAGATACTGGCAGTTAATAATATGAGTTAATAATGCCAACTGTTCTATTATTTAACTTTCGTATAAATAAAAATATGATAGAGATCTAGAACCACGATCTAAAACCCATTATTAATATTTTGGACACCTAAAGCTGTATGAATATTTCAAACATGTCATTCTGCGATGTTTTAATTAAAAGTTTCAAGGACATAAGTCCTAATGAATGACTTTCACATTTTCCAACAAAGTGATATCAATGCAAAACTGACCTCGGTTATTATCTATCATAATGTTTTTATAATCTACTTCCGTTCTCAATAATTAATTTAGTCTTGGAATTTGGTAGCAGACACAGACACCACCAATCAATTGACGTACTTTTTATAAGCGATTTCCCTTCCGATTTTTTTTCAACTTTGTAAGCAGTAAAAATAAATTTACAGTTAGTTGGAAATTAATTGGAGCTTCAGAGCTAAAATAATGTAAGCATAATAAGTATTTATGATTTGTAAATGTTGTGAAATACACTATTGTTTGGACTTACCTAGAGATGCTTCAGGGTCCGACAGGTCGGAGAGTGAAGGCACCTTCTGCATGGCGCGAGGTTCCTCCGCCTCCGGAGGTTCAGTCTTGATGCCGTCCGCGTTGCCGCCTCCCTCATCGCACTGCAAATACGTACACACTTAGTAACTGGCACTTTCGTCATTTGAATAATAATGGAGGAGATAGAGGAGAAGGAAAAGGGAGGAGAAGTGGTGAAAAAGAGAGGAGAAGGTGGAAAAGGGAGGAGAAGCAGTGGAAAACAGAGGAGAAGATGGGGAAAAAAGAGGAGAGAAGAAATCTCGACCCGCGCGGGACAAAATCTAATAATTTAAGCTGACTATGGTCAGATATTTAACCACTGATACCCCCTTAACTACTTATCAATTACGAGTAGGAACCTCGTTTGTCACAATAAAGAAAAGAAGATGTCTTTAGAAGAATACCTCGGGACGATTTTACATCATATACAGTTTTTACTTTCCAGTGTTGAACTTTATTTTTTTTTATTTTATTTTGTTTATTAAACTTTATGCTTGAAGTCCTTTATACACTGTCAATAGTTTTTCACTTTTTAACCAAACTTTTATAATAAGAACGACATTATCACAAAAGTTTATTTTCACTGTGGTTTTAGAACATAAATATATTTTTATAAACCATTTTTAAAGCTTAAATAAGTGCTCTTACATAACAACGTGTTATATGGTACGGTACTAAATATAATAAAATCATAAATTTAAGTGCGCTCATCGGAAATCAATCATATCAACAATAGATAATGAGATCTCAAAGATCGCTATCAGCATAATTATAATACAAATCCTTTAAAATATTTTGATAAATATTGACCAAAATATTTATTTCTTATCTGATAAGTGGGCGAGTTGGGTATGAGAAAAACCAAGTTTTATCTAATTTCGTGGAACTTTCTTACTGTTAAACAATTTTTATTTCATAAAGTTTTTGTTACCAAGTATTTCGTGGAAATGAAATAGCCATGTATTAGAAATATTGTAATCTATAAACTTTTATATGATGAATATAATCAGCTATTTATTGTATAGGCAAATAGTTCCCAGTTGGGTACTCGATACCAATAACTAATCATTGCAACACATAGCTTCTTCAAAAACGCTTTATTTAAGCTCTACAATGAAAATTCATAAAAAGAGCGTCAATTGGTATTTCACAAAGTCAATTGGTATTGGTGTGTCTTGAAGTCGAAAGTCGGAATACTACCATTTAACTCTAAGTAATTTCTAAAGAGTTCAGAACTCTACATACGTAAAAAATACTTTATTACATATTATTCAATAAAAACTACGCAAAGGCCGACCAGCCCATCACTACTTAAAATAACGATAGAATAGCGATAAAATGGCAATATTCAGGCATACAGAAATCACATACGGACACCCGAATCACCAAGCAGGTTTTTAAAAACCATGCATTGTCTATCAAAAGAGGATATTATGTTATATATGGTGTTGTGCCGGGGTGATCGCATCGCCTGGGCCCACATTACTTCAACGAGTATGCTATCCACACTCCAGCCACTTCCGTTCGCTGTTCGGACATGCGTCGCTTAAAAAAATATTCACAACACAATGGTTCAAAAGATCCTTTGATCTATGTTCATTCTTATTCAAAAGAATAAAGCCTATGTGATAAGAAATAAACTCTGAGCTAACGTCAAGGTTTCGAAACTGATGTATTTTTAAATGCGCAATGAGAATATATTGTTATTGATTCTTATAGTGAGATCTGTGACTTTACATTCATTATATACTGAAGTTACTTTATCAATGAATTATGTGGGGCGATTTTCACACCTTGATTTTCAAAAAAGATTTTCTGTACGTTTTGAAAGTATTATTTTTGACAGCCTTTGATGTGACGACGTGTACATCGCCGCCTGAAATACCAGAGGTCTCGCAAATACAAAGCTGAAGTGCCGATATGTATCATATGCTTATAAATCACAGACTCTCATACCCTCTAAACTAAAAAATAGCAACAACGCTGTTTTGTTGCAGAACTGGTTGAACCTCCCCGGATGAGCTTCTTCACATAGAGACTTCTACTACAAAAGTAACTGCGACTTTGCCCATGCTGTACAAGCTAGGTAAGACCATTTACTGTAATTATGTACTTATTGAATGTCTTCATAAATTGATGATAGATGCATACCTGACTCTTGGACCAGACTGGACTTGCGATAGCTTGATTTTTATACACAACTGCTTGATATTTGCATAAAGCCAAGTTTGAATAAATAAATGACAATTTACTTTTTACAAAAAAGAAAAACACTGTAAATCACTAAATGTGTACTGACTTTGAGGCACAGTTTATTAATGTCGCCGGCCCGAAACAATTAACAGCAAACTTATGTAATATCCGTATATATTTTTTCATCTGTTTTCCTGCAACGATCCGAATTTTCAGAATTCTGTGTTATCAATGATGGAGATAAGCCAATATTATGTTTTCAACATAATCTGAACATCGACAGAGTAGCGATTATTACCAACATTGACAATAACCCTGGTACGTATAATCTTAATAATGAGAATTATCTTAACGAATTGCTTTATTGAGATGATAATCATGAAGCTCTTTAATGAATCGAGGAAAACAAAATCAAGATCGAATTTTATAATATTACGCAATGATAATATATTTAATGAATATCTATCTGTATTTTGTATAACTACATAGAAAAGTTCTATCCATTACTAAAATTATTTTTGTTCTATACCTCGTAATCTCCTGATAACAGATTTTATCCTAAAATAATTTAAAGATTTTTGTTAGTCACATTGCGCTCTGCCATAAGCAGAGACTTTACGCACTTACAAACGTTACAATTTCAAAATATCTTTGATTACTTCGAAGTTTATGATACTGTTAAGTGTCATAGGCTATGTTTATTCTGTATTTATTTATCAATGCAGAAAAAATAACGAATAGAAGGACTACACGTGTTGATAATAGTAAAAGGAAGAATTCAGCGTAAGTATCGCTGACCCTTCTCAATTGAATATCTCGTGGGCCATGACACATCTCCTAATCACAAAGTATATCAATATGGTCCAATAAAAACGTCAAAATCGAATCAGCGGGTCCCCTCGGGCCAATCTACTTACGCTCCGATATGATGTGACTCTATGAGACCCTACTGTCATACCTAATGCTATTTATATTTATTTATGGTTTAACTAAATATGTTGACAAATGAAATTCAACTTAAAGGAAGGTTTGTATTTTTGTAAATACTTATATACAAAAATACAAATCTTCCCAAATTTGGAGATTGTGGGCTATTTAACATCACGCTACGACCCACAGGAACAAAGTAGCATCCAAAAGACTAGGTGAAACCGCAGGGGACAATAAATAATTTATGTGTCTACTTTCAAACTACAGAGTGTAGTATGCTTTAAGTCTTTAAGCCTAAATACAAAATTTCACACTTTTTGAAACGATGTTTTTTTCAGCGATTTTTAAAAATTAAACCTAAATAAAAAACACCTGCATACTAAATTCCATGAAAATTGTTAGAGTCGTTCCCGAGGTTCTGATTATATTATGTTAAATGCTGATATTATGTAAACACAAGAATTACTCGTTTGAAAGTATTAGATAGATTTAGAACAGGAAACACAATTTCCAAAAATATTATCTAAATAACACAGAAGTTAACGGCGAGATAATCATTACAATAATTCAAAACGAAACGCATTTAATTAGGTGGCACAGAGGACAAAATCTTGACATCTTAACTGAATGCATATGGCAGAATAATGAATTCCTTGTCCATTGAGCCGTGTTCGTTGATTAACCCGAAACATTCATGGGGTATTTTGGTTCGGTTCAAAGTGTGGGGTCGGGTCACCCCTATTTTGTCTTGGCACGTGATTACCGATTGACTGGGGGGCACGATCCCAATTCACTCGGACACCTCTTATTACCCAGCTGTCAATTGATATGCGTCAAACTTGTTTTTTCTCTGTGTTATTTACTGAAGGATCTTTTCAAAGCCACAATAGTAGATAGAATACAATAGTTGTCAGTTGTTATTTAATGATCTAGATACGAGAGTTCTTACATACCCTTTTGTTTTACTTTGCACAGAATTCATTTATTTTTCAACTTTTTTTATTGGTTAGGGTTACATATTTATCTAGTTTTAATAAAAAATCTAGTAAAAATCTAGTAAAACTTAGTAGTAAGGAACGTGTAATAGTCTTCTGTCCTCATTCAATTAAAATAAAACGAAATTATATAAAAGGTATTTTCTCAAATTATTTGTGTTTCTTAATGACTTATTGCCCAAGACCTTTCGACGACCAAGCGACAGCCGGCTGTCGGGCTGCTTTTGTCTTTCTATTGTGTTTGAAGGTTTAAATCAAACCGTGAGTGTCCGTTACAAAGATCGTTTGCAGGAAAAGGGGACATTGAGTGCTAAATCACTCGAGCGTTCAAAGGGGAGACTGTAAGGTTTTCCAATGGGTGGTGTCCTTGTACGACACATAGCTGTGGTCTAACTGACCACAAGACCTGTCCGTAGCCGCAACGGTTGACGTTGCAGGTAGCGGTTAGAAAAATTGGTAAAAGAATTAGATGACCTAGCAAATTTCTCAAATTATCTAAGAAACTGGAATTATTTTATTGTCAACGCCAGCTTGAGACAAAATAAAAACTAAAACAACTCTAAGGGCCAAATTCGTCAAAATTTGTATGCTTGGAATAAAATTGTCATCTTGACAGATTTTGCATCGATAAACCGCCAGTTAACATTTTAATCCCCGGTTTATTCATACTATTATAGCTATAAAAGATTGAAGAAACTACCAAAAGCTAATATTCCAAAAAAAAACTACCAGTATCGTAACTTTTTAAACGTCAGGGAAAGATATAAACAGTCTATTCAAAAATTGAACGAAAAGTAGTAAAATAGGGATGTGAATAACGCATGGTAAAGGTTAATTGACAATTTGTCACTCGTTTATCGTTATAGAACGTGTGTGGTGTCAAGATCTTGTCTCCTACCATCACGCGACGCTACTTTTTAAACGTGCCCTGATTTATCTGGTGTTGTTGATCCCCCTCCTGATAAATTACCCTTCAAATGGCGTTAAAAAGTAAATTATTGGTAGATTAAATTGTGTTCCATTGTCAGTGAGAAAGAATTATGAGGTTTTTTGTTGTTTAATTTTGGAACTAAGACGGGTCGGGTAAGTGTGGTATAGTTAGTGGTTTAAGTAAGAGAAGGATGGTTACACTTAGTTTGTAAATCTGTTACTTTTTTTTCTCCAGCATTGACATAAAACGTCATTGTGCTTCCAATATTTCGGGCCCTTACCTAATTGAGTTTTAGGATGCCCTAAAATTGTACATAATATACATAATTATTCTATTTTAGTATTTTAAATTGTTTGATGTTTTAAATGAAGTTTTATTATGTTCGTTCTTTTTTCCTTTTCAGTTTCACAATTCATTGACAAGCGAAATTTTCAGTAGGTTATCTTATCTTATATAAAAGGTAAAATAAAAACAATTTCAGAAGCCAGTCAGTCTTGTATTCAAATTAGTCGCAAAACGCTAATGAAGCAGTTTCGGTATAAGGTAACCGATTAGAGTTGAGTTAAAACGTGCACAAGTATAACGTAACCGTTATTTACAAAACATTATGAACACATCTGGTTTTATCAACAATTTGCGTTTTCATGACGATTTTCAAGGGAAAATTAAGTACCTAATGTCGCAATTGAGTGGTAAATGTTAGTTGTTTTATTTTTAATCTTAGGCTACTAATATTGAAATAAAAACATGGACAAATTCAATATAATTCAGGATTTCATACAGCCGTAGCGTTTGCAAGTATAATACTAATTTGATCCAAAGCGAATTCTGGTCATAGCGAAGAATCAGGAAGGAGTTTGGTCAAGTACCTACCCTGCAGATCTTTTAGTCCAGTCCGTTTTTTCCCCTCGTAGTCCTATGGTTCGGAAATCCGATACGATCGAGGAAAAATGAGGCGCAAAGTCTTTTCGTGCTTTATTAGACACGGGGACATCAGACTACCAACTTCCAAACTCTAGCTCATTAATGAGAAATTCTTAAAGAACAACCACACTCTGCAGTTTTTGGCCAGCTTGAGAATCAATTCTAAGGCCCTATCTTCGGCGGAAGTGTTTGCGGCCTCTATATACGAGGCAGCCTAACCAAAATATACGAAATAATTACGCAGAAAAATCACGACAAATATGTGATATCCTGTGAGGCGGACGTAACTAGCATCGTCCCTTTAATTAGTAGCCGGAAATCGCTGAGCGCTCCCTAATGAGACGCGCCCGGATAGAGCGGGTCATTTCTAATTATATTATTACATAAATAATTGTACAACATTGCATTTTTGCTACCTTGTTAGAAGGAGCGTGTTCTTTGTTGTGCCGCGGTAGGACGCGACATAGAATCGTAGCAACGAGTATGTTACGTTCGATTTCCCTCCCAGGCAAATCTTGCCAGAAAAGTGTTGAGTGTAATTTATTTTATTATGTATTTATTTAAAATTATAGTATCATCAGTTATCTGTACAGGCTTTGCCTAGGTTGCCGTGTGTGAGATGCCCCAAGATATTTATTTATTTATCAATTCGTCGTTCACTCTCTAGAGGTATGAAACGGATTATGATAAGTTGTTTTAAAAAATATTCTTTTTAAAGATATGCACTATACTAGTCTGATCGGTCTCTATAGGCTACATGCTACAACGGATGAATAAAAATAATTATTAACTAATTCTAATTATTTTACACAGTTCACATAAACAAAGCCGCGGGCACAAATAGTTTCACAAATAACATTGCGTTTTTGCTACTAATTGTTAGATTAGAAGTGGCGTTGTTTTCTGTTGGGAAGATGTTCAGACTTGAATCTAATTTTAGAATGTTAACAACTCATATAGATCTAATCTTTGTTTAAGTAACTACAAACATTTTGTTTGCCTACTCGAGATACATATAAAACAACCTTAGCCTGATATCAAAAACAATGAGACTACGAGTTTTCTTAGAATTTTGTGTGATAACAATGTAATTGAAGATATACCTAATTTTCTTAAAAAAATTGGAAGGAAAAAATACGATACAAAATTGCAGAAAAAGATAAAAGTAATAGCTACATAAAGTTAAATATTCCGTGTGAGGCTAGAAATTACTGCTCAAAACGAAAGGCGAAGGCAATATGGAACACACGTTTTACAATACACTTGGGCAGGTAATTTAATAAAATTTCAAACATTATTAGACATGAAAACAATGTCCTAGGACCACCAAGTGCAGTAAAACACAAACCTAAAATCGGTGCAACAAGAGACTTTACGCGCAAGTACGTTTAAAAAAATATGTTCTCAGTTTAATAAAAAAATTGGTTCATATATTTTTCGCCCTCAGTCATTTCTGAGCTGGGTGTCGACAACAGCACACGTAAATCACGTCAGCGATGATTCTTTATGGTAGCACTCACTGAATGAAGGTGTTAACGTCATAACTCCCGACGGCCTCTTTATCTCACCCCTGTCGGTTATTAACGAGAATTTCTTAATGATTTAGTAATAGAGATTCAGTTTATGAGCATTAAAATCTGGGGCGCCTGAATGGTTTTCTCTTCGGTAATTTAGTTTCTTAACTGAAACTCTGTTTCTGGTGATTCAATAATCGGAAATAAATTAAGTACATTCGTTGAAAATTGTACATTGTGGTAGCATCTACTTTTGTGTGCATTTATTCTAGTCTCATGACAGAAATCCGTAAAGCAAACTATGGTAATCACGTTTTAGTTCGTAGTCAAGAAATACATACTACATATTTTTTTGGTGAGTGGGAAATCATCCAATGACTGCTCCCGTCCTGGGTGCGGCGGGAGGGCGTGTCAGACTCTTACTGACTAAAACCCACTCATGTTCCTTCGATTGCCCTTTATGTTCCAGGGTCACGGTAACTATTATAAACATTCCGCAACCCCGACATTCTACATATTTCAGGAAAAGGTTGTCAATTAGACTGTTTGTTTTTTTTTTATAATGGATCACTTATTCGTATTTAAATTAAACCCTCAACGAACAACTTATCGTCCCTGGCTATGATAATCACGTTTCGTATAATTACTCCCAACCAATTCGTCACACGAACCCTCTGGACTAATCATTAAAAATAATACAATCCTCCGTAACCCATTCGTAAAAAGTTCCAACAGTTTTTCTTCGTACTCAGCTAATGTCGAAACTCATTAGTGCAGCTTAGCGTCAGTGTCACGGACAGGATTAAAAATAAAAACAAAAAAAAGCGCGGGATCTTTGAAATAAGAACTCGAGTTTGTTTTCGATACTCCTTTCTTCTAGTCGTTGATTGATTCTTACCGTGTGTATAAAATAAACTACTTTATTGTTAAAATTTGTTGAAACGCTGAATACTAGCAGACATAAGAAAAGCTAATCGACTTTGTAAATGCATTTATTATTTGCATGTTGTGTACGTCTACATGTTTTTCTGTGGTCTAGTTTTTGTTAATTATTATAAACAGACTGGTTTTTCAGCAACGAATATTGCGCTTAGAACCTTGACAATTGAAGGTATTTTCATTTTGTTTTGATAGGTGGCTACATTTTGGTTTTATCTAGAAACATTTGGCTATAGTACCATACATAGGTAAAGAAAATAAATGAACGAACAATATCCTATTAAAAATAAACTACAGTGCAAGTTGATCAGGGAGTTTACGGTCCAGTGGTCCGAAGCGACACATCCGGGGATGTAAGGACACCGTAGCTATACCCTCGTGTTGAACGTGACATTTGTATGGCAGGTCACAACAAATTAGATTTAAAAAAAAATTAAAACGTCTAATTAGTGAAACTTTTCTTTTTATTACTGTCTATCTGCCTGAAAGTTTCAAAACACACCAGTGGTCGACCTGCGACTGTTATGTAAATGGCAGACCTCTTCGATTAAGTTTGTTATAATTTTTCATTGCGTTTAGGGGATTGACATACCTATTAATAAAATTAAATAGAGTGTATTTGGCATTTTTAATACCACCTACACCGAGATATAGATTAACTTTATTCTTATTAACTCATTATTATACAAGTGTGGCCCGCACATAATTCATTTCATCACTGCCTATATGGTCCTTGTCTTACAAAAGGTTGTTGACCATTAGTGGATACCATAGATATAACGTTCCATGTTTAAACTGCTCTAAATGACTTATTTTCTTTAACTAAATTGAGTATAAACTACCTCACCAACCTTTTTACAACCATAGAATTTATAAATAAGCACATAAACAAAACACTCAAACATAAATTATTTTCTACACTACTTTCTTAATCATACACATGGCTTCCAAGGCCTGGCTCATACCGGTTTCTACGCCCAACCAATTACAAAAACGCTACTGTTTTCATTTGAAAATAAAACCCGTCTAGCTATGAGTTCTGCTGATTATAGTGCTCTTTAGGAAACGTGTATGAAAACATGTTAAAGACATGGACTTGGACAGTTCTACACGTTCATTAAGAAGAAAACCAGCTCGTATGGTGGTGGTACCTTTACTAAACTGTAACATTGTAAATAACCAGTTAAAAGTAATAATACTGGTAAAATTGACAGCTTAGTTTCTTACCGGCGCGGTCAAGCCTTTTGCAAAAGGAATATCTTACAAAAATGGACTAAATAAAATAATATTAAGTTGAAAGGATAGATGGATGATTATTCTTTTACACAAAAACTACCAAACGGATATTGTTGAAATAACATCACGAAAAACCACGGGGTCAGCTAGTATGCCATAAAACACAAATGATGTAACATTTTTATTATATTCAACTCTAGCGCTGAAAACTGAGACTTTGAGTTTGATTTGGCTCAAATTTATAATCTCAGGTAACGGGAAAAATACACACTTATTGAAATAAAAAATCCTGAAGAAACTTTAAAACGTGGGCGGCACAAACGACTGTTACTTCTAAATGCGCTAACTTAGAAGTTTGATTGTTATCTGAATATTATGTAGGTAATAATTTATGTATATTGATTCTTCGAAGATTATTCGGAGAAGATATTTTTAAAATCTCCTGAGAAAAAGGGTCTAGATAGGCAGAGATACCAAAAAACTAATTTATCCAATGTAGGTTCCGATTTTCATTAACACATACTGAACCACAAAAACAAGAAATCCAGTTGTTACTCTTGTTTGTCTTACATATTCGGTATTTCCTTTAATAAACTGATTTGATAGTCAATCTACGAATTTAAATTTTAAATCGGTTAATGCCGTTGACCCTCTTTCTGTTTTATTTAACTTAGTGTCTATTGTCTGATCTCGAAGTGAGTTGGTCCGTTATACTACAGACTCAGTGGTTTGAATATTTTCAAAGATAAAGTCCCATGCCCCTTGCGCAGCTTTGTTTTGTAATAGGAGATATACGAGTAAGATTTTTTATATTCTAATACGATGATTTACATCGCAAAAAACACATAAATAATATTGAACACGAATAAAGTGTTGTATAATGGGCATTTAAAACACCAGCCATTTAGAAGCACTTTGTTTGAAGACAATATTTATGCCAAAAACCTCATAGTCACGAAACTTTATGATTGTAATGTATTTTTAAGGGGAACAAATTGAACGCTCACCTTAATAATATTCTTGCGTACCAAAAATAGGAAATGATCAGCAAATTGTGTTAGGTTAGGTTAGGTTAGAACTGTGAAGTGACCACACAACGCGAGATCTACTAGTGATTCATTTTATTTACCTTAGTCAAAATCAAATATCATGAAAATAGGTTATTTGTAGAATACTTTATGAAACATAATATGGTGATCATTTACTATTTTTTGGTGATCATTTACTATTTTTGTCTGTCAGTGTCATGTCATTATGTTACTATATTTGGTGGTAAGTTAAACATAAGCCATTTTTAAGTCTAATTGAGTTTGGAAAATGATATCGCTGTTAAAATATTTAAATTTACTTATTTATTTTTTTACTTAAGTACCTAGTCTATCAAATTGGTTTTCAGAGGGCTCATCAAACTTTAACAGAAATAATACCGCGTTTGTAAACACAACAACGCAACCACGCCAATATATGGGCCAGTGCCAACTCGAAACTTGCCTTGGCCAGTTTTCTAAAGAAAACCAATCGCTTAGCATAAACGATACAGCTTTTTCATATCCATTTGGATTTCCTCTCATTTCTTAATCAGTACTAAGAGATCATTGATAAATATAAGCACCTTCGTTAGTACTTTCTAAAGTACTTTTACTTACTTACACCTCAGTTCCGGTGCTTACAGGAATACATTTGTTTATGAAGTGGGCGATCAACTTGTGTGTACCTTCGCGTATTTATGATCTTCTTCCATCACCACATTGCTCTAAAGCCACAGATTACTAAATATTTATTTCGTAAAGGCAGAGAAAAATGAATGTTACTTAGCACAAGAGCTTTGAGAGAGAATAGCTAAGCCCAAGTCCGTGCTAAGTATATTTATCTCGGCGTACGCGAACTTTTAAAGAACGCATATAAGCGAAGAGCGTCATTCGCCAGAATTTAAAGCTATAATTAGCCATATTAAAGTGCCAACCGCATCGAGAGAATAAAACGGTTGTTTTAATAAACAGATGGAACTGCCAGCTTCTATGTGTAGACCATAGAAATATAAATAACAGGTGTAGACTGTGTGCATAAAATTCATTGATTTTTTATTTCTTTGCAAAATCAATTTCAGTTGGAACATATCTTTCGAAGAAATAGTAGCTAGAGAAAAGTTTTGTTATGGTTTAGTAAGTGAGCTACTAAACAATCGGATCGTATATAGGTACTAGCAATGTTCATTTGTTACATTTTTCGGCAAGTACTGATAGATAAATTTTGATTAACAAGTGCTTTAGTCAAGCAATATTACTGCCTTCATCGCGCCAGTGCCAAACTACGATAGACGGTGTGATAGCGACAGAAATAACTAAGCTAAAGTACGTGCTAAGTTCAAGTACACGACGACCACTAAGTTACTACGCACACTTATTTAGCTTTATTCAGCTTATATTCATAGAAAACCATGATTTTGTATGAAGACATGTACGCATCCGATCAGTTTTCCGTTTCTGTTCATCTTTCATACAAAAACTTTGAATGGAGATAAATAAATGTGCGTAATCCCTTATCATGTGCCAAGTCTAAAGTTTCTCAAACACTAGCAGTTGACATTGAAGGCCTGTGAACTTTCGACACGAGGCCATCAAAATTAAACCTAAACGAATCCGAAACACATGTTTTTATGAATGAAACGCATCAATTATTGTTTATAGGCATTTCGTTGTTTGATGTGAATTCTGTTAAGGCAAGTTTGATTCTGGGAATATGAGAACATGCACATCAAAGAACATTTTGTTTAACGTTAATAGTGGATTTGTAGGGCTTCATTTCAAGTGCCTAGTGGATCTATCATAACGGGTTTCCATAACTCCGCGAATGCAACCATGTAGAGACTGGATCATTAAATGGGAGTAAGTGGAAAAAAGTGGTAGTGTGCGTGTAGCAGCGGCATTTTTTTATTTGTAAGTACGGGCACGCATACAAAAGTTCTACAAATGCACGGACAGACTGGTTTCCAAAGCTCTACGGGAGTAAAACAAGTGTTCATCTGTCAAATAAACTACATCGTCATACAGCTCATTTAGAAAAGTAATTTCCTCCTAAACTCTCTCAAGTCAAGGCTGAGGGTTACACTACTAGGTGTCATTAAGTTTTTCTTCGATTTTGTATAGTTAGTGTCAAAAATGATCCCGGATTGTACTGACGCTGCTTCGTAAAATATTCCTATGTTTTATTAATATCAAATCCAAGATAAATAACCGTTACTTGGAACGTTCTTTGAGTTAGCTATATATCTGTTTACCTTTTAATCGTAGATATTCAGTATGACTGTAACAGTAACGTAGCTTAGCTGAAGCGCAAGTTGTAAGAGCGAGGTTTACTCGGCTGGGTTGCGAAATAGTTCTAATAGTTACCGTGGCCCCGGAACATAAAGGGCAACCTAAGGAACATGGTTCCGTATGCCAATAAACCCCAAAAATCATTCCACTTCAACCCCTAGACTGTATAGTTTTAACTTAATTTTAATACCGAAAATAGCTTTGGGGTATAAAGTGGAATGAATCTGCTGTAAAGTTTTGAGAACAATGACTTTGAGGTTCAGTGGCATCAACCGTCTATTCATCTCGACCTAAGAGTTGTAATCTATACTAGACTATACTAATATTATAAAGAGGTAAAATTTGTAAGTTTGTAGGTTTGTAAGTTTGTATATAGGGGGTAATCTCTGGAACTTCTGGTCCGATTTGAAACATTCTTTCAGTGTTAGATAGCCCATTTATCGAGGAATGCTATAGGCTATATACCATCACGCTACGACCCACGGGAGCGGAGCAGTAAGGAAAAATGCGGGTGAAACCGTAGGGGACAGCTAGTTACAAATAAACATAGAAACATCAATACAAACATACCAGATCAAGTCTCAAGCTGAAGGAGACATGTTTGGTCGGCGGCGGCGCGACCACCGGCGGGCCCTCGTAGAACGCGGCCTCTTCCAGACCGTAGTCTGACTCGCTCTCCGCCCACTCCAGCTTCATGGTGCTGGGGCTGCAAAAAAAAGAACTGAATTAGGTAAAATATTATCATTTCCCTAGCCAATTATGTTGGAATCGGCTTCCAGACTAACTGGATTCAGCTGGATACCAGTGTTTAACAACCCAGCTACTGAGCGACACGATACCTCTTGGGTAGACTGGTAACGTTAGTCTTTCTGGCCTTTGACTACCCGTCACGATTGTCAAAGATCTTTGAATGGCTTTACGTGCTTATTAAAGCACGGGTCAATCAGAAACCAGAATGTCTATATGTAATGCAGCAACATCCTAAAAGCGCTGGTACACAACACTTAAAGCACTGGTGTAACAAGTTGTCTACGAGGATCAAGACAGCTGTAATGACGCACTCAAGACTCTGAAGGTTGCTCTGCACCTTGACCATTGCAATGTCCTAAGTCTCCCTGCAAACCCTCAAATAAATCTCCTTCAATCGATTCGCAAAAGCTGAAGAAAATAATTATAACAACACAATACTCAAACGCCGATGAAGAAATAAATCTCCAAAGCAATAAAACTAAATCGAAATAATATCTAAAGATCCAGCTACAAAAAGTAATGTTTCTTATTTGCCTATAAAATATATAGGTACTTCGCGTCTCGCTACCGTTCACCCATCAACATTTATTTTTATGGCTACCAGTTGATGCAACGTCGCTCCACCAGGCGCCCGTAATAAGGCTTCGGTAACCGCAAGCAGGCCACTATCGCCAATATTCGACTGGTAATATCTCTCCGTCTTGCTCACACGCTATAAAGTTGAAAGAAATAGAGGGCCCGTCAAATTAGTCGAAGCCTGGATATGGTGAACCTGTTCTATCGAGGCACCCACTCGTTCTATCCGTCATTTGTTTTTTGTAAACCCGTAGATAGGGCTCGTGGTTTTTTTTTATGTTACGAGGATACTCTGGGTAGATTTTAACTCAATCAAAGTTTTTTTAGGCCCGTTGTGCCATGGGATGTTTTCAATTTAATTTACAATGTAGTTCCATGTTATTTAAATTCATTCTTGATTCAAAAAATCTAGCGGCAAACAGTGTCTATAAACTCACAAAAGCTTTAAACTTCAAAAAGATCATTCTTATTATTTTTAATCTATGACTTGCCGTTCGTCGAATCGCAAGAGCATTTTATACACTAAATGTGTCGTCAGAATTCGGCTCGTCTGAAGCCGGCAGCGACGCCGTCGTTACGGCTAATATCCGCCGGATACGGCACGATGTGACACCACCAGACATTATTGTCTTGTAATTGAAGCGGCGTGTCGATTTGTTCATTTGAATGCAGGGGTTGAAAGGGGAAGCCGATAGATCGCCCCCAAGCTTTAAATGTTCCCTCAAGTCTCCAAAATTAGGAGTCAGTGATTGAAGAGGATGTCTAGTCAATCGTTTGAAGTTTCAACTTAAATGGAGTAGGACAGTGAAACGAAGGCCGTTTATCGTTTCTTAGTAACTATATGAGGCTTTCGCAAGTTGACATGTCTCTTGAGCAGTGACCTGCCCTTCACACAAGCCGAAAGACCATAATATTAGCCCAAACAAATATAAAAGTCGACTGGAAGACTTGATAAAATAAATAAAGAAATGTTGGGCTTGGAGTGTTTTGGCCCATAAGAATCCATTTCTCAGGTAAGTTTTAGCAAAAGAAAAAGAGTTATTTATCTTTCAATTCATAAGGGTAGGCTTAAATAATGATGAAGTCATAATAACAACGCACTAGTACATACCAAGATTAGCAAAGTTCTTCAAAGTAAACACACTCACGATTGAACAGAACAAAGACAATTTATGAACCTTGCACACTTTCTTAACAAAATACTGGCACTATTCAAAACCACTGCAAGAAAAGCCGAACAAATACTGACAAAATAAATTAAAACCGAATAAAACGCATTCCAAAACTGAATAAATTTAAACCATCTAACAGGGCTTCGCGAATCGTATGACCGTCCAAAATGACAATGTACTTGCTATCTAATCAGACTGATAACATTATCAGTAGGTACGTAATAAGTAACACTAATAGAGCTTAATATCTAACAGTGATGTTGTCATAGGTATGTTACCTTAACAGTAATCATGATTATTAATTGCGTTAGAAAAGTTAGATTCCGAATTTATTTTCTTCACTCTATCTTAGATCAAATGGAGTTGACTTGTTGAATAATAATAATATTATAAGGCAAAAAACCTCTTCACATACAGATAGGACAAAAACATTGATTACAACGCTTGCGAGGTTGCCAATCAATGTGAAAAAGAAAATTGACGATTTGACAAACATAAAACCTTCTTTTGTTGCACGGTACAATATCTTGAGCAATTATTATAATAGTAATATTTTCAATATTATTGGCCAAAACTGGAATTTACTTATGACTTCTGTACCCCGTTTCTATTAGTGCATAATTTATCTAATTTAGTTAAAGCTGCACGGTAACTTATACTATAGGTACAATCTTCGACCTATGCAATATGATCCCATAAGCACGCAATTTACCATGACGGCCTGATGTCTCCCATCGCGTGACCAATAACCTGATCATTTTCTACATGATTTCATTGAAGAGAGCTTTTCATTATCATATATAATGAAATTGTTATTAGGTTACAGATAAAACAGTTTTGAATTTTGCAATGTTTTGGAAATTGACAGAGATGAAACGGTTCTTCTACGGCTTACCGTTTTGTCCACAGGGCCTTTCGAAGACCAAGCGACGGCCGACTGTCGCGCTGCTTTCTATTGTGACGATAAATTATATTCGAATCACGTGTGTTCAAAGTTTTAAATTAAAAATTCAGTGAAAGTAGCAAGAAATGAAAAAAATATAGTTGGTCAGAAAATGTCACCGATGCTACTAAAATAGGCGCTAGCCTAAAAAAGAAGTTAGGGTCGGCAACTCGTCACATAGACACACGTCAATGCATTTAAATCATTGTCTGTTGTCATCCTGACAGTTTGATAGTTTTTATAATTTGAATTCTAAGAATTTTCATAGTTAATTTCAATGGCAAAAAGACTAACAAAAACGGTAACAAATTGGGCAGAACTCGAAAAGAGAGTGCCACCCGAACAATTACAGAACTTTTTTGCTTTCAAGAGGAAGTCGGAGGCATATATGCGACGGTAATATATTTTTGTTCGGTTGCATAGTTGCACTTTGGCTGATCTAAATATGCACCAAGGCACCAATCTAGCCACGAATCATTAACAGCCTGATCTTCTGATACATGACGCGCTGACAGTCATTGTCATTCAGTGCCCTATTTCTAATTAAAACTACTTTTTCTAATACCTACCTTTATTTTCTAATTCCTTATGCTTGAAATTCTTTCGCAGCATGATGTTAAATCCTCCTGACCCGCCTAAAATAGACTGGGACGCATATAAGAAAATAGTTCCAGTTCCAGGGCTTGTCGACAAGTATAAGGATGCTTATACAAATCTGAAAATCCCATACCCTGAAGACAAGCTTACTTCTTTAGTGGACCAACAGGCAACACAAATGGAGCAGGAACTCGTGAAGTATCGTGAAAACAATAAGAAGCTTTTAGTCATGTAAGTTTTATTTACGATGATATTATTAAAAATACTATGAAAGAAATAATTTCATAGGTAATTGGAGTTTAATTGTTGGGCCTAAATTATACTTATGTGTAGTCCATATGGTAAGTAGGTTCCGACTAGGACTTGGGACTATATTCATATCTGGCTCTACTCTTCCACTACTATCACAGATGAAAGACGTCTACTGCTGGAAAAGGTCCCCCCAAAGTTTTGAATTCGATATTGCCGCACTGGTTTAATATTTTTTTTTATTTGACAACGTTTTTTTTTGTTGCAGAGCGAGAAAAGAGATAGCAAGAATAGACGCTCTTCCAAAATACGAAGACATGACGTTGGAAATGGCGTACGAGATGTTTCCCGAAATGTCAGTGGATTTTGTGCGCAAACCGTCTTTCTGGCCGCATACTGACGATGAACAACTGGGATATGTCGACCCCACAATCAAAGCACCCCGCTAGGCTAATATAAATTCAAAGGAACACTCATCACCAATTCCAACATAGAATATTTTACATGAAAGATATTGTATTCGGAATTCAATTTTGCTTTGTTCATTCCTATTTAGTTTATTCGAAGATGTTTAACAAATTAAAATGTCTGCGGAATTTATAAAATGTTTTTCAATGAATTTCTTAGTAAACTGATCACAAGTGCGAATGCGTGGAACAAAACGTTTTGGGTTGACGGTGGACAGGCGCTGCCTCGCCTTAGGCCAAGTGCAAACATCGCGTGACTTATTGTTCTTTGATTAGGGTTACTGGAAAGTCGATAAACTGCCCAATTTTAATCCCCGACTAAAACAGCATCTGGGACATTAGGGGTGAACGTCCACTTTTATTTACTTGCTATGGAATCTTCAAAGAGAAATCGTCTGGATTGTTTGAAATCCGTGCAGTTTGCCATTTCATCTTTCTCGATGAAGCAACCCTAGCTGTGTCGCATTACTCGCATTAAAGGGCTGCACTCCGTCTAAATATAGTGTCGTGTTCAGGGTCGCCGCTGAGACACCGGCCAACAAGTTGCGCGCGGCAAATTATGATTGATGATAGGTTTAGATTTCACCCAGACTTGTTTCGTTTTAATTAACATTGGTAGAATAATTTATCCGTAACACTATGCTAAGAACGATAGTTATTTTAGGATAGCGGTTATTAATCTTTTTGTGGAGCGGCGGAATCTGAATAAGGCAGCTGTTCGGATAAGCTCAATTTATGGCTACCTTTTACTTTTAAACATGATTTGTTGTAATTTAAAGACTTAAGGACTATTCCGAGTCTTAAATGTGAACACACCTAAGTTACTTGCAAGCTTAAATTTCATACAACGATTAAGAGTAGAGATGATAAATTCTAAACAAAAGCTTTTATTATAGGAGAACTTGGTGCATATGTGTATATGTGGGTGCGCAAGCGCAATCGGTTGCATTTGACGCGCACTAACTGTTCCAGCCAGACGCCCGCGCCTCTTCCGAGAAAACTCGGACTGTACGATTTCATTATAACCGGCGCTATAATAAGTGCCTAAGTACGTTGCCCTACTGTAAAGGAAAGAGATCTCGGATAAGCCTTTTATTGATTAACAAAACCTTGTTTATAACGGGTGTTGGAGTATTATAGTATACTAATACTATACTCCCTATAAAAGTTCCGATGATTATATATCAAACACAAACGGACAGGATACGCAGCCCTGTCAAACATCCTCTAAATGTTTTACAAAGTCGCAGTCGCCCACTCAATAGTAGGAAACGAACTCTTTATACTTGAAACAACAAACATTTCAGTTCCGTATAATCGTTTAAAAAGTTCGTCGCTTGAGGATAGTTCTATAATTATGACTGGAACATCCCTTTCCGTTTCCTCGGCGTTTGAGGACCGTCACCGATAATCGCGGATCAATCGGCGCCAGGACGGATATTCGGCTGAACGCAGCATTATGAAACAAAATCGTTCTCTTCTTCTACAAATATTTTTTTTAATTATGAATCCGGAATTAGGCTGTTTGTCATCGCTAAACCACCTAAACCTAATGATTTTAACGTTAAACCATCGGACCGATTTTTATGTGATTTGTGTAAGAGATGAAAAGAGAAGAAGCATAGACCGAACAAGCCTACTTACATAATACACAATTACACAATTGCAGAGTAGTATATTAATATATTAAGTACACATTTTAATCGGGGCAGAATATGCATATTTTATTTGTGTCAATAGAAATAAAAGAATACATCATAATGTAACACTACTACGCAGTTTTAGATTAATTTGCGTGGTTTACTTTATTGCGAATTCATCAATAAAACTTCTCGAGCTGCGTTGTTTGCGCTTCAGCCTAACAATGCAGCACGATTCTGCAGTGTCATTTTAATACGAACGTTTCCACCGAACACATAGCTGAGCATTTGACTATGTATGAACTCTAGCAGATACTATCAGCATTAATACATCATCACGTCGTCATCGCAATACGTGATTCGCCTAGAAACAGCAATAAACTATAAACACACAAGTTGAAACCTACATTTCTAAGATAGACTAAAGCTTTTACGCGATATAGCCGGCATTGAGCAATAAAATCTATAGAATCGGGACTTTGTATGTCCAAAATACTTTGATACTCATAAAAATAAACCGAATCGTACAATAAACAATATAGATGCTGTAAATGTAATGAGTATTTTCTTCAGCTTGTCGGAAAATCTGACGAGTTTCACTTTCTTTATTCTGTGTAAAGCACAATGAGTGAGTGTGGTGGCCACATGCCGCGTGGGTGGATGTGGAAGGGTGAGGAACGACCACCTGTTACTGGCTCGCTATATTTAGCAGCTATCCCTGCCCCGCACACCGCCTCACACCCTTCAGCCATTCATAACTCGGTGACTAATGTGTGAAACAGTATGTAAAATGCATTGCTTGCTTCTAAACTCTAAAGCGCAATGCATAGTCTGTTTATCGGAAGCTTTTTGGATTCCGTCATAACAGGAACTTCTGTAGTGATGTTGGTCCATACATCCGTAGGGTAATTGCTCTATTGTAAGTATTCGTAAGTAGTTCAGTTGTTGTTTGGGGAAATAGAGTAGATTATAACCGATGTTCGTACAACTAGAGCAGTTTCTCAGTAGGGGCATTTATCATCACGTTTATAATCTTTGTTCGCAGCGTTGAATTACTCATGTTATCACGTGTGTAGCTGTAATATTCAAACATTCAAACGTGCGGCTGAAGCGGTGTGCTGAAAAACTGACGGTGTAGAATAACCAGCTGTTTTCTGAGGGTTCGCGCGTTCATTTTCATACAAACTCTCATTTTACCCTTTAGAGGTTGAAAACAAATGGCAACCATATAAATATAGGTATTTTATATACAGTTTTTTACGTGTAATTAAACGAAGTAGAACAATCGTTCACTGTCTTACTCTTTTACTCAAATTATGTCCTTTCAAACGGTTAACTACCAAAAGGGAACAAAAGGAACTTGACCAATTCTTATTTGAATACATACAAGCTTTGTTTATGACCATGTAAAGCCACTATTACAGGTTATTAAAGAAAAGCATAACAATTAAATTCTTTTCTAACAAATTAGCTAATTTTGTAAAACAAAGTCTGGATCGACTTATTTTTTGAGATATGTGTTTTAAAGTAGAGTGGTTCCACAGTTCATTATTTTTTCTCAATACTACCTCATAAAATTCAAAAGTCTAATAGGTATTTCTGTTCAGCGATGTTTGTTGAACGCAGATTCAAATCAGAAACCTTGGCCTACACCGTGGCGCGATGTGACACCCACTTGTAATGCAACACGAACTCACACAAAGGAATGCCGCTGAATAAACATTTTAAGCAGCTACTTAGCCTTAATTTATTTGATACACCGATCTTTGAAAAGTAGGTAACTGGTATAATATACAGGCCATAGTCGTGGAGTTAAAAATTATAATGATCACGCATAATCCCATATAGAAACAGTTAAAAAAATATTTATCACTAGCTTCTGCCCGCGGCTTCGCTCGCGTTAGAAAGAGACAAAAAGTAGCCTATGTCACGCTCCATCCCTTCAACTATCTCCACTTAAAAAATCACGTCAATCCGTCGCTCCGTTTTGCCGTGAAAGAAAGACAAACAGACAGACAGACAGACAGACAGACACACTTTCCCATTTATAATATTAGTATGGATTATTTTCTTGGTACTAATTTGATGGGAAAGTGTACTAAAAAAATACCAACTGTGTGTCTACGTGGCTGTCTCAAGTATTGGAAGAACGCGAAATGTTAAAGCCGCAAGCCTATAAAGCTTTATCATTCACCAAAAGGTCAACAGCTAATAACAAAACACAAATCCGAAAATTTTTCACTAAGCAACAAGGATTACCTATGAAAAGTTTTTGAATCATCGTTCATCAAAAAGCAGCAGCCTACATTTATAAAAAGCCCTAAGAGCAGCTCACAAGCTCTTATGAAGTATATATTAAAAGCATAGACGCCTTTCATTCAGTCGATTCAAATAAACTTAAAACAACGCCGACAAATAATATTGCTTTTGATCTGTTTTGTTGAACTTATTTCAAGTTAGTTTTGAGAATCGAAGCTTTGTAAACACGCTGCGTAGGAGTGTGGAATGCGCGAAGTATGAATATGAATTAATTTAAGCTGAGAAGATGATACAGCCCAAATAATAGGTCTAACTTTGTATTAATGTTGTTTTATTTGCCTGTGTTATCAAGATATTCAAGGTTGTCACAGTTTACATTACTAAATAGGACTAATTGACTCTATTAAGTATCGTGTCTTAAAATAGCCTTAGTAGATAGTACTTAAGTAGTCTGGCTTATTTTTGATGAGGCACTTGGTTGACTTGACGGGCAGTATTAATTTCATCTCAACTCCGAAGTCTATAAATTTGGAATGTCAATTCGAATTTTACTATGTAGAATCACAAGAATTCCAGCCGTCACATCTATGTTTTAGTTCGAGATAAATTAACGATACTTAGCCCGTACTTTGCCTTAGCTATTTTCCATCTCTATCTTGCCATGTCAGTTTCACAGTTTCGCGATAGAGAAGGCAATATTGCTAAGCTGATCCACTTGCTAACGATAAGTAATGGTTTCGATTCCCTTGTTTACAAACAAAACAAAATTTAAGTTCAGTGCCTCTTTTTCTTACCATTTCATTAAAAAAAGTCAGAACTTAAATTATTGTTTAGTCTTGTCAAATTGAGATACTATAATAGATCATTTAGACGCGAATAAAAACATGGCCACTAAACTGCGTCGATTTATGTCAGGCGCTGAATAATTCGACAGGACTAAAGTAATATTTTTCTTCTGTCCTTTTCTTAATGAAAGGGAAAGAAAGGAATGCACTTAATTTTAATTTAGTTTAGTTTTGTAAACAAGGGAATTAGTATCAATCTTTATTTATCGCTAAGTTTGGCTTAAATACATACGCTTAAGAGTTATTAATATGAGTCTCAGCTTAGTCTGCTATGGAATATCCCAAAAGGTTGATGAAAACAAAGATAGGGGCCGACATGTTAAGGCTTAACAAATAATTAAGATTAGATAATATGTCTTGATGTTGTAGGCAGTGGCACGTTTTTGGCAGATCCATTAGTACACCTTGAGTGTAATAATGACGTTTATGATCGCCATACAAGTCTTCTAAGTACTTCTACATTGTTCTATGTACAAGGAAAAGACCAGGAAAATAGGTAGCAGAAACTAAAAGAAAATATGGAAACCATAAAGGTCTGAAGCTAAATAAATACTTTGTGTTGCTACTATGGTTTTACTGAAATTGAACTGTCTTTTTGTTATTTCTTTAGAACTTTCTCGAGCTTACTCTATGGATCTTACGAAAGAAATAATGCAATGTTATTAAGTTGTAGCTTCAAATCTCGCGATGATCCAGTGGTAGCAACCCCCAGTTAAACATAAGATTGAGGGTTCGAATCAGGACAAACACAAATGTTTTTAATTCCAATTCTATGTAGGTACAGTTTTAAATTGGATCTTATACATCACTGATATAAGTCAAGGAAAACATCTTGAATAATTCTGGACTTATGAATAAACTATATCAGCTTTTGTCCGCGGCTTCGCCCACGTTAAGTCGGAAAATTACACTTATATATTTCGGAATTGAAAGTATCCTATTCTCTTTCTCAGGCTATGGGATTATCTCTGTACCAAATATTATTCAAATCGGTTCAGTAATTTAGGCGTGATAGCATAACTGACAGACCGAGTTACTTTCGCAAAATATTAGTTTGGATGTAAGTCCGAAATCGCCTTTATTATTCATTTACATCCGCAAGCATGGCGATTATCACTCGGACTTTTTCTTTATGGCCCAGAACTGGGTCAAAAATAAGCTAGTATTATAATTAAATAGTTGCAAAGAGTATGTAGACCTCTCGAATTTATTACCGTTTATGTATCATGTATTTTATTAAAACATTCATTATCTGCGTAAAGTTGTGTTGTATGGTGATAGATGAAGTTGGGTATCTACCGCGATATATTTAATAATATTTATATCAGAGAGTCATCGACCCCAACACATGGGCGCGTGGGCGCATTATTATGAATTGTAACAACTTAGATATCAGCTAATTATATGGTTCAATCTATTTTACACTGACATCTCAAACAACGTGTCTTTTTTCAGCCTTGACAAAGAGACTGTAGACAGACAGACGAATCTTTATAACGGCTCAATTGGTTGTGCCGTCAAAATATGATCATAGTTAATAGGGCCATCTATGTATGCCTAAGCCATGCCATAACCGTCATGAAAATGAGTAATCGGGATTAGGCGCGTTTGTTGTTGATCGTTACTAATTAATTCATAATTAAAAATTCTGTGCGCCCGCGCAGACGGCCGCGTCAACCAATTACGTTGCCCACGCGCAGCATGTGAATGTGGACACTATAGCCACGTACATTGGGTTCATTTATGACGCGATAAGGGTTGTGAATGAAGGGCAAGAGACAGTTGTTTTATTTTGTGCTATATTTAGTACAGCGACTGAATTGTTACTGTGCCAGCAGCGTACAGAGCGATATGTGGCGATTGGCATACTTGCACGTCATAATATAAATAGCTGCTTAATTGTGTATTAAATTGATGTAAAATCATAATAACAGTTTCTTAATGATATGTAAGCTGTTTCTAATATCGATGTTTACTATGTATAGTCACGATCATGATCTTACGCCATCGTACGGAATGACAGAGATCTAATAGGTATTTGTGACATACAAGGCGTGTTCGTCTGTGTGTTTTGTTAACAGTCGTAACGTTTGTGTGTGTGTGCAAATAGTAAACGAGTGTGGAACACTGCTGAACATCTGTTATTATTGCTTTCTCAACCACAAAAAATGTTTTCAAGATTTATTTCTCGCGTTTAGATTTCTGTCTGCCAGATAGTTTGGTAGCGGATTTTAGAAGTTTGACGATAGTTAATATTGTTTAAAAGCAAAATTACATAATCCTATTGTAGGTTCTTGTTTTTCATTTTATGCCAACTTGTGAAATTTTATTAATTGCATTTAGTAAACATTTTGTTATAGGTAATTACTTACCTACTTAGGTTGAAAGACAGTTTACTTTAGACATTTAAGTGTTGTTAGGCAATAGGTAGGTCGTCGTGCTACCTAAAACACTTAACATTTAAAACTATATCGTTGGTATTGTATCTTCTATAGCATTTATATTTTAGTATGCTAATTTAGCGGTCAAGTGATGCAGTTTGAGTTTGGCATTGTGAAGACATTCTTAAATTTTATTGCACCATATTAATCAGGCGATATTTATGGCTTTACAATTTACAATAGCAATATTCTAAACAGTGTTTTTCATAGCAAGACGTGAGCGTGCCTGCCATACCTTGAATCCCTGTCAATTAAAGACAAAATTTTCAAAAAGCTTGCCAAATCATCTAACGCCATTATAGCTGCATGTTTCGAACCCATATTCGCCATCGAGAAAGTGAGATCCGTTCCAAATTATGTCAGCGGGCGACCGAGTCGTCTACCTGCTCGGGGTTTGGTCCCGTTGCGTGCAAGGTGTACTGCACCCTACACGCACACACTTGACTGGGCAACACGCACACCGGCACACTGTGCCTCTGCGCAGATGTCGCCCCCACACCTCCCTCACCCCCGCCTACACCCTGCAGTACACCGAACCTCAGCTGCGCGCTAGCTCGTCAGATGTTGATCGACAGATTTTTTGTTTACTGTGGGATAAAATGAGCGCCGAAGGCTCAGGAATTAGGTAGGGGTAGATTATTTGCACGTCTTTGAGTAGTTCAGATATAGGTACTAGTTTTTCAAGTTACTGGTGGTTTTTTAACCAGCCTACGCAGCTACACGCTACTTGTAGCTTCGGGGCAAGTTTATTAACAAGACGAATCTTTGATGGTTTCTTGAATGATCTCTGCAACGTCTTAGACCCGATTATCTCGAGGTCTGCAGCCGGATTAACGATCTAGTTTTTGAATAAATGGGATTTCCCAAAAAGCTTAGAATTCACAACAATAAGATTGTGCGATAACCTTATATTTGCGTCATTTAGACTACTGAATGTATCCCGGTAACCTCTACTGCGAAAAAGCGAAATATCGAAGATAGAATTACAATAGTCATACCTACACTGGGAGCATTTAACCTTCAGGCGGCCAGATAACGCACGGGTGGAGACTGCTGGCTGATAATAATAATGGCGCATTGCAGAGCCTGATTCCTCAAGCCACAGATTGATAGAAGCAAGGGTAATAGAATATACTTTAAGCGATGTCTTAACAATGTGATATACCTACTTAAATTCCTTAAAATATCATACCTAGTTATCAGAAGTTTTAAAAGTGCAGTGGTTATGTCAAGAGCAGACTGTGTTCACGTCCACTCTTGATACTGATAGATGATAATGATATTTATAAATCTTAGCAAGCCGTAATTCCTTGTAATCGAGTAAGTACATACTTAATAGATAACCACCATTCGTGCTCTTACAAAACTCTTGAGACATAACCATCTCAAACCTTTAGAAATACTGTAAGTAAGTACGGAACCATAGCTGGCGCATTCCTATTCAGAATGCGGTGTACACAACATCAAGGGAATGCATACATCATCCTGTACATGTTTTCCTGAAAATGTCAAACACTTGACTATATTTGAAAACAGCAACATTTTTGGAGGTGACTAATATTCTTGCAAATTGATCATACTCAAACTATAAAATCATTTATTTGAAATAGACCAAGGCACTTTAGAATGAAAACAAAGAAAATGAATCTATAAGTTGCCATCAGAGCTTACTTATTACAATCGAAGATGGAGAAATTCAATCACCTCATGTTTACCAAGACTTTGTAAGGCACCATGGATAGGTCATAGCTGATATAGTATAGTCAGAATGTTCCAATCTGATGGCAGTCAGCTATTACCAGGTGTCCATCGAGGTACTAAGCTACTATAATGAGCATATATTGCCTATACGCCTTAAGCTTTCTTATGAACCACTCTGTCTACTGGTGAAAACATTTTTATGTCCTTTTCATCAGTGGACACTAGAGTGGTTCAGTATTTCTTTTCTAGATTATAGCGAACTGACAGACACGGCAGATACAAATAGCGGAGGATTTCGTAATTCGTATGTAATAGTGTAACATAACTTTTTTGTCAATCATCGGCCTTATTATTTAGTAGATATGCGCCTTTAAAATCTCTCAAAACACAAACGCAGTTCAGAGTGGCCATTACTAGTTCGAACAACCTTCACGGTTAGCTGAGGCATCACGTGTAAGATATTTAATTTCACCAATAACCATTATGGAATTTATGGCGATGCAACAGTAATCGATAACTGCCGCACTACGTAGAAACACAAACACTGTGCTTGTGTGCCCCAATCGAATATGTGTTGGCGATTACATTTCGTTGTTGCCCTAGAGTCTAAGGCCTATACAATTGTTTGCGGGCATTAATTAATTATTTATAGCGAATATATGTGTAGGCGAAAATCTAATGATTTTCTGGATAATTGATATAAATTAGATACATTGTCGGGAGTGTTACCATTAAATTACTCAATATTAAAAATAGTTTTGGGGAAAAACTAAATCGCAGGTAATAATTTATTAAGTTCTGATTCATTTCCTAAACATTCATATTTATTCTCGATTCTTTCAGATAGTAGCTTTTTTTAGCAGAAGGCCATAAAAGCATTTGGTATTTAAATAACATAGTAAATATTTAAAACTACGTTGCTTCACGTGTTTTTCCTTAATCCATACTAATATTAAAAATGGGAAAGCGTGTCTGTCTGTCTGTTTGTCTTTCTTTCACGGCAAAACGGAGCGACGAATTGACGTGATTTTTTAAGTAAAGATGGTTGAAGGGATGGAAAGTAACATAGGCTACTTTTTGTCTCTTTCTAACGCGAGCAAAGCCGCGGGCAAAAGCTAGTAAAACTATAACTTGCAGCTATACTATTTCCATTATTCTTATTCGTTGCATTACTAGATGCCACAGGACGGATGTGGTGATAGTCCAGTGGTTAAGGGCCGCCTCTTATGCGAGGTTGTGGGTTCAAATTCGGGCAAGTATAAATGTGCCTTTCAATTCATGTGAAGGTACTTTCTAAAGTTTTTCTTGGAAATCATTGAGATCCCGTGCCTTGGAAAGTACGTACAGCCGTTGATCCCGTAGTACAACTTCGACAGACGTTACGGGTTGTTAGAGCTGTTAGAAGCCAGAAAATCTGACCAGTCTAACCAAGGAGATATCTTGTCGCCCAGTTACTGGGTTGTGCAGGTGTCACTGAATGTAAAACACTGGCATCCAGCTAAATTCGCTAACGTTGAAACCCGACCGTCAATTAGTAATGGAAAAAATGTCTTAGGGAGACAATGACTACATGTCGCCAAATTGTATTGAGACTACTTGAACACGTTTCATTCTAATGAGGTTCCTCTATGTATAATGAGGTTGTGACTACAACTTCGGCTTTTGGGATATATTTAGTTTCTTCTGAGAAACCAAAGTTCTGTAACTCGTCTTAAATTGGAGGAAAAGCTAACAAAGAAAATTTTAAAAAACAAAACGTTAACTTAATTAATTTGGTAGCAAGAGCTTTTCAGGGGTATATTCTTCTCACGCAAAAACCGCGCCTTGACGCGGAGTTGCGGAAACGAGCATACATACAGGGGTATATTTAATATTCCTAATAGTAAAATACAATTGTATTTTTACAGAAGTTTTCGCGCAAGGACATAGTAAGGGGGGATTAATTGTTTGTTATTGATACTAGAATGATCAACATTCATGTACTACTATGTCCTATGTGGAGGTAAGCAGGCAGTAGGCATAAGGCACCTGTATTCTTACGAACTGAACACTGCATTGTATCAGAGTAGGTACCTACCTATTAAAATTTAAACAATGATGAGACTGTTATGTATATTTAATTCATTTAAATTGTTTGAAAGAGAAATTTATTTCAACCGTGGGTGGTCTACAGTTTCAGGTCATGAAGGGATTTGTGACTGTACAAATGTTTATGAAGGGGAAGATTATTTAAATGGTAAGTAGTTATGAGAGATTTATTTGGAAATTGACATTAGGGCAAAAGGATATTGATAGAGATTGTCTAGATGACGAAAATTGGATTATGGCGTAGACCTGCCGTTGCATTCCTACTAATAGGTAAGTATTATAAATGCAAAAGTAACTCTGTCTGTTACGCTTTCACGTCTAAAAAACTGAACTGATTTTTATGAAATTTGGTACAGAGATAGAGTTGACCTTAAGAAAGAACATAGGATAGTTTTTATCCCGAACTTTTGAAGAGTTCTCTTGAAAACGCGATATAACCGACATCCACGCGGGCGAAGCCACGGGCAAAAGCTAGTAGTCAATAAATACGTGCATAAGGGACAATAATTTGTACCAGACACTATAGTATTGATTGCCATTACTTCTGTTCTGAGAACGAATCTTGAAACTAATGTTGTGTTAGGTCATAGAGCTATTGGTGAGAATTTTTGTGCGAATGTTAGTTATCAGTCTGTTGGCCGATCTGTTAATGATTTAGATTTTTAGTTTGAAGTAGATCGAATTCTGCAAACTGCTGATACAAAATGATGCATATTCTAATCTGAATTTACGTACCCACTCACCAAAATAGTCTGCAGACTTTTCCTCGTATCTTTTGCTAGGGGAATTACTTGATTTATTTACACAACAAAACGTGTTTTTATTTTTATCAATAATTTTATGATAAATTATCGGATATAGAGATAGGAGTGATAGTTTAAGCCACCAGACATTTCTTGATTCCAATGTGATTTGCATGACGGTGATATCCCCACGTGGTATTTAGAATACCTATGTATAAACTTATTCATTTATCTTGTTCTATCTCTGCTAACGACTTCACTTTATATTTGTTTTTATACGTTGCAGTGAGTGATTATATTTTAGTTTCTATGTGCATAGAACATTTGCTCTGTTGTTAGTTTTTAGTGCTGCTAGTAACTACGTAGTGAGCCAAGGTTCGTAAAATATTAAGTGTTGTATGCTAACTCAGAAGATGAATGCAAAATAATACGTTATGTAATGTGCCGTTGTTGTGCTGAAATTGTGTTTAAATTGCCGTTTTTCAGCCAAGCTTAATTAATTTAGTTGCAGGTCTCATTAATATTTCTGTTTACATTCCAACAAATTGTCGGCAGTGTTAGATTCGTCTAGTTTTTTGGCGTTGTTTATTTCTCATGTAATAGGGCCACGTAGTTTGGGAATGATGCACGTTAACTAGAACTTATCTTGATTTCATCATAATGTGAGTGAGCCGCCTCTAGATATTAAATTTTACAATGACGTCATTGTTTCTTTGCAAAAGCTGGCCGTTAGATTTGGTTTTGTTTTATTCTACATTCGTACGTGCGTATAACACACATAATGAAATTATTGAAGCATCGTTTCACTGCCCAGCCGGCTAGGTAAACATGATCGTAAACTTTATGATTTATTGTCCTTTATCTTTTCGTCACCTTGCCACTGATAACGATTAATGATGAATATTAATTATTACGAAATTAAATGAAACAGCCAGTGTGTGCTGTGCTGGTAGAGAATTCCTAAACAGATGTCTATAAATAGTGTGGCTATCGGCGCGACTGCAGACAAAAAGCTACCTCACAGAATCGCAAGTTGCACGAAGGTGTGGTCTGCGGTATCTGTCGATATGGTGCGCCATGCCATTAGCGGGATCGACTTGCGGCGAGACGAGTCCACTCGACTCGATACTCAGGTAGCGCCGGGATAAAAACGCCACTTGAAATGGAACGGACGCGGCCCGGTCTCACCTAGATAACGCTCGCCATCGCCCGACAAAAAGAACAGCCGTGCCATAGCCAGCGATACACCGAGATACTTAGAATTTCTCAAAAAGACCTCATTGCGATGTAGGTAAAGTGCGCGCCGTCATATCGCTGTGAATCAGTCTTCGGCTCGATCTCCGTCTGCTCACAATGAGTCGCCCTAATCACCCATTCATACGGCACGCACGTTGATAATAATATAAATAGGCCCAAACGTCCAATGAATGAACTTATAACATGTAAATTCGTCGCTCACAAATCGCGACACAGCTCGGCGCGTAGGCGTCGGGGCTTGAATGAAAATAAACATATTCGGTGCAGTGCTTACCTCTCGATTTTAATGATTTTATCCAGATTAGCGGTATCGACACAGCACTTGGTAAAATCGTTATCAATGTGTTGTTACACTGAACTTGTGGGCATATCACTGTTATGAACGAGGGATGAGTACGCGACGCGGGCGAGAGGCAGGACAGCGCGGCCGGCCGGTTCGATCGACACTGGGACTGAACACAGGCGTAGGTGCGCCCGCGTCGCACGCACACACGCGCGTTCATTCAAATAACGTCGCGCCCGGGGGAGGGGAGAACTTATGAATGGACGTAGTGAAGCCATGTCGTATAGATACCGCTGATAAGGCGCTAAGCAAGCATTATACAACATGATACGAGCGAGCGGAGCGTCTCGCCCGTGTTGCCGCTGCCTAATCAACTAATCGTTATACATCCCACTGTCATCGTAATACAATACTCACGCACTTATTAATGTGATCTTACACAATAAACTTACTTACTTACATTACAAACTAATTACAAATTCACAATCAACAGCTAACTAAATAAATCTTGAATATTATATCTTTAGAAACAAACAAAGAATTCTGATATGAATGTAAATAAAAAGATAAAAATACAATTTAAATATTTTTAATACTTTAAAAACTTATAATGTTCTCTTACTAATATACAAAGCAACAATATATCACTTAGATATGTAATACAGGTATAAATATTTATGTAAGCGATTGTCTATGACTTAACATCGTTTTCGATCGTAAATCTATACATTCTAGTACAAAGCCTTTTCATTCAGTCTGTGCATACAGAGGCCAATTCTTACAAAGACTAACCCTTATTATGTGTTTATTTATATCATCCGATAAATAAATACTACACCTAACAATAATAAATGTAAATATTTGAAGAGGTCATTGTACTCATGAATATGAAGAACTTTTAACATTTGAAATGTCCATTTTTATTAGCAATTTTTTCTTTACTTTTTGTTGGTCCCTAATTAAAAGTTTATCATATTCGTGACTACTACTAGCTCTTAAAGTATTTGAACAATTATTTTTAGATTTGATACAAAGTCAAATTAAATGAACTGGCGAAACGACTCATATGAACAATAATTCTCTGATCTCATAGTCTCAAACAACTACAGTTGGTCACTGGGTCAATAACTGCTAAGTAGTACTTAAAATTGGGTTTAGCTCTGTCAATACGAACCATTCCATAGCAAAATATTTTCTATGATTTGAATAAGTATGCAGAGCCGTCAAATAAAATAGTGTATTTCTCAAAAAAAAAATACACAGTAATCTTTCTCACAAAAAAAATAGAAAATAAATAGTTCTTCATAAGTTTAAATTTCGTTTGAATACAATCATCGGTAATTTAAAAAAAAAAAGATTTTTATTTGACGTCGCTAGTTACTTAACAATTTTGTTCACTGTACATTGGACCTATTTTTGTAAGATAGCACATTTAGCATCAGTTAATTAATAAACTTAATTAATAAACTAGCGCCCCAATAATTGTCGAAAGTCGACCGTTCTTTTTCCTTCTCTTTAAAAACGTTGACTGTGCCAAATGTCATTCAATATGTTTAATAAGTTGTACACAGTAGTTCAGATTATGTATGGATTGAGTTGGTTATATTTCGCAGACTAAACTTAATAATAAAGTTACAAAAACAATACCGCTTTGGGTGCCAAGGTCAAGCTAATAGTCTCCCCAGGTCAATTTAAATTGATCTTTGTATTATATAACAATAAAGGCGATTTTACGACAGTCCTTTCAGGAAGCCGGATAGCTTGTTGGTCTTGTAGTCCGCCCTCAGTTGTATGAAGTTGTGAAGTATGGAATGATCCAGTTCCGCCTGTACAGAAAAATTGCTATTAATTGATGGTAATGGGAAACTACGCTACGGGAACAAGGTATATTGGCATTACCGGTCATGTGTGTTGGTAGCCTTGAACTGAACTTCATTTTGGTGTTACTGTATTCCGAATTTGAAAGGTAACGGCCAAATAATGGCGGTTATTGTGTTGTATTGTCGAGAATAGACTATTTTAATGATGTATTTTTTTTGTAAACATCAAAAAGTTTACATTGATTTGTTGGTAAAGTTAGTGTTACTCTGACTGCTAAGCCGGAGGTCGTGTCGGGTTAGATTCCCCGAAAGGGCAAACATTTATACAACCATGTGCCTGTAATTGGACCAGCATCCATACCGTTCAAAATGGAATACAGCAACGCAAAAATTGGTATTGTATGGTATGGTGGCAGCACTTCTTTGAACAAGCTTTTCTTCTACTGCTTTACTCCTCTACTCTGCCTCGATAGATTACATTCAACCCTATTTCGGTGCTAGTGGGCGACATCCGTGACGTATGATTACTGATTACTAAGTTGATACTTGATGACGGAGTGTTGCTACTATTACGGTCATCGTATAGAGACTAGCAATATCCTCTAGAAATTCATTTGAAAATTGCTTTTTTCAACAACTCCAAAATACATAAAACAACTTGAAGAGTATAATAAGCTAAGCATTACTGCAAAATTTCATCTAAATACGTTTATTAGTTCTTGCGTAAAAGTGGTTGGATGTTTAGATTCGTTCATCGATCCTCACAAACTTTGACATTGGATAAAATCAAAGAGGTTTTACCAATTTGACAAGACTCACTAACGAGTTTTCATAACATTACATTTTATTGAGTACTAGCTTTTGCCCGCGATTTCTTCCGCGTGGAGTAATAATTCCCGATCCGGGGAGATTTCGGTGATGAAAACTATCCTATGTCCTTTCTCGGGTTCCAGACTATATCTGTACCAAATTTTATTCAATCGGTTCAGTGGTTTAGGCATGAAGAAGAGACAGACAGACAGAAAGACAGAGTTACTTTCGCATTTATTTTATGGTTTAGCTGTCCCCTGCGGTTCCATCCGAATCTTTCGTTACTGCTCCGCTCCCGGAGGTTTTAGCGTGATTTTAAACCTTCCTCGATTATTGGGCTTTCCAACAATATATTTTATTCCCTCAAAGGGAATAAAACATATTATTGCTGGATACAAGTACTCATGGAATTACCGCGTTCACCAAAGAAATATTTTAATATATTTTGCACACAGTGTGCAGTTTCATTCAACTTGAAAGATAGGATAGCTAGCTTAAATCTCAATTTATAGTTGTCGCGGGTGATACAGCTAGTATTAGTATAGATATAAATTGAGAACCATATTTGACTATCATTAACTTATCTGTGAACTTGTTTCTAATTGATTGTTAATGAATGAGATCATTGAGATGTTACGATTAACATATAGTGGGAGACCTACTACTAGACAGAACAATAGAGCTTGATTGACTGACAATCGTTTACTAGTAGCCAACGTGTCACACAGTTCAAGTTTTGATAACCTTCAGCTTAATTGCGTAACACATTCTCACAATCTCCTTAATTTGGACAATAGGACATTTGACAGTTGACACCACCTATGAATCGCCACACTTTTTATGGACAGTTAAAACACCATATAGTCCATTGAAATGTTATTTTCTTTGGACTTTTCGTGCAATTGTCAGAAGATGCAATTTTATTTTTTAGATATCTCTTATGACCATTTTTGTGCCACTGCAATAGAGATAAAGCATAAAAATCATTTGAGCCCCTTTTTCTAAGATGGCGGCCTGCGGCGGCATGAGATAAAGATTATAAACCCACAAAACTGGATTTAACTATAAACTGACCCTCCTCAATAGAAGGAACCTGAGTGAGTTTTAGTCAGTAAAAGTCTGACACGCCCTCCCGCCCCGCCCAGGACGGGACGGGAGAAGTCATTTGATGATTTCCCACTCCCTTAAATATACTTTGCCGGCTGTTACTCACTGGTAGATAGTGCATTCTTTGGTTTATCTCAAAGGTTGTAAGAATAATGAACAGATTTTCGAGCCTATTTAGATAGATAGATAGATAAAGCGTTTACACAAGACACAATATAAACAAAAACCTAATAAAAAAGGAGAAAAAAAAATGAGAAATAGTAAAGTAATAGGGTTTTCAGAGCTAAAATAGAGCAGCCTGTTTAGAAAATATGTGTTTTGGAATTATTTCTCAATAGTGTCTAATACCCAATTGATGTCGTGACGGCCCAGTGGATAAGGCGCCTGCCTCTCGTGCAAGAGGTTGTGGGTTCGAATCCGGCAAGTACTAATGTGACTTTTTCAATTCATATGTACTTTCCAAAGTATATCTTGGACATCATTGACATCCCGTGCCTCGGAAAGCACGTTAAGCCGTTGGTCCCGGTTGTCATTCGTAGAACTTTGACAATCGTTACGGGTTAGCCAGAAAGTCTGACCAGTCTAACTAAGGGGTATAGTGTCGCCCAGTTACTGGGTTGTGGAGGTCTGATAGGCAGTCGCTTCACGTAAAACACTGGCATCCAGCTGGATCCGGTTAGGCTGGAAGCCGACCCCAACATAGTTAGGAAAAGGCTAAGGAGATGATGATAATGTCTAATACCCAATTTCAACAGTAATTTACGTTGTTGGGGTAATGGTAAACTGACTGACTGTTGATATATCAAATTATCAACGCACCTAGGCCAAACCGCTGGTCCTAGAGACATGCAACTTGCATGATGTGCTCTTTGTGAAGAGTAAAATAGGGGATGGAGGCATCTACATTCAAGTTTGCAAAACCGCGGGCAAAAGCTAGTATCTATATAAAGATACAGTTTTTTGGTAGTAGTTAACGCAAAGCTGAAACTACTAAAGCTAGAAACATGCATCGCAAAACGACAGATCTTATTAAACTTTTTATTTTCGTCCCGATTCACCCCTTTGACCCGGTAATAGATAAAAAATCTTTAATTTAGCCGAAACAGGTCTGCTATTTCCTGCGTGCTAGTTTACTGTCGAAAGTTACATAACCAGTTACATATTTTTTATTGCCCACATAACTTACAGTTACGTACAGGAAATAGGGTATTACACTGTATAAGAGAAAAAATCTAAAAATATATTATTGAGGTAGCTTATGCAAAAAGCAGCCGAACAGTGTTAGTTTTAGTTCATAAAACTAGAAAATATTTTTTTAAATTCAATTCAAAGTTTTCAGTTTTTTTTTATCTGTTCTTGAACACACCGAAATACAGACCACAGACAGTGACAGCTGTCGACTGTCAACAGTGTCAACTAGACGTCACTATTTGTTTTATTTATAACCTCCTAATACGATCTTTATTATAAAAATATACTTTTTCATGGAAGTTATTGTGAAAGATATTTTAGATGGCTAATGCACATAGATACTTACATCATAGTGATATTTACTAAAGTACAAACGGGTTTTTATGGTGTAATAGTTGAAATACTCTTCCCACAACTTTTAACTAAGTTTTTCTTAAATTCGAATCAGTTAACACTAGAATTCACAATTATTCCGATGTTTTCACACTTGTGTTCTTGCATTCCGGAACGCACACCAACGGTAAGTCGAACAGTAACCAATTTTTGAGATAAAAACAATAATAATGATGTAAAATATCACAGCGCTTTGTTTATTTACACGACGTGAGGACGTCATATCGCCAAAGCAAAACCACGCCCACGGCGTTTTCCGTTTTTGGAAATTTCCGCGCGAAATTTGAAAATACAATTTTAAAAAGCGTTTTTAGGGTACTTAGCGTTTAAATAAAAATTTAGGATTTTTTTTTGTGGTTTCTTAGTACTGTAGGAGTTATTTGAACAACTTTAAAAAAAAGAGTGTAATACCCTATTGTAAGCATAACAGCGAGATTAAGAAGATTTAGATTTTTGCTTAAATATTCATTAAAATTCGGGAAGTAGAAGTGAAGAGTATATAACGGACTAGCTTCTGCCCCCGACTTTGTTCGCAGATTAAAAGATAACCGACCGACTGACTGACACATCAAGCTCAAGCCACACTACCGAGGCCCCAGGGCCGTGAAAAGTACAATATCAACAGATTTTTACGATTTCTTCACAATAGAAAAGCCCGAGCAAGTTGCTGTGACGTTTCTCTAATAGCTGTTTTAATATTAATATAATTATATGTTTTGTTTACTTTTATTTACCGACAGGCTCATATCTTAACAGTGCAAGAGCTCGTCGCTAGTTTCTTTTATTTTATCACGATTTCGCAGCTAAACCACGGAACCGATTTTGTTTTTTGGTATAGAGTAATTATTCTAGTTTACTCTGCACCAAACAACAACAACCCCAAGGACATGGAATACTTTTTAATCTGGGCCTTCCTATTTACACCATCATACAAAACTTATCTTTGCACCTCGATGGAATGCGGCCCCTCTACGGCTTCCCCGCGCGGCTCCCCGTGTTTTCATTCGTTTAGTATGGCTTTCGGTCAACGTTATGTTACAAGGCGAGGTGCACATTTAAGGTCATAGCTCATTAGAGCCACCCAGCACCCACTCCGCACCGACTCGTCTCCTGCGGCTAGTATTCTTTATATGGACTTGTATGGGCATGCGCTCACTATATCAACTCCGTACCGTCACCGGATCGCCTCGGATAAAGGCGAGCCGGTGCGGAGTGGGTGCCGGGTGGCTCTAATGAGCTATGACCTTTAAGCCGCACAGGTAATAGTTTGCAACCAATATTTACGTAGACAAAGATGGCAGTGTGTGACTTGTCTCAAGATATTTATTTATTTTAAAGTCGCGGGTAAAAGCTAACATAATATATATAATATATAATAAAAATCTACTCACAAGCGTCTCTCCCTCACAAACTTGATGAAGGTTCTCAGGCTTGACGAGCAGTAGGTTGCAGAGCGCGTGCAGAGCGTCGAACAGTGCGTGCGCGGGCGCCGGAGCCGCGCGCGCGCCGCGCCCGCACGCCGCGCTGCGGTACTCCTTCACGTCGCATATCGCTATCATTGCACCTACGTGTGTGAGGAGAAGTTAAATAATAAGAAATACATATATTTTAAGTTTACTTTGTCAATGAGGGTTTTTGCGTATGAGAAATCCGCTAAACAGCAATACGTAGGCGTCTGACATGTGACTGTGAATGAACAATTTGATAAGTGAACAATTTTTATACCTATTCGTGACAACAGTGAACGTTTAAGTGAATGAATTCGGCTAAATGGGCTTGTTTCCAAACCAAGAACTTTTAATTTAAAATAAAAAAAAAGGTCCAACTGCAGCATAATTGGTGAATTTTGACATATCTGTCGATAAAACAGCATGACGTTGACAGATATGTCAAAAATTCACCAATCATGCTGCAGTTGGACCTTTTTCTTAATTGACGCCTGCGTGCTGCCAAAAAACCCTTATTTGTTTAACTGATTTTAATGAACTTTACACTATTTTCTGCTTAGTATGTATGTATTACACTTTTATACGACGATATTGTTTTGCTTATTTGAAGTAAACGATTGGGCCAGTGTTTCCTGTCCAACTACTCTGGGAAAAAACATCCGAAACTAACTCAGAGGTCGAAATTTCTTTTAAAGTCCATACAATTGTATTGCCTGTATTGGTCAGTAATTCGACGTAACACGATTTTTTAGCTAAATACGACCAAAAAGTGCCACTATTAAAAAAGTGCATCATAACCATCGACTGCTTCGTCAAACACCTAAAAAAGAGGATATAAGCAAACTATACAAGTAACTAATAACTAAAACTAAAAATTAAATTATAAAAAAATAAATAAAAAGAAAGCGGTTATCCGTCGGCGATATTACATATTACATACTATACAAGTAGTATGTAATAATCGCCAATATAATTAAACAGCTATCTCCGTCTCCATGTAACTCTGTTGTAGATAACTCAAAACACATCTATGTGCAACTTACCGGCTGAGTTAAACTGGAAGTTCTGCAGATGCTCATATATGACCCTGTGCAGCCTGACGGCCAGCTCCAAGGTCACCGCGTGTAAGTTGTCGCCCTCCAGCCCAGTGTGGATCTTGTCCATCACGTTGTTCAGGTACGACACCACCGCTAGACACGCCTGACAAAATATGACAAATTAGGTGCAAAATATGGTCGTGATCCAATTGAAGCTTTTTCGATTGGTTTTTCTTATTTTAATAACATTTTAATTTTTAGTTTTGACATTAAGGCGACGTTCGTCAAAATACCTAATCTAATCTCAATGAAAAAATATATTTCTTCTCTACTTAGAAATTATACATTTATTTGGTTATCTTGGTTTATAATAAAACTAGCTTTTGCCCGCGGCTTCGCTCGCGTTAGAAAGAGACAAAAAGTAGTCTATGTTACTCTCCACCCCTTCAACTATCGCCACTTAAAAAATCACGTCAATTCGTCGCTCCGTTTTGCCGTGAAAGAAAGACAAACATACAGACAGACAGACAGACAGACACACTTTCCCATTTATAATATTAGTATAGATAAAGGATTTCTTCCATTACTTTTCTTCTGGGACCAAAGGTGGGCAATGTCATTTGGTACCATTTTATAGAACCTTAAATACGCCACTGATGCTACAAACTTGACCATACACTTTGATGTGAATACAAGTAATTATTTCTAATTTCGAAAGTAAAAAGCCTCACACGATTCAAGCACCGGGAGTGAAAAGCGCCTTACCGGTGAAGCAAGCGTATCAATATCTCCTTCAGGCTTAAAGTCGGTCTTCTTCTGTTCGGACTGCAGATGCAGCCTGACCCAGCTCACGATGGCCGCTATAGCGCGCTCCAGCCCAGCATCGAGCTTGTTCTCAAGCTGTTCCATTATAACAGTCTTCCTTTGCATGCACTCGTTCTGTTTTAATGATGAACTGAAATATATTAGTATGTTAGAATATTGAGGTTTTATATGCAACGCAGATGACCAATCAATTTTGAATTCAGGACGCCAATTCGTCTTCCTTAGTGTAAGATGTCCGTTTTCATTAGCTTTAAGTAAGTTATGCCTAGCTAGGGAACGCCTAAGGCCTAATGTAGGAGACTCTTAGGTTTCGAACTTTTTTTTGTTTCTTACTGGTTTTTTGGCCGTAGCGTTATGTCATATGTGTATTCTTTATTTAAAAGTTTACTAGTTTTAGTGAAAATGGGCTTAGGAATATGTTTCTAGCGATTCAACGAACACTATACGGTGAACTTTAAAAAGGAGGCTATTACAAAGTAAAAGATTGAAACACGTCCAATCCCGGACAATTCGAGGCACTATGAAGCGATAATAGCGGAATAGGATATTGTTGATCTCTATTTTAGATACAGTATTATTTACGCTCATAATAAATTATAAGTTGTTATGCCGTCATATATCCGTAGCAAAAATGTGTGATGTGCTCCGTCTCGCTCTAAACATGTAAAATGACGGCAAAACACTTCAAAGAAATTTTAAAGAACAAAGATGATCGGGAATTATCGGCATAAATCGGAAGAACTTCGTCACATTTCGTGGGCGGTCGTCTGCGCGTTTATTCGGGGTTGCTACTCCTACTTGTTACCTTCTTCGCTGTCTGGCAGAATGTTTCCCAGTTGTTGCCAAGGGCCGGCTTTAAATACAGGCAATTAGTTTAAAAAGCTATACAATTATAAGGCTCGGTTCAATATACAGTGCTAATCAGGTACGTCTATACATCAAATCAGCAACTTATATTTTTTATAGAGGTAATTTTTTTAAAATTTTACAGAAATCATTCATACTTGGGTATTTCACACCAACAACCAATTGACATACTTTTGACAGCTCTTAGCTTGTCAAAATGCGATTCCTCCTTAGATTTTCTAAGTTATAGGTGTACCAGTAACTGATGACAAAAATGGTAAATAAAATATGATGAGAGCAACACTGGGGAAAAAGGATTAAAATGTTTTGATACTTGTATTTTCCCCTTAAAAAATTATTACATTTATTGTTCATTAACAATACTAATATTATAAAGAAGAAAGATTTGAATGTATTTTAGTTTGTTACTCTTTCACGCATAAACTACTGAACGTATTTTGATGAAACTTTACAGAAATATTACAGAATTATCGCCTATGTCATATTAGTTATTATATGTACATCAGAATAAGACATAGGTGATAATTTGTGCAGTTTATTCAACAGTGGTGTTTGTTTAGTTGTATTTTTATATGAGCCGATGAAACGACAGGGACCTACCTACTTGCAGCCTACTCTGGATAAAGCTAAAAAGGCTATGCACTAATTTAAACCCATAATCATGTTGATTTATGTAACTGTGTAAAATAAAGATATTAAAAAAAGAGTGAGATATATAGCAATAAGTATATATATATATATATATATATATATATATATATATATATATATATATATATATATATATATATATTACATTCTAATGTTATAAATGCGAAAATAACTCTATCTGTCCGTCTCTTCTTGACTCCCGTCCTAAGCTACTGAACCGATATGAATAAGATTCGGTACAGATATAGTCTGGGACTCAAGAAAAGACATAGCGTAGTTTTTGTCCCGGAAATCCCCCGGGAACGGGAATGAAGTCGCGGGCAAAAGCTAGTATAAAATAAATTTAGATAAACCCAATCACTATAATATAAGTTCTTTATTTACACAACAAAAATGAAAGAAATGGTTTTTCGCTTTGTGATTGGTATCCCAGTTTGTTCAGGGCATTGACTATGGTAGTGATCGTCACTTAAAGCAAGTCAAACGTCTTTAGGCGGCTCATATGAATCTGACACCAAGACTACTGCCTTCTTCATATGCCTTCTGCAGTAATTCGTCGCATAGTATTAAAGTACACGCCCCTGAAATAAGCCAAAGTTACATGTTACGCAAAATATGCATATGATAAACTCATATAAATAGATACGAAACAAAGTATCAACTTTGGCGAGTCATACTAACCAGTCAACGCAAGCACGCGGTCTAAAATCGAAAATTGCGTGTAAGCTACACCTTCTTCTTTACAGATTTATCAGTACACATTATAAACAGTGCTTCTGGATTGTGACCGCGGTGGTTTCTTAGTCATTCTTTCACTTTTTACTAAAGATTTCATGAAAATAACAAATGTAAACAAACAAACGTAATGTCACTTGACAGATGACATGACAACAATACCATATAAAAATCATTATTAGTTTTACTTTTTTTTTGTCATGAGTTACTGGTACACCTATAATAAGGTATGTGACCGAACTTTTTTAACCATTCAATTGACTTACCAAAATATTATATAGTCACTACTTTGACTTCAAGGCAACTAAAAATCTAATGTTAAAGGTATTTGTTTTTTTTTAGTCTTACAATTTTAGGAAAATGGTGTAAACTACCCAATTATTTTGAGACACACATATTTTCAGAGTCGTGAAGCTATACTTACGTCACACATGTCAGTACAGACTCCTGATAATTTTCCTCAAACATTCTCACAATTTTGTTCGCCTGCTTCACGATGTCAAAGAAATAAATCTGAAGAATGTCCAAATATTATTATTTTCATCATATATTTCTTTTATAATTGTACATACAATGTTGTAAAGATGTTATACTTGTATGTATATGGTTACATTATTACGTTGTTTATAGCAACTTCATGCACCAGCTCATATTCATATTTATATTCTTTATTGCACATAAAAAGTAAAGTACAAACATCAGCAAAACTAAAATAAAAACTTATGTACAATGCCATAATGTCTCATTCCTTGGAGCTATTTTTAAATCGGAACCACTTTTTACAAATATATGTTTTTAAACTATCAAATAACCAAAAGCCTGAGGTATTAAGGTTCTACTGAACGATTCAGTCTTTTATATGACCAAGATTCCCCCAAAGTGTAGGTTTTTATTTATTATAGTAAATAAACTAGTGACAAACTATCAATGAAAGGACATTACCTGGGGTGGTGGTGACTTGCTCTCTGCAATAGGTATGGACTGGAGCCCCAAATCCAACGCGTAGTCCACATGTTCTATCAGAAGATATTGGATCAGCACTTCTAGAAGCGCCACCGTTGTACCAGGCAACTCGTTTGCAGTGCACAGCTGAAAGTACCAAGTTACTTTTATTTCTTTTAAGAGAAAAATATGTTTAATTTTTTTTATACATTCTTGGAAAAGTAATGAACTAATTTTAGTTATACTTAATACGTATACCAAAATACACAAGTCTAAGATCTTTACAAATATAATTTTTACACGCCAGGTAAAAATCCGGCTTGCGCGACTTGCATATTCCGGCTGCGGGGAAATCGAAATGTATGAAGTTATTTAGAGAGTGCCATAAGTCAGAGCGGTGTAATTTGAAGAGCTGTGGGCGCTGCGAAAACACTCAGAGGGCACGGAAACACTAAAATCACAGAAAGTCACATCTGCCTATGTCATGCCCTAAGCATATACGTAATTTTGCCAACCTATTATGAATTTGGAATCTTTAGAGAGCTGACTGGACACTTGGACCCTAAGCTACATTTGTTATGAAATGTTCTTATTTTTTATCCTAATGTATAAAAAGGAAAGTATTTAAATAAACAAGCAACTAAGTTGGACTTTTCATTTTTGGTCACACAGTTCAAAGCCAAAAAATATCTCAAATATGATGATCTTGTTTAACTAAAGCGATAATTAGGTCAAGATTGAATGTAAGTAGGTACCACTAAAAATAACTTTTTTTTTCAGTATTATCTTAGCCAATTAACCGCTTGAACAGATAAGAACTAAATAGGCAGACGGCTTGGCATTCTCTAATCTTTCACGTACACAATACTTGTTCTCTCAATTTGTTCTATTATCGTACTTCAGAGAACAGAAGATAACAACTATATTTTCTAAGAAAAATAAGGACTAATTCATTTCATCATAACTAGTGAAGGGTAAAAAATTAAGCAATGCATCCGTTGTTGTTGATAATTACTTGTTTTTATTATGAAACTGTTGTTTCCCGTGGCTTCGTTCTCATATTTTCATAAAACTTTCGTCCTCTATTTTGCCCCGTTAGCAGTTTTTGACTCAGTTTTTCTGGCTGTGCCAAAAGACCTAACTTTTTATAAACAGGGAGATTTTTTTTAACTACCTTAACATTTACACATTATATAAACAGGTTAATTTTTTTTACATAATATGGCAAGTAGATGGTCCTTTCCAATAAAAACATTTTACTCGATCCTGTTTATATTGCTGGTCGGAAACTTTTATAGGACTAAACCAAATTGGAGCAGTAACAAAGACAAGACATGCAAAATGGAAGTCCGTTCGCATTGTTTACATTATTTAAGTTAAAAAGGAAAACCTATTATTAGCCTTACTCAACTGTTTTATATTTATTTGTATAAATATAAAACAGTTGAGTAAGCGGGGCCCATTCAAATTTTACCGATTAAATCTTTCCAAGGGGCCCCGACTGTGAGTCGTTCTGTTCTATTCTAAACTACTGGGCTTGTTTCTTTCTTTTCAGTTTTTATTTAAGTTATATTTTTCACGCATTTTTTAAAAATTAGTTTTCACGCAGTCGGGTTTTTTGTTTTTTAATCATTTTTATTTTATTTTATACTTTTTAGTTACGGTTCATTGACTTCGTTATAAGATGGAAAATTACGCAATCTAGTAATTTCATTGAGGGAGTTATATCTTAGGGATTATTCGGTAACTTGCGGTGGTCTAAACTACTGATGATTAGTCCCTCTAGAGACCTAGTTCGGCTCAAAGCTACATATGCTTGACCTTTAACTAAAACGCGTGAACTTAAATCAACCACAGCTCGGTCCAAAGTAGTTCCTTGGAGCTTGTGTACAGTGACACCAAAGTGGTTTTTTTTACCAAAAATATTTGTTCTTCATGTTTTTTCATGTTTTATTTATATGTATATCGTTTATACTTGAAATAAAAACTTAAATCAATAAGCAAGAAAATTAGCGAGAATGATTGTTTTGTTAAACAACTTTAAGTCGTTATAGATCCTAAACTTTTATTTAAAATGAAAAATGATAAAAGGAACCTAAAGATGATTTTAAAATACCTATTCAACGACACCCCACTCGACATAGTTCATCGACATTTTTTTTTTTCATTTTGACAATATGGCGTCTGGTTGTCGCTGTGGTGAATTTTGATTACTGTCATGTCTTTAGTGACACTCGCAAGGTTAAGACGAATCGATTGACGTAAGAATTATCAAAATCGGCCTACGCATTTGGTCTCTAGAACGCCACATAGAATCAAACATACATACATAGACTGATAAACACATTACCCTTTGCATCCCGCAGTCGGGTAAAAATGAAGGAATGACGTCACAACTTACAGTCTTACACCTAGTAAAGGACGTCTTGGCATCGTTGATCATCTTCTGAACGAGTTGTTCGCTGAGGAACGTCTCTCCGCCATAGTTCTCTATCTGCGCGATGTTGATGTTCGCGCGCGTACCAATCACCGCTTGTGTGGCGCGTCGCAGCTCTTGGAAACTGTTGGATGCGATTTTAGGCTTTATTTCTAGGTAGTGTAAGTTTGTAGTATTGTGTTACACAATAGCTATTGAAACTCGAAGGTGAAATTAAAAACTTAAGTTTTATTTTTGTTGTATTATAGGTACTTGCAGAAGGCAAATGTTACTAACAAAAAAAATATTTGTTCAAATCAAAATAACTTCACAGCAATCAATATCAAAAGTTTGTCTGTGTGGGTATATTATAGTTAGTTTGTCTATTTTTGCTACTAAAAATCAGTTGCAGTCTCAGTTGAATTTTGACAGATTTTCCATACAAAAACTGTCAAGACTACTAGAGTGCGTTTCACTAAAAAATTCCCTTCGTCGTTGTGTTGGCTCCCCTGTTTGTCTGTCCGTTTAGTAAGATAGAGTTGCAAGTCTAGTTCCAAAAATTACAACGTTAACAATAACGTATCGAGACTAACTGCTGCCAGTGCGCTCGGCAATCTGTGATTTCATAATAAGAGTAAGCTCCTTTCTTGCATGACAATAAAGCTAGGAATTTACCTTATAATCAAAATTATAAGGTAAATTGATAAAGTAACAAAATGTCATAAATCTCCCTAATATTGGGTAATTTCATAAAAAAACTTTTTGCTGCACTGATTTTCCGTGCTACCAACATTACGGCGAAGGGAATTCTTTCGTGAAACGCACTATACAGAAAACTTTGTTCTGTCAAATACTTTTTTTTTTTTTTTGGTGAGTGGGAAATCATCCAATGACTGCTCCCGTCCTGGGTGCGACGGGAGGGCGTGTCAGACTCTTACTGACTAAAACCCACTCATGTTCCTTCGATTGCCCTTTATGTTCCAGGGTCACGGTAACTATTATAAGCATTCCGCAACAAATACTTAAAGTTGTAAAAAGTTTCACGACATTGCGGTCTTTTTGACAAACTTAATTCGTCAAAAACACCATAGGCGGCGTTAGGCTACATGGTAGAATTTCCTGTGTGTGTTGCTAACAATAAATCAAAATTAACTCACCCGCCACCCTGTATCTGCTTCTTAGTATGTTGTTTCTCAGTATAATACGCATTCAAAGCGTTCGACATGACGGCTTTCAACCGACGAGTCTCCATAGCTGCGTAGCCGTCGTTGGCGCCCGCCATCGCGCCGTTCACGAGCGCGTCTCGGCGAAGATCGCCCGTCGTCGTGTTCCCTTCGGCCGATACTAGCCCGGCTTGGACTAGCTCATCGCATACCCGCTGGGTGCTAGAAAGTAAGTATTATGTACAATACAATTCGATATTATTTATTTTTTTGTAATTTTACTTGAATAAGTTTTGCGTAGTGTTATGGAAGTGGATTAAAATTTGTCTAGAAATTGACTATAAGGCCGCTATCACACCACAACAACCGCACGCAGTTGCTATATTCAACTGCATGCAGTTGTCTTGTCGCCAAGCATCTAGACCCGGAGCCAGTGTTAGGTTTGCCGTCGAAATGGAAGCACAGACATTACTTCTCTTAATATTATTAATACGGTGTCGAAATCCATTGTCCAAACTATATCACGCAAGCGACGCGCGTTCAGCTCCAGGACTTACTGCATGCGGTATTGCGGTCGGCGGTGGACAGCATGCGGCGACACTACACAACTGTAGCCGAACGCGTGAAGTTGAAGGCACGACTGCATACAGTTGATATTGACTTCTCTCGACTGCAGCCGACCGCTGGAAGTTGATATCATGACTGCGCGAAGTCGAACGTACAACTGCATGCAGTTGAATATAGCAACTGCGTGCGGTTGTTGTGCTGCTGTTCGTGTGATAGCGGCCTTAAGGGGCAAGTGTTGACTAAAAGCTTAAATATAAATATTACCAACTCATAAAACCCAAATCAGCTTTGGTCTGTTCATTTCTATGTAGAAACAGAATTAATACAGTGAAATAAATACGAGAAGCTGCACAGATCTCGAGGCATTTACTGGCACAAACATAAAAGTGGTTTGCAGAGTAATATAGAGAAAATTGAACCGGTATACCGCCGTTTACCCGAATTTTATTTGCCCTAATATCATTTGCCATAATAGTCAACAGCCATAATATCATACGACATAATACTCATTTGCCCTACTCTCATTTGCCATAATAGTCACGTGCCAGAATCATTGTTTCCCATAAAGTCACTTGCCATAACATCATTTGCCATAATCATTGTAAGCCCTAATTATCACATGTCCTAATTATCAGATGCCATAATTATGATATGCCATAACATAATTTGCCATCGACATCCGGTGTGTAACGGTTGTTTATATCAAGAGAAATTGGATGCAATTGGAACTTTAGGGCACCCCGACTCGGACAGGTTAGGTTAGAAGGGGATGGCGGGGTCGTGTGAGCGAGCGAAGCGAGCGAATAGACCCCGCCATCCCCTTCGTGGTTATTTTTTTATAAACCACACAAAAGTAGGAGCCCCGCGAAGCGGGGCTCCGTCGACCTAGCCCACCATCAACCATGCACAGAAAAAAAACCATTACGGGGCTTAAATATTTGTCTAATACTTGTTATGCCATTTAAATATTATGCCATATAAATATTATGTCTAACAATTATTATGGCACATAAAATTATGGCAAACAATACTTATGGCATTCGTATCTTATGGCATCTAAAATTCGGGCAATTAAAAGTATGTCATATGTCTTTTAGGGCAAATGAAACATTCGGGCAAATGAAATTCGGGTAAATGAAATTCGGGAAAATGATGATTATGGCATATAATCTTCGGGCAAACAATAGACAACCAATTGAACCTTATACCAACAGCAGAGAGATCAAATGTTCTTGAGCGATTCCCACGTAATAGTTGAAAATGAACTAAATTACTCATGTATGGCGTTGATAATTAAGTACAAGTACAATTTCCGGACGTCAACCCTGCATGTAATCACGCCATTTTGAACTCTATTTTTTTATTGAATTGAGCAGACAGTGAAAACTACAGGCACATAGCTCATTCTAAGAAAAACCACCAACCTCGTATACATGTCATACAAATTCTTCAAGTATTTCTCCACATCATTCTTATCAGCCAGTTTGGTCTGAATGTACTTCTGCAGCTTCAGATGGAAGATGTTCAGCACAAACTTGCTCATCACTTGGTCAGGGTTGGGGAACACATTGCTTATGATCGTGTAATTCTTCTTGCAAAGTGGTAGTACTGCTGCGAATATGTCCTTGCCTAGTAATGTGTTCTGGAAATTGAACAGTTGATACAATGATACGACTTGATTTAAAGACATAAATTATGGATTACATTATAATGTTTAGCTTTTGTTTGAATATTTTTAATTGGTTTATTTTAACTGATAAATTAGTGGATAAAACTTAAGAACAGGATTACAATCATGATAATAAAAAACTTTTCTTTCGAACAGGTCGCTTCACGCCGCATTGTAACACAAAAATCCGCCTGCTTATACATTTCATATGAAACTGCGTCGAATAGTGGTTCGGCTGGACAGGCAAAGCACTCAAAAATGCCTACAAAACTGTTGAGGCCCGATCCATCTCTAGTGAAAACATTCCTTTAGATTTTATTTCATTTACTCACCATTTGACTTGTTTCAATAAACGCATCAACACACTGGGAATATCCCTTGAAGTTGGTCATAATATTGGCTATCTCCTTCATTTTGGCCATATTGCCCTGATTCTGGGCCTTCACAAACTCCTCAATGAGGTTTCTTTCAATTTCGTCATATTTTGCTTCTATTTTCTTCTTGGCAACTTCGAATTTGTCGGGTGGCAACTCTTGTGCGATTGTGTGGAGCTTTTGAATGACATCTGCTGCTTCATTCAACTGTAATTATGGTTTGAAATGGAAGTAAGCAAAATGAACACCAAATTTACGCCAAGTGAAAATGGAGGACATGAAATGCAGGTCTTTCAAAGATGTATTCATTCTTTTATTTATACAATACATCATAACAAGATTTACTGAACTTATGTAAACGACTTCAGTTTAATTTATTAAATTACAAAACAGGTTGGTTAAGATGGTTCTATATGATTGGTGAAGACTTTTTGCAACTGTCAGTCTTTTGTAGTATTTTTTTATTGCATTGATAAATAATATTTTAACTGTAAACAAACCTTGCTAGCATCATTGAACAGGTCAATAAGCACAGGCCCAGGGCTCAGGAAGTGCGACAAATGGGACAGGAGGTCCCTAGCGGCCGCCGCCCTCGCGCGCGGCGCTCGTGCCGCTCCGAGCTTCTCGCCCACGTCGAGTGCGCGCCCCCCGCAACGTGACATGCGCTCGTCTAAAGAGCTAAATACACCTAAACAATGCTGGAAAAAAATATATTATATAATATAATATAGCTGATTCGAGACATAATAGAAAAAGGTTAGGTTAGTCGTCGAAAGGTTAATTGCAGTCATTAACATTGTGCCTTAAGGAATAAAAAAAATCCTACTGTATTGAAGCAAGATTTATATATGAGAAATAAGTGTAGGCTATATAATATTGATACCAATTAATAACTTACAATAACATTTTGAGTTAATGTGGCCAATAGGCGAGACGACAAAAAAAAAGTAATTAGTCCGTCTGATAGATGGTCAAAAAATTTTGGACACGTATTTTTTCTTTTTTCTCGTAAACGAAGAATGACGAAGATACAGTGTGTTAAAGTTGCGCATGACGTCACGATCAGATACATATTTTGCAAGATGGTGACGTCAAAAGCCCCCCCTCCGCAACTTTGTTGCTCTTTATCTTTGTATTTTTTTATTAATTTGATCAAGCAAAAAATACGTGTCCCGTATTTTTGGAGGACTCATGAACAACACTTGCTTATGGCAGATTACTATTTCTGATTAGATCCTTAAAATACATTTTTTTATGGCCCACACAGCTCAACCCATGTTGAATTGTTAAGCCAGGTCTCTGTTTACTGTTAGGGGACAAGATCAGTTCAAGTAAAACAGAGTTGAAAGATTCTGAAAAAACCTCAGCAAATCTCTAACACATTTTTCTATCTTTAACAAAACTTTTACATTCGAATAATTTGTATAATCTTTTTATTTTTATATTTGTTTACTTTCAAGCAAATGGTATGACAATATTAATACAAGCTGGGCTTTTTGGCTTGTATTAAGTGTAACACGCTGTATAATAGTGGGTATGTATTTTTCAAAAATCATTATTCTTTTCAGTTAAGAGCATGTTACTTTAACTATTAACTGATCACTACATTAGCACATATGTTCAAGTCCAATAAGTTTATATAAATACATACAGTGTGTTGATCCATGATTTCAGCCAATTTAGCACCATACAGTTTCTCTTCCTCCTGAACAGATTGCTCCAGTCTTGCACATTTCCTCTCCTGCCTCTCTTGAAGAACCTGACAATTGTATGATATGTTAATAAGTTTCTATGGCAAATCTTAAACTGGGGTTTCAATCTCTTTGTTACTTTTTGGCTTTCGAGTAAAATATGTTAGAAACATAGCTACCTGTTCTCTACACATAATCAAATTGGTTTTATGTTAAGAATACAAAGCAAAGTTTTCCATGTTAGTGGCTAAACATACAATTATAATCAAAAGATCAGATTTACTAATCCTGATGATGCAGCTGATTACAGTAATAAATAAATAGTGCTGGGACAACTCACACACGGTCATCTGATCCCAAGTTAAGCTCTGCTTAGTACTTATTTTACAAGGAACTATTGCCAATTGGACCTCCATAAACCAGTTACTTAGTAACACAATACATAGGGTTACACTGATTGTCCGAGTTTCTGACTACCCATAAAAATATAGGTAACATAAAAGGTATAGTGGTTAACGACCCACACAAACTTTGTGTGATGAGCATGATTGCTTGTCCTGTGTCTGGGTGTAATTTATTTATAATATGTATGTATTCATAAAATATATAAGTATGTATATCAGTAGTCTGGTTACCATGACACAAGCTCTGCTTAGCTTGGGATCAGATGACCGTGTGTGACTTGTCCCAAGATATTTATTTATATACAATACCTTCAAATCCTGTATGGCTTGTGTAAAAATGTCGTGTATCATTTCAGGATCAAATTGGTCATCTTTCAAACGGGACTCCTGCATACTACGCCTCACCATTCTCTCTACAAATTCATCAGGATCAAATGGATCCTATAAAAACACAATATTCATGATAATAATGTCCTTTAACACAACCAAAACATGAACAGGAAAAAATAACAAACTTGATTACTTACTTGTTCCAACTCTTTCATATATTGGTTCATCATCTTGGCAGATTTGTATTAACTACCGAAAGGTATAAATCGGATATTATAAACTATTATTTCATACTAACAAGTTAACAACTACACCAACACAAAACGCCTACTTTTTGAACAATATCGCAAAAATTTTTGGTACATAAAATACTACCACTTTGAAATACTTTGAATGACATACATAAGTGACATAGTGACAGTGACGTTACGACCCCATGACATTGACAGTTTATAGTTAGCATCATTGACTTCCATTTATGGACGTGCCATACTTCATTCATTAAGAGTTGAAGTTGAAGTTGAGTAAAAAGGTGATTTTGAATGTTACAATTGACACAAAATGGACGCCGACTAGTCTCCTTGTGTTTGAACATTGACTCGTCAAAATAGTAGACATGTCATGTTCCGATAGATGTTTTTTTACACACATTTGGAAAATAAAGGCATAGTATAAAGAGATGGGAAGTAGGTTATCTTCATACAAACGCACCCCGCGCGGCTTGTATGTGTGCGCCATAGTATCTATGCGTCGACGCACGCACACTTTAACAAAATCTCGACGCGTTTCTCCTGGCGCCAGTCGGGGCTAACACTGCACGAGGTTCGCGCGTCACTGCTTTTCGACACCACTAAATGAAACCAAAATGTCTGATAATCGCAGGAGAACGTATTGCTGTGTTTGGGTGTCCTAAGAATTCATGGATTCCAGAATTGTTTCTGTTCAGATTACCTATTGAACAAAAAAGGCAAGCCAGTCACTCATTCTAGCATATAATTTTTACTTGATGTTCAGATACCTACTCTTATTTATTTTTTGTTGTAAGTATTAGTTTTCTATCACACAGAGGAAGTAGGTAGGTAGGCCAAAATTCCTACTAGAATGTATTACGTACTTACTTTTATCTGTCAATTAATTTGCTGCTATTGCTTTGTTTACGTTTAGTTATGCCGATTTCTCAGTATTGTAGGTATAGTAACTAAGTGCCTACCTAATTACAGTTACAAAATCGTAATTGTGTCGTGTGTAAAGGTGACAACCTTAGGACAGTAGGCAATTATATCGCGGATTGGGCCGGAGATAGCCTACTTCCCTCTCTTTGTACTATGATAAAGGTGTACCGTAACTTTTTCATAGTATTATTTTAAAATATATTAAGCATCTCATCTCCAAAGGAATATGGCTATCATAGTTGGACATAAACTAAAGAACACAATAAATTATAGACAACGTGAGACAAAAATACACACAATATTTTTTTAATTATTTTATTTAGCGCCTCGATAATGACGATGTTATCACCTTACTTATTCTATTTACCAATTTAGCTCTGGCAAGAAAGAGCGTATTATGCATGGCGCCAAAAATATATAATAAAATCCCTAATGATATTAAAAATTGCAATGTAAAAGTAGTATTTAAAAATAAATTGAAAATACCTAATTTTGACCAAAAAATGTTATTATACTTACTATTAATGAATTCCTCAATGACAATAATTTAATATTAATGGTTTTTAATCTATTATTGTAATGTTTATATGTATTTTCTTAAAATTGATTTTAATGTTTAATTGATTTACTATAATAACTAATTGACTATAATGTAACTTCTTTCTAATTTTATATTATTTTTGCGTGCCGTGTGCCACGGCAAAACATGCTGTACACATTATATTTTATTGAACACCTTGTTACCTACCATGTTTTATGCAAATAAATGATTTGATTTGATTTGAAAAGCCAAATATCACTTTGCCCCATCCGTGGATCGAATTTTTGTTTCTCTTTCATAGGCAATGATGTGAATATAATAAACTCGTTTTAAGAGGTAAGACTTTGTGTGTTTATTTTTCCAATTATCTTCTACTAGCTTCTGCCCGCGGCTTCGCTCGCGTTAGAAAGAGACAAAAAGTAGCCTATGTTACTCTCCATCCCTTCAACTATCTCCACTTAAAAAATCACGTCAATCCGTCGCTCCGTTTTGCCGTGAAAGAAAGACAAACAGACAGACAGACAGACAGACAGACAGACACACTTTCCCATTTATAATATTAGTATGGATTACAAGAGCGTGGTAAGCGGTCAAACTCGGTACCGGTTGGGAGCGTCTGGCTCCCGGCTCGAGCGGCACCCGTAACGCAAATTCAACAATTGCTGCGTCGACATATTTACAACATTGTGTCACTACAGAATCAAGGACCCCTACAATCAGTAGTCGTGACGACGACGAGCCCTTAAGGATAAATCATCCTCCTGTTATTTTTCTTTATAAACTTTCTCAATTTACTTGAGGTTGGTTGTGGTAGGTACTTACTTACTGTATAACTTTTTTTATTTTATTTAGGTACAGTCCTTATCATAGTTTACTAGATATATAGGTAAGTTTTCACGCCATTCCCCGTTAATATGTAATCCGCTTCTTCTTCGGCTACCTACTTGATAAAGTGTACTGATACTAGAATTTCCTTTAAAACAACACAAATGGGTACCTACAACTTCTTCAATTAAACACCCTCACAACACATAGGCCTTATTCGCACGGGAGCTTTTTTAACGTTGCGTTAAAACTCGGCGTTGGCGCTTATATAACGTTCTTGATGTGACTGTTCATACGAACGCTTTATGATCACTCTTGTTTCGTTTCTCGCTTCAGTAAGACGTGGAAATAGTTTCTGCTAAAGTACTAGCAATAGCGATTTGTGTTGCTAGAAGACGAAAAAGAAAGCAAAAGGCATTCTGGGTTCATCCTCTGAATGAACTGAGATACTTAAAAGGACAGTTTGTGACACTGTACGAAGAATTAAGGGCAATACCCAGATAAAGGAGAACGGGCGGAAGTGGTCCGTCGGTTTTTTTATGTTTATTACCTCAGATCTCCGTCGTTTATGAACCGATTTCCAAAAACGACAAACCGTATAGATATACACAAAACGAGTCTGAATAACGCGTAGTGTAATAGGTACTTAATCCGCCGCCGTCCATATACCCCTCGGGGTGGCGGGGACGCGGGGTGTGATTCTCCTGCGCAGTCAGGAAAAATCATTCAATGACAACCCCCGCTCTTGGCCAGAGCGGGAGGTAGTGCCACTCTTACTGACTAAAAGAGCTACCCCGTAACTTCTAGCCTTTTTTTTTTGGGGCGGGAGGGTGTGTCAAACTTTTACTGACTAAAACCTACTCATGTTCCTTGGTTGCCCTTCATGTTCCAGGGTCACGGTAACTATTATAAACATTCCGCAACCCCGGCAGGCGTTGGCCCTGTTGGGCCTGGGCCCAATCCCGTGCTGACTTCTCTTTCGTTTTGCACGTTAGTGAGGTCAGTAAAACAATAATTGTAAACTTCCAAAATTATTTTTATTTATTAAAAATTAAAAAAACGGCATCGTCATGCCCGTCTGCTAACATCAAGAAAAAACACGTCCAACTGCCGAGCGAGCGCGCGGCGCACTGAGTGAAGCGCTGGCGTTATTTTACCGCTCGTGTGAATAATAATACGAAGTTTCATATGATCTATTCCCTATAACGCTCAACGCCCAGCGCTCAAAATACAACACTGCTCGATAAAAAAGCGTCGCGTTTTAAAAGCGCTGTCGTATGAACATAATAAGGGAAATGCATTTGTTCTATTTCAACGCTTTTTTAACGGGCGTTAAAAAAGCTCTCGTGCGAATTAGGCCATACCGCATCCCCTATAACACTTGTAATACAATCTTTTTGTAAATGGTTTGATGTTGGCTTGTCAGAAAAAATATCATTTTAATTTTAGAAACAAAGGAAAAAAAATGTCATAATGTAGCAAATACGTCTTTTTGGAAGATTTCTTACTAGTGAAAGCGTTTTTTATATCCAAATTCTTTGTGATGTCGTAATATTTTAACAAAATTTTGTGCGTGCTATTAACGATTTATTATTATTATATTGTTTTGCTCTCTTTCATGAGAGTTGTGTTGAAAGTTAATATCAACCGAAAAGCTAATATTTTGACAGGAGGATCACTGAAACCTTGGACATACGTGAGTAGTGAGATGTCCAATGTATCCTAAACGGGTTAGGATAAAGTCGATAGAGCTCAATGGCTGAGCGCCTCAGCCCTCGAAGCTCCGAGGTGAATGCCTTGGAACAACGAGGCTATCTCATCGGCAAGAAAATCGGGCAAGGATCGTATGCCACCGTCCATTTGGCTGAGTACTGCGATGCATCCAGCCCGAAGCGGATGCACCTTGCGTGCAAGATATTCGATAAAGAAAAAGCACCTCGGGATTTTTTAGAAAAGTTTTTCCCTCGTGAACTTGATATTCTAACTAAGATCGAGAATCCCCATATCATTCAAGTGCACAGTATTTTACAGCGTGGGCCGAGAGTGTTCATCTTTATGCGCTATGCTGACAATGGCGATTTGTTGGATTTCATAAAAAGGAATGGAGTTGTACCAGAAAACCAGGCAAAACTTTGGTTCAGGCAAATGGCTAGTGGCCTGCAGTACCTGCACAGCAAGAATATAGCACATCGCGATGTAAAATGCGAGAACATATTGCTGTCAAGACGTTTCAACGTAAAGTTGGCGGACTTTGGATTCGCCAGATTCTGCACGGACGGTGATAATCGACGTGTACTGAGCCAAACGTATTGTGGCTCTGCTGCGTACGCCGCCCCCGAGGTGGTGAGTGGCACGCCCTACAATCCTAAACTAGCGGATGTGTGGTCTCTCGGAATTATCCTCTTCATAATGCTAAACGCTTCCATGCCGTTCGATGATTCGAACCTGAGAAAACTACTGAAGGACCAAATGTCGCGGAACTGGGTTTTTAGATCCAGGATTCGTGACACAGTATCGGCGGCTGCAAAATCCATCGTGCGGCACATTTTGGAGCCTGATATCACGCTCCGCCTCACGCTGGACCGGGTGTTGTCGCACGAGTGGACCCGGCCGCGCAAGGACAAGAGCGCGAGTCTGATGGGGCGGTTGGTGCAGTCGGCCCCCTCGGCGCCGCACTCGGGCGGCAAGCGCGAGCACGACGAGGCCGGCACGTCGGCCGGCGCGCGCGTCTCCGGCGACCACCGCGAGACCGAGCGCGAGCGACACGACGACATCAACATGCGCTCTCATGACTAACGCAACAATCCTATTAAATAATAATAGTTTACTATGTATCGATAATGTTTACGCAAAAAGTGTTAATAATCTTGAAATCTTTTTGACCTTCAAAAATTGAAAATTCACTTTATTATTTTGATTTTTTTTTACAATTGACGACTTAACTATTGTTGGTCGGCAATAGTGAAAATAAAGTTTTATATAAAATAACCACATTTCTGTTTTCATCATTATTATTTATTCCTTTTTTCGAGAGGCACTGAACCCATCGCCATAAAATTTATATGGGACCACCTCTGAATCATGACTTATCAAACAAACAAAGGATCATCAAAATCGGTTCATAAACGACGATGTTATCCGCGAACAAACATAAGAAAAAACAAAAAGAAAAAAAAACATATTATTACGTTCGAATTCAGAAACCTCCTTTTTTTGAAGTCGGTTAAAAATAGGTTCCTTGGAGAAATTAGTGGCGCTTGTCTTTGTCTGGATCATGTGTGTTCGTAGATTTAAACAGATATAACTTTTTTGGCATGCTAAAATGTCGTGCATTTAGTACTTTACCTACAAATTAATGTCTCTGATTTGAAAATAATTGATTCAGACCATAAACAAAGCTTTAAATGAAACTTTGTATGTATGCATACATATAGGTATAGATAAGGTAACTGATAACTGTGCCGCTGCAGGGCAAAGACCTATTCTCATACAGCATTAATCACCACGCTTGGTCAAGGCGGATTGGCGATTTCGGATTCATGTTCATTACAAGCACAGGTTTTCTTACGGTGTTTTCTTCCACCAATTTCTGTGATGTCCAAGATAAACTTTAGAAAGTACATTATGAATTTAAAAACTACATTGGTACTTGCCCGGTTTTAAACCCACTCACTCATGTTCCCTTCCCTTCGGTTGCCCTTTATGTTCCGGGACCACGGCAACTATAAGAACTATTCCGCAACCCCAGCAGGCATTGTCCCTAGAGGCGAGGCTCATTGAGGCGCGCGTGGAACAAAAACGCGCTGTCGACACGGGCCTGGTCCTTGTCTGACTTCGAGCTACGATCGGTCGCAGTCCGCAGTCCCGCGCATACGGTGGCCGTTAGTCGTCTTGCGACCAGGCGTCCGTCATCGTCACTCGCTCAAGGCCACGCGTTTTATGCCTACCGCTTCGCGTATCGTCGACGATACAACGAACACCGGGCTGTCGCGCGCCCGGCTGAGTGCTCGCGCGTCACGGGTACAGCGCTGACTATCAAAATGCCGAAACCACGTAATTATTGTGTGATTATTGTGCAATTCCCCTGTTTCCCAATTCTCCTGTTCCCCTTTTGATTATTTTTTAAAATTATTCACGCGGAATTGGATATTTTCGACACTAAAATATAATAATCGGGAATTCAAGGAACGAAAAATATGCATCAGTCATTTTATTAAACTAAAAAATATTTGATCAACAAATAAAAAAATAATTGTTTTTCTAAAACATTCGTTTTATTACCATTATCATCATACGTATAACCCTAGCACATTTACTGGATGTCACGCACACACGTTAGTCGCGCGGCGGGCAAAAGAATCTCAACTCTCTTTGTGCGTATTTATGGTACATTTCTCCTCGCTGCAAACAGCTGGTATTATTATTATGATTTTGTAGGCTATTATAGCGTAGGTATTTTAGTTTTTGTATTGGAGTGAAGTATCTGTTACGTAGTAACTATTTATTAATCTGTGTTGCGACTCTCGACGTCTACGCCTGGGTCCCTGTGACTGCGCGCGACTTCGCCTTCTCCAGCATGACTGCTTCGCAAAAGGAGGCGACGGCTTCCCATTCAGTCTCGCACCCCCTCTTTAGGGTACCTATATAAATTATGTTCTGTGCTCGCACCGGAGCATGGCCGCGCCGGACGCGAGAGGTCGCCCCCGCCGGCGCCGGCCGATCGCCTGTGCGAGGACACGGCGATGGTTCTCTCAAGCGGGGCATACCTCCACCGTATGCTCGACCGTGCCCTCCCGGCAACCGTTGCTGCAATGGTGTCACCATTGCAGCAACGGTCCCAGGGGTCGCTTCCACCCGAATCCGACACAGGAACCTCCCTAACTGACCGTGTCCGGTGAGGACCTGTGCGATACGTGAAAGCGCCGCCGCCGCCCGCGCCGTGGCGCCTCTCCAGGCACTCCTTTCGGCGTGCCCACCACAACCTCTTACATGTGAGGTAGGCACCTTAAACTTTCCACCCTGTCCCTGTATGAATAGAAGTCATAGGTACGACATTTTTACCCGACTGCCGAAAGAAGGGTTATGTTTTTGTTTATAGTTTCTTTACTTCTTGGTGATATCTTAGATCAGAAACAATAATAATGAATCCAGTAGTGATACTAAAACCAGCTAAACCTAAATGAAACAATTTTTTAAAGGTAATAGAACTAGACTAATATATAATAAGTTTAGCCACCGATGACATACGAGGATTATGGTCCTCATAAACGGAAAATTTTATAAGATTGTGTTGCCGTTTATGAGCGTCTTTAGAGAATCTCAGAACGTCAGTTTTTTCAGACACGTTTTTGGTATATAATACAAGAGATTTTAAAAGCATATTTCAGTTTATTTTTAATAAGTACCTAATAATAATTGTGTTATTATTAGGTATAACCACAGATTAATAAATAGTTACCACGTGAGTATAACTCTGTAGGACCTACGTATAGAATCATGATTGGAGGAACTGCTGTGGGTCCTAGCATCCGTTAGGCCTCAACTCTTAATTAGAGTAACGTATACTAACTAATTGGCCCTCTGCCTTCTTTTCACATCTATTTTAGGAATTCTTCTTCAAGAGATATTTTGTAGCACTGCAGACAATCACAATGCCATGCCAATGCAATCGTACACATGGAATAGGGCATACTAGTTGCTTAAAATCCGTACTAATATTATAAATGCGAAAGTAACTCTGTCTGTCTGTCTCTTCTTCACGCGTAAACTACTGAACCGATTTGAACGAAATTTGGTACAGATATAGTTTGGGACCCGAGAAAGGACATCTAATGGGATAGTTTTCATCCCGGAAATCGATAACTATTATTCCACGCGGACGAAGTCGGGGGCAAAAGCTAGTAAACAATAAGATGAGTAGGTACCTAGTTCCAATTATAACATTGACCACAAAAAATAAAAGTTACTGATTTGATATTTATATATTTCAGTACCGTTTGATAATTACAAATTGTAGACCCTACAAAATAATAAGTACTTACACTTTTTTCAAACAAATAATTTATCGTCAGGTGGTTCCTCAATTCAGATATTTAGATTGAGGAGCCACTTTTATATCATAAGTTTTTTTTAACCTTCCGACGACCAATCGACAGCCGGCTGTTCGGCTGCTTTGTCTTTCTATTGTGTCTCGTAATTCGAATCACATGTGTTCGAAGGTTTATAGAAATTGATGTTATAAGCTCACAATCTTTTTTTTTTTTTTCTGAGGACAACTCACACACGGTCATCTGATCCCAAGCTAAGCAGAGCTTGTGTTATGGCAACCAGACAACTGGTATACATACATTTATGATGGATAAATCACACCCAGACACAGAACAAACAATCATGCTCATCACACAAAGTTTGTCCTGGGTGGGAATCGAACCCACAACCTCCGGCTTAGCAGTCAGAGCTACTAACTACTAGACCAACAGGCCCGTTAAATTAATCTGTAGAGTACGTTCGACAAAATCTGTTGTTTTATAAATATAAAGAAGAATAAGAGTTTCCCTCTTAGAAATCTGAAGTAGCTCCTCAATCCATACCCACATCTAAGGTGAAAGGTTATAAGCATATTGAGAAAAGTTTATAGATATCGAAGTTTTTTTTTTGTTAGCGGAATTTTCTCAAAAACCATTGTATAGTATTGTAATATTATTAAAGTTGAAAATAATTACTTGTTTATTTAATCAAATTATATCGATTCCATCGATATTCAAAAAATCTCAAAATATCTGACGATCCTCGTCACCTTGCTGACTGTAACAATTTGAAATTCCTCGAATTCTTCAGTATTGTTGGGGTTTAACAGAGTAGCCAGCGATTCCAAAAGGTATGCTAGTTAATGGAAACCTTATGGAAAACATCAGGATGTGCGTGGTGTCATTATACGTTATATCCACAGTCGACATGGGGCTGTCATATTCCACTCGGAGATATGTGTATCGTTTTTCCAAATCTGGCCGTGTTGGCTGAAAATATAATCAAAATTAGTACTTATAGACAATCCCAGATTGATAATACACACTGACAATACACTTACCGTTACATTTTGTGAATAAAATTGTGCTAACTGTGGTATTTCACCGTTCATTGCAAATGATACTTCATCGCCATCGACATGCTGGCCTGTAAATACACTTTTAAGTTATGATGTGCATTTCATTCATTAAAATGCCAATACCTACTATAGTCTGAGGAATATTTGAGTATGGTCTGGTTAGCTAACGCTGAACAAGTTTTCTACCTGGTCATTATCCCTAGCCTTAATCAAGAGCCCATTTGGCTAAGCTGGTGACACATTTAAATAGCTCAGGCACGAAAACAAGTTAAACTACCATTAGTAACCGTACTTACTAAGCTTCGTACATAATACCTACCATATTCAAAAACCGATATTTGTTTAGTAGTACAAACACTGAAAACATTTATGAAAAGTATTAATCTAAATATGAAACACAATAAGATGCCCGGGTACATTGCGTCTGCGTGCCAGTTATCAGTAAGAAGTAAGTATAAGTGCACGATGTACACAGATATGTCTTAATTACAAAATGTGACACCTGAATAATTGATTAACCACATAGTAGATTGCAAAATTGATGTGCATTTGTAATTTTTGTTAACAGTAGTAGCTCCGCGATTGCTTTGTCGGTTCCAATTTTTCCCCCATTTCTTCATCATTGCTCCAATGGCGTTGATATTCCATTAACCTTTCAACGACCAAGCAACAGCCAGCTGTCGAGCTGCTTTGTCTTTATATTGTGCGAGGAATCACGTGTGTTTGAAGGTTTAATTAAATTTAAAAACACACCTCTACATTTCATTCTAATATTACAAAGCTGAAGCTTAAGCGCTAATCTCAGGAAGTACTTGTCCGGATTGAAAAAAATTTTCAATGCCGTTTTCCATTGATCAAGGAAGCTATAACTAAAACACCTATCTTGTTCAAATCCTAAGTGATCCTTGCTTACCAAAAGACTAAAAGACACACTAAGAATTAAGAATGTCTTCCATGGTACTGCGTGTCTCAAACGAACAGGCTTAGTAGAACACTACCACATTCCTTCCTAGTTCCTTCACACAATCTCTTAGCATCACGTACTAAAATATAAACGATAGTTTTTCAATCGTACTTTATGTTACTGTCATCCTTTCCATATTTTCCTACAGTCGCTTCCATCATCCATCTCAAAATTATCGTCTCCACTTCATGCAATCTTTTTTACATTCCATTCATACAGTATGACTGGTCCTATCAGTATTTTTTTTCTTTTAGCACTATTTAGTTTCGTAAATCGCCTCTCTAGGCACTTTTTTTTCGAGCATAGATACTTTTGGTAAGTTTATTTTCGTAGGCGTGGTTCGTTTGGTCAACTCATAACATAATGTAGTCAGAGAAAATATTTTATTTAAAAGTTATACAAAATCTTTACTTTAGTAATCAGAGAATAAAAAAAAAACTTTTTTCAACGTTCATGGACATCACGGTTCCGGTAGTTATTTATGTAGGTTCTAAGTAGGTAACGGTAGACCCGGTGTTAACAGCATTGCCAAAGAAGTGATTGGGGCAGACTTGAATAACGCTTGAGGTCTTGTCTTGAGGAGGTGCTGTTTGGTTTACTGTGAGAGATTGCACGTAAAATATCTGAAAAAATATGCATAGTCCTGTTTTAATTGATTTTACATGCTTGTTAGATGAACCAAAAGTTTGTTTGATGTTTAGGCCAAGTTTTTTTTTGGTTAGGCTAGGATACTCGTGAACTCGGATTATAAAACAGAAGACTTGTGAAAGATAAGACTGCAGAGTTTAGGGTTTTTATTTTTTTTGGTGAGTGGAAATCATCCAATGACTGCTCCCGTCCTGGGTGCGGCGGGAGGGCGTGTCAGACTCTTACTGACTAAAACCCACTCATGTTCCTTCGATTGCCCTTTATGTTCCAGGGTCACGGTAACTATTATAAACATTCCGCAACCCCGGAGAGTTTAGGGTTAGGACCTAAATAGAGTTTCAGTATGGCTGAATTGAACATTCCATAGTTAGGTATGTGAAGTACGCCAGCGCGGTACACAGATGGCACGGTGCTTAACGCTGTATGCTATGCTGGTAGACAATACTTAATAGGATGCTTAATTACAACACTTACTTATTCAATGGTAAGGTATATAGCATCCATGTAGCAGGTAGAAAATGTCTTTATTATTGCTGATTTAAATACTTGGGTGGCAAGTACTTCAAACCATATTGAGTGAACATTTTTATAAGATCAGAATTTTCTCTGTTTTCATTTTTTTTATGAGGTTTGACAGAATAACCAGCAACTCCAAAAGGTATGTCAATAAATGGAAACCGTACGAAAAACACCAGATCGTGTGTGGTTTCATTATACGTAACATCCACTTTAGACATGGGGCTGTCGTATTCCACTCTGAGATATGTGAATCGTTTTTCCAAATCTTGTCGTGTGGGCTAGAAACATAATTAAACATTCTATTACAAGGATATTTAAATATTTTAAGGAAAGTACTTACTTAATCATTTTCAATTCACTTACCGTTATATCTAGTGAATAAATTTGGACAAACGCAGGTATATGATCGTTCGTTGCAAATGATACTTTATCGCCATCGACGTGTTGGCCTTAAAAAAAATACTTATTGTAAGTTAAGAATGTGCACAGCTAATTAAATGTTATTGAGAAATATAAATATTAGGCAGGGCTTGATTGCAGCATTTCTTCTGTCTGTCGAAGAAAGTATGTAGTTACAATTCCAGACCCGCCCCAGGCACAAACTATTTTTTTAGGGTGGGTTTGATAATTGTGGCAACCTACTGTACTTTTTACTATTGTGGAAAAGCTGACAAGCCCTTGTAACTTTTCTGGAAGTTGGTAGACAGTATTGCTCCAGCTTGATGATGAACAGCAAACGCCTTACACAACAACGGAAGTCTAGGCAGGTTGTTATGGCATATTTATAAGCTTTTGTACTTACGATACGTTTAATTAGATAAATTAGAAAGTCATTTACACATTTTCAGTCCTATTGGACCCAGATCAGACCTCCACATCGCAGTATCCGACTATTTAGCTTTTGACTAGGTACCCTTTATGCTACTAAAGATCAATACAATGACAAAGTGACTAATGACAACTAGGACAAACAGCTTAACGTGCTTGTAAATACTTAACATAATACCCACCATATTCAAAAACCGATATACGTTTAGTAGTACAAACACTAATAACACCTAAAAAAAGTATTAATCTAAATGTATCATATGGAAACACGCCTGGATACATTTTGTCTGCGCTTAAGTTATCACTTGGAGGCAGTCCAGGTACCTAGTGAAAGATGCATGCATGTCAAATTCACATAAAAAAATAGACAAGTGCGTGTCGGACTTACACATAAAGGGTTCCATATCACCTAGTACGGCTATAATATTAAAAATATTTGTTTTAAAATTCGAATAAATATAGAGACCCTCAAAACTAACCCTTTTATTTGAAAATATGTCACACGGTACTATTTCTAAAACTTTTAAATATGTATTCTTATTTACCCTCAAAAGTGATAATTAGAGATGAAACGGATAGCAGTTTGACCGGAATCCGGATATTCGGCCAACCATGTGGCCGAATAGCCGGATATCCGGCCGCCGAATATCCGGTGGAACTTAGCCGATAGGTGCATTGCACACACACATACATTTGCGTAGGCGGCGCGCGAACGTTCAGACGGGATATTCGGCCAACCATGTGGCCGAATAGCCGGATATCCGGCCACCGAATATCCGGTGGAACTTAGCCGATAGGTGCATTGCACACACACATACATTTGCGTAGGCGGCGTGGCCGCGGTTTGATTCGGGTCTTTTCTTTGATTATCCATACCTCCATACTAATATTACTTATAAATGCGAAAGTAACTCTGTCTGTCTGTCTGTCTCTTCTTCACGCCAAAACCACTGAACCGATTTGAATGAATTTTGGTACAGATATAGTCTGGGACCCGAGAAAGGACATAGGATGGTTTTTATCCCGGAAATTCAACGGGAACGGGAACTATTATTTCACGTGGACGAAGTTACAGGCAAAAGCTACTTAATTCATTCTCTTTCCATTATATTCATTTACTATTGTGTGATTAAAAATTTAAAAGTAAAACTAGTATATTTCTTAAGTCTTAGAGAGGTGCCGATTTTCTTATTCACAAATTAACTTAAAGTTAAGTTAAGTGCATTTTTTTCTTTCCATTTAATTAAGAAAAGGACAGAAGATAAAATATGATTTAAGTTCTGTCAAATTTAGACATTCCATAGATACTTTAGACGCGATTTAAAAACATGGCGTCTAAATATACGTAAATTGTCATTAGGCGCTGTCTAATTTGACAGGATTAAACTAAAATGCATCTTCTGTCCTTTTCTTTAAGAAATAGAAAGAGAAACATGCATTAAACTTGAATTTAGTTAAGTTTGTGAACAAGAGAATCAGCACCAATATTTAGCTAATACTAAGCTAAAATATTTTTTTAACCAGTTTTTTTTTATTCGGCTGGATGTCTATCCTGCCGTATTGTAGTTATCCGGTATTCGGCCGGATAGTATTAAGAGCGCCGGATAAGCCTGATACCGGATAGTTACCGTATATCCGTTTCATCTTTAGTGATAATATTTAATTATTTACGTAATTCTTCAGTGTTTGATGGGAATTAAAAAGCAGCAGATTCAAAGTACATCGGTTGTGATTGTGACAGACAGATAGATCACAATAAGCGTTTTGTGTTTAATCCGGACGTATAGAACTCTAAATACCAACTGACTGATTTACAGGGAAACATTGATTAAGACCATACAAATTGCAATTATACTGGCTTCTCTGATCTTCGTCTTCATATACCTTATTTATAACAGCATTCGCTATTTGCCAGTGACATTCCCTTATAACTTTGCACGTAAAAAGCGGATTCTTGTCGTTACAAACACTTATTCATGAATACGGTTAGATGGCATACATTATCACAATATTTGTGGCGTCCGCTTCAGAGCTGATGTGCGGACTGCCTAACTTTTTAGTAAGCAAGTAAAAAATTAGGTAACAATTTATGTAGGGGCGAAAAAGCTGTCTAAATAGTCTTCCAAAGAAACTAAAATTAAAATAGTCTTCCCATGAAATCTCATATTATTATGTTTCTCACAACTTTTTGAGAAAGGACTGAGACTTGCATTTTTTAAAATTTGACTGTCATATACAATACATTTCCCAATTTTAACATTTTCATTCTTGCCCTCAAAGCTCCAATTAATACCCTCTTTTCTAGGACCTATGAATATCATTCCAGGGATTTAGTAAAAGGTTTAATTTGAATTTGTTAATGGTTAAGAGCGCGTTGGGTACAAAAGATTAGGGAAAGAAGTCAGTAAAAAACATTTCAATCAAAAGTTACAAAAAAGCTTTATTTGAGTAATCAGAGTGCAACCGTTTCTTTCACAAAGGGGTAACCGTCATGGAGATCACGGTTCCAGTAATATTATGCAGGGTATGATTGCAGAGCTGGTGTGTGGTGATGACGGCATTGCCGAGGTAGCGGCCGGTGGGGTCCTGGCGCACCACGTGCATGTACTCATCACCCAGAGTGAACTGGACTTGAGGAGGGGCTGCCCAGTCACACACTGTCGTCACCGCTTTGTTCACAGTGGGAGGGTTCACACAGAATAGCTGGAAATAGATCATACGAACAACTATTATTAGATTGAGATTACTTTTGCTTGGTTAAGAATGTTTTTGTAATAAATAGGTACTGTCATTTGAACCTAGTGATTGATTTCGTACCGTCTGCGTCTTGGCTGGTCCGTACCCGTGATGCGTTAATTATATAGGTAGTGGAGATAATACTTTAAGTAATTCTTTGAACACAAAATATCTGCTTATTATTAAAGTTATGATCAAAACTGAGTCTCAAAATGAATGTACGGTTAAAGTAGGTACAAATTATGTAACTCGACTGCTTAAATGTGTTTGTGTACCCGAATAATTTCCTTCGGGAAAAGAGTATTTATGAGAAGATAAATTAAACAATAAGTTCTTAAGTATTTTATCACTGACCTGTTGGTAAGCTTCACGTTGCCCAGGTTGAATATAAGCGATCGGATAATCGTACTTAAATCTAGCTTGGTAGTCCGTATCTGCAAAAGTAAATTGTATGGTACAAAAATCTTGTAGAAACGGTACTTACCTAGCAAAAAACACAGCCATAATGAAAAACGATTTAGATCGGCGGTCAACGCCCGTCTTCTAAGTATAAATATATTATACAAATTATATTTATTTATGTACTTATGTACAATGGCAGATATATATTTGTGTTATTTTACAGGAGACATTATTTTCCAGTATTTTATTTGATTGCGTGTACTGAACACTTTTTACCCTTTATTATAATAATACAAATATTAAAATAAACATGAACTCTTCATTAACGACCTAAGTTAAGTACAGAATTAAAGATTTTAATAAGAATAGACCTTACCTTTTGTAACTTGTGTGCAATGAGGCGGCGATGCCTGCTTTTTATTGTACCTTCTCACATTTTTATTGTGCTGATGTCTAGACTTTTTATGGGATTCTACTAGGACCAGAGCGCATAATAATAGAACTAATAATAAACAACGATTCATCTTGTCGAAATTAAACTCGCAACTGGTCAGTATGTTAAGTGCGTGGGTAGGTCGATACGGACGTTATGATCTTACTGTGTGTACATAGCAACAGTTAATTAAAATGATTAATTTACAGCATGAGAATTAGGGTTCACTGTGAAATAGCATTCTAGTTACAAATCGAATAAAGATCGTAGGTGCAGCATGTCACGATCTGCCTACATTATTCAACTATATACCTACCTATAATAATATAACCAAATAATTGTTTTGGTTAAATTAGTATCTTAAGTGTGCAAATGTACTTAAATAGGTAAACATTTAGCTTGCTTACACTTTAGTGCCCACGTGTCTTTATTGCAGGCTCAGAAAACATGCAAAGTTAATGCTGTCTACGACTAAGGATGATATTGGTGCCGATTCTCTTGTGCACAAACTATCGTAAATTTAAGTTAAGTGCATCTTTCTCTTTCCATTTCTTAAAGAAAAGGACAGAAGATACATTTTAGTTTAATCCTGTCAAATTAGACAGCGCCTGATGAAAATTGACGTATATTTAGACGCCATGTTTTTAAATTGCGTCTAAATTATCTATGGAGTGTCTAAATTTGACAGGACTTAACTAATATTTGATCTTCTGTCCTTTTCTTAATTAAAAGGAAAGAGAAAGATACACTTAACTTAAATTTACGATAGTTTGTGCACAAGAGAATCGGCACCAATGACAGATCTCTTCGTGGTCTAGCTAGGAATACAGTACTTTGCCACCCAAATATTTCTGAAGTGTCTAAACAATACGTTTTTTTGTTCCGTCTTTAACAATTTTACAAGCCCTTATAGCAGTATTACTTCGATATTACTTTCAGTGGGAAAGAGACGGCGATAGACAACGTGTCTAACGCTGTCACTTGCACACTCTGGAACAGGAATAAAACAATCTTACTTTAAACGTCATGGTAAGGGGGCTGGTTTCCCTTATTTTACACCATATTAGTGCGCGTAAACAGAAACTACTGAGCCAATTTCAGGTGTCTAACTTCAGTACTTTCAGATGTGCATTGTTTATTAACAAAAGTCACCTCTTTATATTTTTGTGAGCTTATTTAACAACATTTTGCGGAACCATTTCAGTTCAATCATAGTCGAGTTTGATTAGCTACAGGAAATAGTCTTATTATCAAAACAGCATGGTGGCAGTTTGCGGTTAATTAATTTTATTTTCATAGTAAACAACCCGTGTTCTTTGATTATTCTATTGTCAAGGCTATATAATAATTGCTGAAGTTTTCCCAAGTATGTTAGGCTCAGCTTTTAACAAGTGGTTCACATATGCAGCTACTGCTTGTCAGAGTTTAAGACGAAGGAGATACTCTTGGTTAGACTGCCTATCCGCTATCTTGCTTTTGACTAACTTTCAGAGTTCTACAAATATCAACCAGAACCAACAGTTTTAAGTCCTATCCGAGGCATGGATTGTCAGAGATGTCCTCGATAAGTTATAAACCTTTAACCAACTTTAAGAAAAGTAAGAGATTCTCAATTCGACTGTATACATAACTATATTTTTTATTATATGTTTACTGATAAGTATTTCCGTCATATAAACGGATAAAAACCGTGTGCCGAAGAAACCGGCCAAGAGCGTGTCGGGCCACGCTCAGTCTAGGGTTCCGTAGTTTCCCGTCCGTTACAATAAGTGTTCCCACTTATAAGTTTTAAAAAAGGCTAGTTACGTTGACATTTGACATAGGTACTAAGTACGCTGAAATTATTTTGTACAATCTTTTTGTCTTTTTTGTACAAAAACTGTTAATTCTTTCCATCAAGTTCAGAATAATTTTCCTAGAAAGTCCTTATAAAGTTCTACTTTTCAGATATTTTAAATATTTTTTAAACTTATGGTTCTAAAGTTTGGGGACACATTGATTTTTACTTTTGGAGCGGTTATTTCCGAAATTATTGACATTATTAAAAATGATTTTAGTAAACCCTTATTCATTTTTAAATACCTACCCAACAATATATCACACGTTAGAGTTGAAATTAAAAAAATAAATCACTTTAAAATAAAAATTCGATAAAAGTGCCCTAATAAAACATTTTTATCCAATTTTTATTTTACTACTTTTTCGGCGTAATTGATATACATCTTCTAACGGTCACAGAGATTAAGCGAGGACGGATAGACAGACAGACAGACAGACGGACAGACAGACATGGCGAAACTATAAGGGTTCCTAGTTGACTACGGAACTCTAAAAAGGAAAACCATTGTATTAAATATACAAATACTCCCAATAAAAACTTCATTGTATTTTACATCAAAAACACTACCTATTTAGGCATGAATAAATGAATTTTGTTTTTATACCTATTCTAACTTGGCATGTGTTGTTTGCGTATCCTCCTTCCCCTCCAGCTCGTGCACCCCCTCCACCTCACCCACCCCCTCCATCTCCCCATCCCCCTCCATTTCATCATATACTTCGTCCTCAGAATTTTCGTGTGAATCCTTATTAGCGACTAACAAATCATACCAGATCTCTGCATGGAACAAAGCTGCTGTTTCTACTTCTATTTCAGCAGCTTCCACTACAAAAAGGCGCTGTAGTTGTAATGAGTAGGATAAATTGAGACTATGTGAATATCACCCATCCTGACTTGAAGCTTGATCGAACTTAGTTCGGCTTAATTCCCACCGTTTGGGTTTGTTCTAGTTTTAGTTAGTCCAGATGTCGTTTTGCGAATCATAATTAATAAAAAAAATAGGTAAATGAATTGTTTACATAATTTATGTACCTAATCGTACCTATAAATATTTTAATTATTTAAAAAAAACTCGATAAACATAAATATCCAGGTTTAGGTGATGGGAGCCCCAGGTATCATTACTGCTCTAACCGTCTGCCCTAGAAGGCTCATTAGGTTAGCAAAAACATAAAGCATAATTATTACCTACACTTACATGCAAATTGAAATGTGGTGACACTTACTGCGTAAATTCGTGATAACTTCAACAGTTTTCTTCATTCGAGCCATATCAGTTTCTATTTCGGTTTGAACCCTTTCATAGAAATCTGGGCTGTTAACATCAATGTCTTCAATATTATTTACTTCGTCATCCATGTCTTAAACGTACAATTAAAACAGAAAGAAGAGATAATTTTGAGTTGGAATTGGAAAAAGTAGCGTAGAAAGAAAGCGTTTTTTATTTTATAGTTCCCGCCAAGAACTGCAGATACAAAAACCATAGACTATAACAAAGTTTTTTATTTTTTTTTTTAATTTTTATTCCTTCTTATGCTATTTGTGCTCTAATTACACGCTTGTCAAACGTCCACAAGCTTTTACAAACGCTTGGCTTGCATTTACACAGTTGCAAATGCAAACACTTCAGAGTGATCCGAACAGGCAAGCACTCATGGCGGACGTGGATGTTGAAGTTTCGTCGGCTCAAATTACTTATTTCTTAAATCACCTTCGTCATTCAATAAATTGTGTATATATGTATATTAATCGTTCAAAATGTTGATTTTTACAATCTCTGCTTTTTTTTGAGAAGCGTTCTCTTTGGTCGAACATTAATTTTAGGTTTCATTTCAAGCTACCACACACGACAGTTGATAAAGCAGCTGTGTGGTAGAGGCCTAATAAACATAGAAACTTACTAAAGAGTATTTATAGTCTATGTATGGCTCGGCCTGTACTCCGCATACCTTTTCAACAATACCGTCCATGAAATAAAAAAATATATATGATTATACGACTAAATTAAAATGTCAGGAAAAAAGATTTCTACTTCACTCACACGTCGAACCTTTGCGTCGAACGCAAAACTGACTGTATAGTGTTATCGCACTCAGCGTAATCACGAGCATCGGTAGCTTTATCACAAATCTGTCATTGTCACGCCTGCACAATTCCTCATTTTGGTTTCTTTTGTACGGATAAGAAGGATAAATAACGCGTGTTTTGGAAAAAATTGTACTCGTGCATTTCACTCATGATTGTTTACTAATACTTGTGACCGTGCAGTTGATAAGAACTCATTAAAGATGATGAGTGACGACGATCGCGACATCGATATTGAAAGTGATGTAGGTATTTTTCCGACTTGACAGTTCAATAGGTTCGTGGTGCATGTTTATGTTGCTACTGATAATGTTTTTGCACAATTCCAGGCTGAAAATGACTCGGACTCTCGTACACACGCCAGGAACAGTGTTGGCGGTAGTGGATACTACTCGCAGGTAAATTGTGTTCGTATCCATTTCAACAGTACTATAATTTGTCAGATAATTAATCAAAGTAATACTATGACTTGAATTGATAAAAGCACGTTGTTTTTAGCGTATACTTACTATGTTAATTGCAACGTGTAGAATCAATGAGCTTACTGAACCATGACACTCAGAGGAATCTTTAACATTACAGGCAGAAAAGAGAGCACACCACAATGCATTGGAAAGAAAGAGAAGGGATCACATAAAGGACAGTTTTACTTCACTAAGGGAATCCGTACCAGCTCTCCAGAATGAGAAAGTGGTATGTTCAAAAATTGTAAGCATTCACATTTTACATGTGGTATTGACCTTTATTTTTATAGTTGTTAAGTTTTACATTACTATGTGGATGAATTGTGTTAGTAATATGTCTGTCTGTCTGTAAGCGGAAATGAAGTTCAAAGGCTAACTAATGCAAGGCCGGGTAGTGCACTTGTTAGTATCATCAATAATATTAAGTGTACCGACTGCTTTTTTGCTGTTTAATTATATTAAAAAATTACTTGTTTTCTTCTTAATCGCACTAGCACAACAAAATGTAGACAATATTTGTACTTCAGTAAAGGTGTACCCCATTAAGACTTACACTATTTCATCCACAAAACATAGGCTTTTTACAGAATAATTGCACTTAGATTTTTAATCAACGGTTCTAGGCTATTTGATCTAGGCAACATTTTCATCATCATCATTGAGGATCAAGTGGCCTTGAAACCATAATATCGAGGGTTACGGGGTCAAACCCGATAAGTAACAAAAATTGAGATTTTTACCTAAAAGTGCAGTTATAATGCATTTTTTGCGCTCTTTTTATTGGTATTTACAGATAAACCGACTTAATAAGGATCACTGAAAAGGCTGAGTTAATAACCCAATAAGTATTGTATGTATTAAATATAACATCGGTATAATACAGTATAAGTAGACGTAAAGCTTGAGATTTTGGTTTTATTTAGTGGAAGAAACACATAACGTATATTTATGGGTGTTTAGGGCAAACGTTTTTTGGCCAAATTTAACTAGATCTACAAAGTAACACCAGTTATTAATCTTTAACGGGTTTCGCTTCTTACGATATTATAGTAAAGTTATTTTTAATGATAACCAGAAGCTATTAACCATATTTGTCGGATTTTACTTTAACGATATTATTTAACTTACACATATTTTGTTTTAGTATAAAATCCAATAAATATAATTGTGGTGTTTTTCTGAAAACCCATATTTAAAAATAATACGTAAAGTTTAGTTATCGGATTGTCGCAATTATTTTTTAACATTTTATTTTTTATTTTATGTGAGGTGAAACCCAATAAGAGTGGTTGAGTAGTACCTACACAGAGGACACGCCCCGCGCGCACCGTGCCGGTCAGTTCGCGCTACGATAGCGACCGTTGAGCAAGCGCACGCATCAAAATAATAACAAACAACGTTCAAAGTTAGTGTTTACTATCTTAAAAAAACTAAGTGCTGCTGTTATTTTTTTATATTTTATCTTTTATTTTTTTATTTTTTTTTTTATATTTTATATATTTATAAAAAATTAAAAATGATTTTTCGGCATACTTACGTTTGGTTGATTATTTGAGCAACAAAATATTAATTCTTAAGACAATAAATTATTTCAGTAACACAAGGACATCACACAGATAAGATTTGCTATTTACAGTATGTCAATTGGTCATATAGTTTCGGAGATAATATAAAATTACTAAAACGCAAAATGCCCCTAGCGTAATTTTCATTGTGCGGAAGTCATTTATAATTTCAAAAAATATCTTCGGAGATATTCACAGTTTTAAATATTACTCCGCAGCAAGCAATATAAATGATAGTATGTAATAGAAACTGCTTATTAGCGAAAAAAGGCCGCCTATTGTACTCTTGCATATTTGTTTGTATTCTCCTTTACTGTTTTTGTCCTATTGGTGTACAATAAAGAATATTGGCCGATGGCTTTGCAAGATATTCGTAGCTTATACATCAGAATAACACATCTGGGTCGTCATAAAGGCGCGTGTAAGAGGTTACGGGTTCGAATCCGGGCAAGTACCAATGTGACTTTTTCAATTCATATGTACTTTCTATCACTGACATCCCGTGCCTCGGAAAGCATGTTAAGCCCGGTTGTCATTCGTAGAACTTTGACGTTACGGGTATTCAGAAGCCAGAAAGTTTGACCAGTCGAACCAAAGGGTATCGTCGCCCAGTTACTGGGTTGTGGAGGTCTGCGGATGGTGCATGGATACCGCAAGATCTCCTGCCTGCCTGATCCTTGCCGGTGTGGGTACCACGCACAGTGGCGCGTGGAAGTGCACCGCTGGGGCGAAACTCACACACAATCAGCACCCAGAGCTCCGGCGGGATCTCATGGAGACTGCGTCTGTTGCAACTCATTGCTGGTCATCCCTCTTTAAGGAGTGGCTGGAATGACGCCTCGACACTCTCACGTATCGCCCGACACAGGTCCTCACCGCACACGGACATTTCGGGAGGTTCCTATGTCGGATTCGGGCGGAAGTGACGCCTGCGTGACACGGTGTAGCATACGGTGGAGGTAGGCCCCGCTTGGGCGAACCACCACCGTGTCGTTGCAGAGGCGATCGGTGCTGGTTCAGGCCATGCTTCGGGGCGAGACTGAATAGGAAGCCGTCGCCTCCTGCGAAGCAGACACGCTGGAGACGAAAGCGGCGGGGCGCGTGAGGCAGCGTCAAGCTTCACGCCCTGGACAGAGACCCAGGCTTAGTTGTCGAGAGTCGCAAGATGATGGCCACTGCCTGCGGAAGGCGAGCGGTAGGTAGCTCGCCGCCCGACTAGGACCAGACCCGTGTCGTCGGCGTGTCGATGCTTAGTTACCGCGGCCCCGGAATATAATAAGGGTAACCGAAGGGACATTATTGGATTTTAGTCAGTAAAAGTCTGACATTCCTTCCCTCTTCAGGGGCGGGAGAAGTCATTTGATGATTTCATATCCATCAAAAATAAAAATGCCATTGGATATGTTTTGGATGCTTTTACCATGGTCAATGTAGCTCTTTCACGCTTATACAATCCCAATAATCTTTTTGTGTACGCTCAAGATAGTTCCACAGTTAATCCGTATTAATATTATAAATGCGAAAGTAACTCTGCCAGTCTGTCTCTTCTTTACGCCTAAACTACTAAACCAATTTTGAATGAAATTTGGTACAGACATAGTCTGGGACCCGAGAAAGGACAGGATAGTTTTCATCCCAGAAATCCCCCGGTAACGGGAACTATTATTCCACGCGGACGAAGTCGCGGGCAAAAGCTAGTGTTAGATATTTTTTACTCTTATGTACCAAATAACGTTTTATGTTAAGCTATAAGTAATATCAATTCAAAACGAATATTTTTTCACACTTTTATTAAACTTTAAACACAGGAAATGGTTTTTTTATTTGAGATAAAATCCAATATGTCGGTACCCTTGAGTACAATATATTTTCTCATAAAAAAACTAAATTCGATACTCAATTGGAAACCACGTAAATTGTATCTATATTAGTACATGTTATTTTAAAAAAATATTACTTTCCGATTTATTTTGTAATTCAAGTTTTTCTCGTCTGCGAACTTTTAACATTGAATATCTCGAAAGTAGGGTTTTTGTACTTACCGGGTTTGACCCCGGAACCCTCGATAATTTATCTCTTTTTAGTGTTCTAGTATGAGAAAGCAAATTGACTTTATATCTGCATGCCTGGTATGGAATAAGTACTACTATCCGTACAACTTAACTGTGCACCTTGAATTGTCACATAATTTGATGAATAAATTGCTGTTGCTTCTAAACAAACGAGACGGACTAGAAGACCCTCCGAGAGATCGGGAGAGGGATCACATTGCAGCTAGGTGCACGGACAAGTTGTATGGACAAGTCTTTAAAAAAATATAATATCTTCGAACTATTAGTCTTCATTTATTTTCTTATTGTTCAACATTTTTTGTCTTCACAAAGTTTGAATTCTTACAGGCCAGTCGAGCACAAATATTAAAAAAGGCAGCAGAGTACATACAGTTTATGAGAAGAAAAAACAATTCTCATCAGCAAGATATTGATGATTTAAGGAGACAGAACAATATGCTTGAAACACAAAGTAAGTATTTAAAACCTATGATATTTATTTAGCCTTCTCTCTCCTCAAACTGTGTAGTTGATATGCCACATTTTATAGTTCATTTAAACATAATTATGACATTTATTTTATCAAAAGATTTCTTTCGAGTTAAGATCAAAAAGTTCTTGTGTAGAAAATACAATAATAATCTATAATTTGGTAAAAATTAAGCTGAATGGCACGGTGGGTTAATGTTTACATTATGGTAAATTATTGTGTTATAAAATAGTAGTAGGTATAGTGGGTAGTTGTAAATAATTGTTATAGATACAAAGTGCATGATCACAAATTAACAATATTTAATTTACCCTATCTAAAGGTGAAAGTCCATACTTATATTTAAGTACACCTGTAAGTGTACTCTGATAATACACATACATCAATCTAAACAAAAAAACTACATACTGACTTGGTAAACATCATAGTGCAGCATGTGGCATTATTTGTAAATTTTCCCTCATAGTAAAGTGGCAGTATGCCACTTAAGAACAACTCCTAACCTATACCGGCTTATAAAGCTGTTTTTTTTTAAATAGATTAAATGTATCCAAAATGGTATTGTCTTAGATGCACTAGCAATTAGACCAATAAAAACAGTGACCTTCAATTTATTTTAGGTTTACAAGTAGTGTCTGTTTATTTCTCAAGTGACCTTGTCTTCATTACAAGGTTAAATTTCAATGACAGGACAAACTGTATAAGTTGAACATTAGAGATCAATGATAAAATTTATTGCAATATACCTAAGCTTTAAAGTGCACACTGACAATTTCATCCTCATATTGAAATTTCATGATGGAATATGGATACCAGGATACAGCCCCCTTTGTCCTTTGTATCCAAATATTGAATAGTTGATATTTGGATTTGAGACAGCTAGTGCTGTCCTCCGCGGTTTTTGGTTACTGCTCCGCTCTAGTCGGTCATAGCGCGATGTTTTATTTATAAAAACACTTTCGCAATTAATACATTAATAATTAACGCGTTGAAACCAGCAAAATAGCAAACAAATGGTTTGTTATAGATAATATTATTATTCGTTTTTTTTTCTTTCACAAATCTTTTGCTTACCAAATTTTTGCAGTCTGAATTCACATAAAGCAGTTACTAGTTTCGAGACTCGTCCCAACCACACATGTAGGCAACCCGTTGGAATTTCATAATTTTATAGTGGCTTTGTGCTCCTTTGAAACACCAGTTAATATAAAACAATTTTTTTTCCATTGCAGTACGGGCACTAGAAAAGGCTCGACAATCAGGTAACTATTCAGATGCCCACGAACTAGGGCTTGGCGTCAAATCGGAAGGAGATTCCCATGACACTGACAGTTCTGATGGAGAGGCGACCACACGCAGGGTCAAGAAACTTAAGATCAACGGAGTCATGTCTAGTAATTAAGCTGGTTGTGAGATGAATTCGTCTTAGCTAATGATGACATAGGTTTCACACAAATTGTTAACCAATATGGTTTGAATTGTAGTTCGCGTGGCTAGGTGGGGTGTTCGCTCTGTTGTGGGCTTGTGTGTTCTCAATTAATGGCCATTTCCAATAAGCTATCTATCGGATTAGGTTACTAACGATAGACAGTTGATATACGCTCCATAAATAATGTGACAAAATTCTGTCTTTAGTAATCAAATTTACGAACAGAATAATTACTGGTTTTGGCGGCAATTGAACTACAATGCTGCCTAGTGATTGCCATCCCTAAGTCGTGCGGCCAATGTGACTCAAGCCTTACAATCTACTTTGTTCCAATACATAATTATATTTTTGATACAGATGAAATGAAATTAGGTAACTTTAATGTGTAGCGTGTTAGTGTTTTGTCTATATTGTAATAGTTATATGTATACACCGACTAGTTTTATTGATAAGAGCTGTACTTGTGAACATAGTTTTGTTATGTGTTGTTTATTGTACATAATTAGGTATTTGGAAATGTATGTATTTGTACCAGCTGTTAAATTCTAGTGTTTTGTACTCAATTCTCAATATTTTATTGTATTATGTTGTATGTAATGGCAGAATAAATTATAATCGTAATGAAATGCGTGCAAACGTTTTAATATTCAGTTGGTTAATTTAAAATAAAATAGTCTATTATTAAATTATACTACAGCACATTCTTAAGCATTATGTATTTTTTGTAATTATTAATAATACAGTGTGTTGGTTTATTCCTGTTGTAATAATGACAGTCATTGCTGAGAGTGATTCATCTTTCTAACGTTTATGTAAGTAGTACCACAAAGTAAGTACGTTTTTGATAATAATATGCTATAAGAAAACTTTACATTGAATTTTCTTATGGATCTGTTTTAATTATTTTTATTTGTATAATTATTTTTAAGTGAAAAAAAAATTCATTTGTAATTTTAATAATAATTATCATGATTGAAATTAAAATATTTTACCTTTTTGTGCAAATATCTTAAATTACCATTACAATACTGTATAATCGTTTTCTATTGCTAAGAATAGATCGGATTAATGCAATTATTAACTGTATGCAGCAGCAGTTTTTGTTTTTTATAACATATTTGTTATGCGTGTATTTTAATTTTTTCAATAAATGATGTAATTTCGTATTGAACTCTGGTTCACTCTGAAGAGCCAAAATGCAAGTTTGGCAAATGGTGTAGATTTTAAAGTACAATAATATTACACTATAGTACACACATAACTTCTAAAATGACAAACATTGAACAATCAATTTGTGCAAGTATACCATACGCAAGTGTGCAAACTTGCGGTAAATAATATTGTTCATGAAGGCTTGTGATATTTTGCAGTCAGATATGTACACTATGTGCAATTTAAAATTGGTCAAATAACATTTTAACTAATAATTCTCAGATACAATAGGCGAGACGAGGAAAAAAAGTAATTAGTCAGTCAGTTACAATAAAAAAATTTGGTCACATATTTTTTCTTTTTTCTCGTAAACGTAAAATGACGACGATACAGTGCGTTGAAGTTTTGCGTGGCGTCACGATCTACAACAGTAATAAATACAATAAAATTTTTGCAAGATACGTAAAAATATAGACGTAAAAAGCCCCCCTCCGAAACTTTCTTGCTCTTTATCTTTGTATTTTTTTTTAAATTTGATCAAGCATAAAATACATGTCCCGTATTTTTGGCCGGTCTATCAGACGGTTATAAACATACGGACTAAACAGAATGCCATTTTTCTTATGTTGTCGTCATCCCTATTTCTTTAAATATTATACAATGTTGCCCAGAAACCTCGACTCATAGTGCGAGAATAAAGGAAAAATACGTGCCCAAATTTTTTAAATAACCTGACTGACTAAAAAGTTTTTTTTTCGTGTAGCCTGTTGTTCGTTACGGTGAATAATTTGTACTCCAAAGTAGATATAAATTATTGCTCAATTGCATAACTTTGGTAGCTTTGTAGTAGTCGCTAACACGAAGCAAAATCTCGCTTACTGATTTTCAAAGTTGCACTGCGTAAACATACTATCCAGATTATGTGTCAACGTGAATTTTGTGCACAATTTTTTCTATTTGTGGCGTTCATTGAGCGAAGAAATTGCTTCGTGTAAATCGGCCTTTACTCTAATGTACTTACCTTCTGTCGAAAAACCTACTTATTTAAATAATTATAAAACATTAAATGTAAGAAGTTGATTGCTTTAATGAAAATTTTTGATTTTGTCCTATGCTATTAATAAAGGGTATGTGATTACGTTACGTTATTAAGTTGAACGTGAATAAACCAAAATTATGTTTTAATAGAATTCATGAAATTTTAGCTCTGTATTCGTGATTATAAGATAATTCAATATGAAGTGATAGAATGTAAGTTTTAGTCTTCTTGAACAATGTATTCGAATAACATTACCACGCGGTAATCACCACGTAAAACACCGGTATGCAGCTGAATCCGGTTAGGCTGGCAGCCGACCCCAACACGGTTGGAAAAAAGGCTAGGGAGATGATGATGAACATTACCACGCGGAAATTATGTACATAAACTATGTACAATAATGATGAACATTGCTTGGCCTACATGGATAGGTAGTTATTGCATCGACGAGCGCGCATTACAGCATTATCAACCTTATTTTCATAACTTCAAAAACGAAAATCAAATGACGCGCACTTGTCTAATGCAATATTTTACGAAAAAAAGTGCAATACGAGTGCGTAGGGAATTATTTTTTACGATATTATTTTTTATATTTTGTCATCGCGAATAATGTTACTTAGATAATAATATTTTACGTAAGTAAAGGAAGTTATTTGTAAAGCTGTGGAAATGTATTTGTTCTAGAAGACTAAATAGTTTTAAAGAAAAAAAAATATACATAAATACTCTGTTAAAATTTGTTTTATAATTTCATTACCCTAGACCAGTCGTATTCAACGACTAAGTAAGCCAGCACTAGTGGGATAAATAAGCTCCTAGGCCCGATACTGAGCTCAAGACTTGCTTGCGCAAGCTTGAGTGTAGACCGAACCGGGGCGAAAAATAAAAGTTTAAACATATTTCGAGTGTAATTAATTACCTATTACGATGAAATTGAGTATCAACAATGGTAGGTAATTATTTAGTTCTGCGAATTACCACCGGGACAAACGGCTTTACGTGCTTTCCGAGGCACGGAATGTCAGTGATGTCCAAGATAAACTTTTGAAAGTACATGAATGAGGCACATCATCTTCAAAAAAATAAGTTGTTACGGAGCCTTTCCAATTCAAACAAACAAACAAACAATCAATCAATCAAATCTTTCCTCTTTATAATATTAGTATAGATTGTTGGTAAGTCGTCAGCGGAGTCTTAAGATCATAGCTCATTAGAGCCACCCGGCACCCACTACGCACCGACTCGCATTATAACCGAGGCGATCCGGTGACGCTACGGAGTTGATATAGTGAGCGCATGCCCATACAAGTCTATATAAAGAATACTAGCCACAGGAGGCGAGTCGGTGCGGAGTGGGTGCCGGGTGGCTCTAATGAGCTATGACCTTTACACGACTACAGCGTTTAGCCCATGCCATTTCAGAACAGTAGCACGTCAAATCGGTGCCTTTCTGGCTTCAGGCTGCTGAGAATTTTATTTCTTGAATACCTTACGTATTTTTTACCCACCTGGCGTAGATCGACAGGGTCGTTGAATAAGCTGGAATGAATGAAATTTTGCCATCCATTTTCTACTAAAACCGTAGCCTTAGCCATAACTGCGGGAAAACATGCCTGCATCTACATTAGTACAAGTGCATCCTCCATACATCGAGTTTATGAGTATTTCATGTCTCTACTAATACGTAACTGCAAGTTATGTATTCTATTATCATAAAGAGAAAAGATTTGATAGCTCGTAATGGATAAACTATAAAACGGACCGCCGAATTTAAACTGCCTATGCGATTCATCAACCAGGAGTTAAGATTCAATTTGCAGACGTCAGCACATCAAACTACTAAAATCTCTTCAATACTTAAAATAGATTTTCTACTTTGCGGTAAAATTGTTAGGTTTGATGTCGTTTGGCAAAATTTGCCAATTTCGGGTGCTGGCGCCATTCCACACTTTAAAATCATAAAGCTACAGTATTGTATTTATTGATTCAGTGAGCAGAGTTTGTGCGCTGCCGGCTGCACTGCTGCAAACGAAGCGCTTCTTTTGTTCATTTTCGTTTGGCCACCGTTTGTACAGCGGACGTTTTCCCTGATATCTCGATATTTTTCCGCCAGTTTTGCTGTTTTGTTTGCTCACAGTCAGCTGTTTTCGATAGTTGGTTGATTTACTACCCTAATTAAGCGTGCGATGTTTTCGCTGTCCATCGATATTCCTGTTTATGTAACGTTTTGATGATGCAGAGTGAGATTTTTTTGTAGCTACAGTGTTTATTGTAGTTTATAATAGCCCCAACATAAATTTCTATCTTCAAAAATGTAGGTATACCTGACTACTCACTGCTACACAGAGTTTTCCTGGAAGCAAGGCTTAAACCTTTATTATAAAATTTGGGTTCAATTTACCGCCCTTGCGGGTCGAGTACATCTGAGTGACCGTCAGCTTAGACCAGCCTGGCGGGGACTGGCTTTCCTCGAGGCGACTGAACCCCAAAAAATTAGGGTGCGTGCGCAAGGTCATTTCTAAAATTTTTTACCCTAAGAATGTTTTAAAATTTTACAGATCAAAAGTTACAACCGGATCTGACCGGGGTTGACCTGTTAATGAGAGGTGTGCGCTTTAATCCCTGGGCTATGACGACATTGATACGATTTTAATATAATGTATTTCGATATATTCAAAAATGATTCACAGTATTACCTACATTAAAGTAAGTGTTAAATTGATTGACCGTAGCTTCGTAATGTTTTGAATACTTGACCGCACAACGGAACATCGTATAATCTACCATAAACCATTTCAGACGAGTCAAAGCTTTTTCGCAACAATTAAAATATGAAAATCCTCTTCCTGGAACTGTCTCTATTGTTTTCGTTATTTTTACGAGCACTCTGGACTCCAAGGTCACAAATGAACTGTAAAAAATAAATCTCTTAACACCCGCGTGGGCTGTAAAAATGTAAAGTAGGTACCTACATAATCCCTTTATCTTTTAATTCTATTGCTGTTTTATTTGCATTTAGGTAGCACTTTATTTTGTGCCTAGTTACTCTGAGCGGAGCTCTCGCTTTGACTTTGCTTACTTATTTATTTTTTTGTTTTAGTTAGACGATTATCACTTACCACACTGCGATGCCTCGTAAAATCACATAGCCCGAATCTATGTGGGGGAGGGGCAGCCAAAATCATTATATATATAAGTATAGTATGCTTAAAAATAAAAAAATGCTCCTCATAGGGCCCAGAGAACACGAAAACTATCTATAATTTATATTTGTTAGTATTTTATTTTGGAGCCTGGAATTTCCCCATTTATGAATTTTCTCAACCGCTCCAAAAATATCGTAGTAACCGGAGCTACAACAACAAAGCGAGAAGAGGCATTGTTAGTGTGTTTTACTACGCGCCTTCGCATTTTATACACAAACTATATATAAGATACCCCGATTTCGTCAAAGAGTAATCATTGTCATTGATCCGTTAAAAGTTTATGTGTGTTGCGAGCGGAGACTTAGAAAGACAAAAGTAGCCCGACAGCCGGCTGTCGCTTGATCGTTGAAAGATTGAAGCTATATATTTAGATGACACATGAGATTCAGATCATCATCTTCCTAGCCTTTTCCCAATCGTGTTGGGGTCGGCTGCCAGCCTAACCGGATTCAGCTGGATACCGGTGTTTTACGTGGAGCGACTGCCTATCTGACCTCCACAACCCAGTAACTGGGCGACACGATACCTCTTGGTTAGACTGGTCATAGTTTCTGGCTAACCAGTAACGACTGTCAAAGTTCTACGAATGACAACCGGGACCAACGGCTTTACGTGCTTTCCGAGGCACGGGATGTCAGTGATGTCTAAGATAAATTTTAGAAAGTACATATGAATTGAAAAAGTCACATTGGTACTTGCCCGGATTCGAACCCACAACCTCTCACACGAGAAGCGGGCGCCTTATCCACTGGGCCATCACGACACCTTACACATGAGATTCAGATAGTCTTCCATAATATAGTAGAGAAAATCTGAGAATTTTAAATATTTGTAACACACGGTTGTTACGAATATTTTAAAATATTTTCTGAATTGCGAAGCTGGGTTGGGTCGGGTTTTAATTAAAAGATAGTACTTGTAAATGTTAAGTTTATTTTTTACTTTTATTGTATGAAATGGTTTACAAAATTACTGAAGTTATAAGAACAACTAATTATGAAAATTTAAATTTGTTTATAAAAGTATATTTGTTACTAACGTTTATATAATTACATTAATTGTTAAAAATTGAAATTTATCACAAGTTACCTACAAAAAAGTATTATTACTGAGTGTACCTACACAAAAATTGTTAGAAAATACACAAGTTTAATAAAAACCAGTAAAATTAATTGTGAATTTCGACGTTCTAGGTAAGTAAGTACCTATCATATTAAAATTATTAAATATTAAACACGGGAAATTCACAAAAAATATATTGGTTAAAACACAAAAACTATTAATTTTATTACACTGGATTCCAATAGTCGTGTACATTGCCTTCAATACCCAGATAGCACGCCGTTAATTGGGTAACTTCTTGTTTGTATTTGTGAGTCTTCACTAAATTCACTGGATTCTAAGAAGTTTTCGCCTATCCATTCAGATAGCAACTCTTTCTCTGCATCGGCTGGAATTAAAAGAAAAAAAGTTAGTAACTAAAAAAGTACTACTAGTAAAAGTAATAGTTACGTTACACGTTACGTTGGTAACACAAAAAAAAACTTTTTACAAAAAAAAATAACCGACTTCAAAAAGTGAAAACTTAAAAATAACTTAAATTTCGGAAGTCGGTGTCTTTTCTTCTGCCAGTCAATTTGTGTTGCCACCGACTTCCGAAATTTAAGTTATTTTTAAGTTTTTACTTTTTGAAGTCGGTTATTTTTTTTTGTAAAAAGTTTTTTATTTTTTACTTTTTAGTGTCGAGTTAAAATTTAGTCCTGTTTAAAATGAGCCCAAACACGACTACTGTGCTGTAATTTCAAGGTTTGTACTTTTTCTGATGCTCCTGGCTTCAGCATCAGGTCTCTATGTACTTCGGTGTTCCTCATTAACAGTACGTTTATCCACACATCGAGCCCTTTTCAATGAGCCTAAACACGATATATCTGCTGTTATTTGTCGAGGAGTTAGGTACTCTGCAGACTATCCTGACTGCAGCATCAGGTCATGACTTGATGATCATGAACCCAAATGTGGCAAATGTATCAAACATCAAAACAATTTACTAAAACAGTCCTTGCCTGTTCGAGTAACTTCTTACTGTTAAGGAGTTGTACCTTCCATCATCAGCTCAGCTAACTGAGATGGTGACAACCATACGCAAATACACAAGATACTTCATAAAATATGCGAAAAACAATAAGTGAGCCTATAAAATTTGAGGGTTGCCTTCGATTTCTCTAAGATCCCATCATCAGATCCTAACTTGGTGACAATGGGACCACCTCAGAACTATCTGCTTTCGAACAAAAAAATAATTTTGAAAATCCGTTGACAATTGACGGAGTAATCGATGAACAAACATACAAAAAAAAAAAAAAAAAAACATACAAACAGCCGAACATAGTACCTCCTCCTTTTTGTGAAGTCGGTAAAAATAGGTGGAAATGGTGGCTATAAAATGCCACCTACAAATAGGTAGGTACTCACTCAAAAAGTCCAATGTCGGTTCTTGGTCTTCGTTTCGTTGCAGAAAACTACATCCGTTCGTAATTTGAAAATCACTGGGAAGCTCAACATTTTCTACGCTTATCTCCTCCGACTGGACAAGCTCTTGAGTATCCGGTGGTACTTGCTGCGGCGGCACTATCGCTGGCACCACAATTAAGGAGCGTGACAGACTCTCCATTGAAGGAATTGACTGCGACTGTGTCGACAAACTTGCGACGAATTCAGACAGCTCAACGGAGCATTGGGATTCAGAATTATAGATTTGATTGTACAATTCTGTTTGTAGTTCCAAATGCGCTGGAGACACATCTTGATCCTGTTCTTCGGTTATTTCCTCTGGGAGCTGTTGTTGTTCCGTCTGTATCAAATACTGCATATTATTCTGGTCTTGTGCACACACCTCGAGTGGTGATGAGGTGTGTCCTCTCATCTCGATGCCTGAATCTACGGAGCAAGATTCTGATTGGGTTTTTGGTCGTTTTTCGTCTTGGGCGCTTTCAGAGCTTGATCGTTCCGAACGCTTACGTTTTTTGCTCTGCAACAAAAATATTGTTTTATAAAATATAATCGTTAGTAAGGGAAGGGTAAAGGGAAGTATATAGGTAGGTAATAAAAGTGCATGCAATCGATGAAATTTACCTGTTTTCTCAAGTTATATTTCTTGCTGTTACGCTTTTTTGCGTTGGAAGTTCTCCCAGTATTCGAATGATGCCCCACTGCTTCTATGTTCTGCAAAACATAAAAAAATAAGTAGATCATCAAAGAAAATTTTACATAAATTATTGAACATAAAATAAAATATAACTATCATAGAAACTTACATCATCCTCGTCATCTAAACGTTCTAAGGCAGCATCATCGAGTCCCAATCGGTCTTGTAGTGTTGCAACTGTAAAAAAAATCACAAGTTAGTAAAAAAATTAAGAATTCATGACCAACAAGCTTGTTAAAAACAGAAGATAGAACATACTTTGTGCTTCCAGGTTTGCATTGATACGTTCCAAATCCGTGATGTCCTCAGATTTATTTCTAGTGGCTCTCTGGATGCGATGGATGACTGTGGCCAAAAGTTCTGCGTTCGAGACCTGAAAAGAACAGAAATATTAGGCTATTTTATACATTACTTACATTATAAAACATGTCGTGAAATACAAAATAAGTAATATTAACTTACGTTAGGGTCACAATCGACTGCTTCAATTAATTGTGACATAACTTCAGCTGTTTCATTGCGACGTTCTCTCTCGTACTGTGCATTGCGCGCACGCCGCTCCTCCTGAGAGCAAGAATGCCTAAATGTAGGTTTTCTTGAAAAATATTTTGCATATAATATAAAAAGTTTAAATAAAGTAATAAAATATATGATTGTAATATGATAATACGAACCCGTGACAAAGGAATACGATTCTTGCCAGTCGGTCTACCACGCCGTCTGAGAGGGACGTCTGATTCTGAAGAAGTTTGTTTCTGAAAAAAAAAACAAAGCATTTTATTTAAAACCAAAAACACAGTATAATATTTATAATAATATATAAGCAAGACCATATTTCCATTTATAAAAATTACAAACCTTGTTGTCCACCATTTTATTTGAGTATTTAACTGCAGATTTCAATAATTATTAAAAATTCGTATTTGCAAGCTCTTCAAGAAGTGGACTAATAAAGTACAAAAGCAGTAATGAACCAATTTTTTTTCAAACTTAACTTTATATAGGTACCTGCGCGCTCGCAGATTACAAGAAGAAAGGGGTGGGGTCCTGTGAAAGCTCTGCTATTGGCTGGACGGGGATTATCCATTGTTCTAGTTCTCCTATTGTTTTAAATTTCTGGTTAAGGGCTGGAACTTTTGGGTATTTTATATTGCTACAATAGGATTTAAAATGGCATCTAATAAGTTTACAATCTGAAGTTGGTAAAACCTTTTCTATGGTAGCTATGAAGTTTGGCGGCTTGAATGTGGTAGCTACGGTTTGTAGATTTTGTAGTTTAGTCTCAATATTTACGATGATATTTATCCAAATACATTGTGTATAAGTTGATTTGATAATGACAATGATATCAAGTTAGTCTACCTAAATTGTCTTTTTATAAATTTAACTTGTTTCCACTCTACATAGCGTCAAAACAAAACCAAACAGAATTATAATGAAATTATTTTATACCACAAATTCGCTATGTTCGTGTTATTCTGTTGAGTAAAATTTATATTCTTTCCAATTAACTTCTTACTAATTATTATTACAATTTTCTTATTCAATTAATCAATAAATGGTTACCTTTTACGGTCTAGACATAACTAAATTATTGTTAGCCCCGAGAAAATTCATAAGAAATTAACAAAATCAGGCTATTCGTAATTTTATTAATATCTCATTTCATCAAACATGAGTTCTTTGCGTAAAAAATTGGAAAGATTCTAATAAATCGTAGCACGTGTGCTACGCCACGCTACGAATACCTAAGAAGTGCTACGATGCGCCTACGCAACTAGCATCATCAGAATAAATAGCAAATTAAAAAACTTGACTTATTACTCCGAACAGCAACACAAATAAAATACGCAGAAATCATAAATATCTAATTTTGTACAACTTTAACTTTTTCAAGGAAAACTTCTGGTGACACCTAAAGAGCTTAATCCTTTGTCGGCTAATCCTTATGATCTTTTTAACACAACAATAGAACGCTAATCCGTTTAACAAATTAGGTAGAAAGTTATTTATTGCCGTACTAATTGTAATTAGCAAATATTTAGTGTAACACCCATCTGACTGCTTTGTAATTGGAACAAAGCCTGTTATTGGGATTTTTTACCTGAAATCAAAATTCTATGTATTTTTGTTTTTAAATAGATTGTTTACCAGCGCTGTTATGACTTAAGGTGAACAAGATTCTTATTATGGTGCAGCAATGTGATAACATAAATAACTTTTAGAATTGGTCTGACTAAAAAGTCAGGGAAACATTTGAAAATTTAAATTTAAGTTTGAATGATTAGCGCCCACCTCTTTTTAAAGCGTTTGAACTCAGTCAAGTATACGTATGTTTTTTTTTCCAAGCATGATTCCCGTGCATTCTCTGTATGAGAAGAGAAGAAGCCCTTGGGGGATATAAATATGCTGGAATTTTGTTAGTCTTTTTTGTCTTAATTTAAATACCTACTCAATGAACGTCGATACGAACTCTCTTTTCTTAACTGTTGTGTTTTACCATCATATCATATCCCTAGCCTTTTCTGAACTATGTTGGGGTTGGCTTCCAGCCTAACCGGCTTCAGTTGGATACCAGAGTTTTACGTGGAGCGACTGCCTATCAGTCCTCCACAACCCAGTAACTGGGCGACACTATACCTCTTAGTTAGACTAGTCAGAATTTCTGGCTTACTCGTAACCACAACCGAGAACAACGGCTTTACGTGTTTTCCGAGTCACGGGATGCCAGTGATGTCCTAGATAGACTTTAGAAAGTACATATGAGTTGAAAAAGTCACATTGGTACTTGCCCGGATTCGAACCCACAACCTCATACACGAGAGGCGGGCGCCTTATCTCCTGGGCCATCATATTTCCGCGGTATTTTACCATGCTATACATTATTATTATTTTAGAACTATAAAATAAAAATAACAAAGAAAAGGTAAAAGGAAGAAAATTCAGTATCCATAATATTTTCCTGTTATTAACATTTTTCTAAGAAGATTCCTAACCTCGTAGCCGGTAAAGTCTTAATTAAGAGTGATGAATTCCCAATACCCGATATTTTTTCTTTCTGAAAATGTTCTATAAAAAGTCGCGTCGCGTTGCGTTAATTTCTGAAACAATTTATCCGATGTAAAAATCCTTTTGATCATTATACTGTTCACACAGTAGTACAGTTATGTACAGTTATACAGTTCGTTTAAATCCCCTATTTAAACAAACTGTGTAATGCTCTTTACGAGCCGAGCAACGGTCACGGAAAAATATAATAATGATTTTTATTATTAATACTAGCTTTCGCCTGCGGCTCCGCCCGCGTAAATGTCTAACTTGTATATACACTATTAAATTCACCCTTTAAGATATTTATCTTGGGTCAACTTAAAAACGTTTATCTGATCCCAAACAAACAAGGCTCGATAACTAACACACATATTTACAAATACATACACATCTATACTTATATTATAAAGAGGTAAAATTTGAAAGTTTGTAAGTTTGTAGGTTTGTAAGTTTGTATGTAGGGGGTAATCTCTGGAACTACTGGTCCGATTTGAAAAATTCTTTCAGTGTTAGATAGCCCATTTATCGAGGAATGCTATAGGCTATATACCATCACGCTACGGCCCACGGGAGCGGAGCAGTAACAAAAAATGTGGGTGAAACCGCAGAGCACAGCTAGTCATAGATAAATTACACACAGTTTTTTGCCCTGGGTGGATCAAACTCGCCAAACCTCCGGCTTAGCAGTCATTATCACTAACTATTGGCCAATAGTAAAGTCAAACTGTGGATGTGGAACCAGTAATTTACCATGATATAATAATCGGGTCCATTACACAGTACTTACAAACGCAGTTAAGTCCTATGTAGTCTCCATCCAGCTTGGCTTATCCAATATTCTGTTGTGTATCGGGTGCAGTCCTGGTATTTGCAGTATAAATAAGCATCACAGTATCGAGTTACGTCGCCGGAGGCTGTAAGGAGCTTTTTCTTCGATCGTATATCGGTTCGTTAACGTAGAATGCGAGCTCGCGCCCGCCGCGTATTATAGAGACGGTGCAAGGAATGAGCGAATGGAATAGTTTTATAACTATGGAGATGTTTTGACTGGGAAATGATTTTTGACATTACACTTAATTAGGACTTATAATTGTTGCAATATTTTCATTGTTTGGAGCTAATATAATTAAGCTGAAGACTTTGTTTATTTGGTTAAACAGTTATCAAACAGTATTCTTAAATAAAATGTCCGAATTAAATAAACTTTTTTGTTGTCCATTTATCGTGGATGGTCAGAGGCTATGTAAAATCACGCTACGACCTACAGAAGTGGAGCAGTAATAAGAAACGCGGGTCCTTTGGGAATAGCTAGTGTCGGGAAGTGTAAGGAAAGTGAATCAATCTCTGATGCAATATAAAAATAATGCCCTATTCACACCATGATCTTCAAAAATTTTAGGCTACCTTCTAATAAGGAAAATATTCGAATAAAAAAACCAGGCAATGACACTGGCTTCCGCTTACATTTTTTGCGGGGATATTCTCATGGAACGTCTGTTGCACACAGAACCAGCCTGTAGAACAAACTATGGGTACTTATGTGTACGCCGATTCGTGCATAGCAATTCAATTACCAAATAAAGCGCTCCCGCTCATGTCATGACCAGCCTCAGGTGAGCGGGTATCGCTAGGTACGTATTGCTTTGTCGTTACGGCGCGCTGCAGTTGTCGTATCGCTAACAAGCGTTCCTACGAGGGCTCTTGTTCCAGTAAATACATTTATGTTGGCTATATTATGAGGCACACAAAGTATACTGTGGGCACTATCTAAAATAATAGTAACGGACATTTTTCTAGACATGCTGTTGAAATGAGGTCGGGTAGGTAAACATTTTGCAGTATTTTACTTTTGAAAGTTTTATGAGGAGTTTGGATTTATTTGCACTGGGATTCAGATACTTATTTATTTGATAAAAACGGACTATGTAATTCATTTAAGTAACAGTCAAGTACAAATCTTATATAATGATATATTTTTACACAATACGGTATTTGACATCATTATCAATTGACGTATTTTTAAGAGCTGTAAAAACGCGATTTTGTTTTATTTATAAAAGGTCTTTCATGGAGCATCATGAACACACCGTCATCGTTATCAATAGTGCAGATGTAATCAAGGCTGGCAGCATTGCTATGTTAAATGTAAGTCAGTGATATCTTTGGGAGGAAAAAGGCCAACAACTTACATATAGGTCAACCAGCGTTATAAAAAAGAAACAATAACGTAATTAAATCAAAATTATATATTTAACGCACTCACTTTTCACACATTCTTACATTGAAATTCATATTTTTTTAATACATATGTTTAATAAATCAATTATTGTTACAATTAAATCAATAAAGTTGCGTTACACTAACTTGGTAGTGTCAATACCAGCACTCTGGAGCCAGTAGATGAATTCGTTGTACTGATCGTAGTTATTTTCAACACAGCGCTCCTCTATGCCTCCTAGGGCATTCAGTAGAGATGTGGTAAACTTCGACAAGGCTTCTGCTTGAGCGGCGTTCTGTAACAATTAATAGTAATCTATTAAAATATTACAAAGAAGAGATTTGATTGTTTATTTGTAATGGATTAACTCTAAAATGACTAATTTTACCAATAAAAATGCACATTATCAGCGAGTAACAGAATTACACGCTATGTCGGGAGTATAACAGTAATCAAATACCGAATGAAATCACAGAATCTTAAATGATAAAAACCTAACACACTGCAGGGCAAAAAATCTTGTCACATAGCAAACTTTTGTTGTTGGTACACAATCATCCTCATCGTGACGGAAGGATATCAGTCTAAAACTTTAAGAAAAGGGGGGCTGAGTTACTATATATTACTATATACTATTTATATAGTCTGTCAAGGTATCATAATCATCAATACAATAAACCTGTGATATGGGTATATGTAGTGAAAATGGGCCCACACACTGCGAAAGTAAGCCTCTATTTATAAATAGAATATGAATAATGCCTACTTATAGCGATATGCCGTTGACATTATTATGCTTCCGCGAAATTAATAGGCGACTAACTTTGTATAACCTAGTGACTATTGAGAACACAGATATTATGTTCCTTCAACTTTCCTCTTTTTGACTATAATAAATAAAATGTAAAGAGGTTGGAATGTATCCCCCACATAAAACAAGCATTTAAAAATATATTAATCCTTCGTACGCACGTGATTTGAGACACAATAGAAAAACAATAGCAGCCCGACATACATCTTCTTTTAAATGTAACAAATCCTTTTTTGAAAACCGCACTAAAATCAAGTTCAGTTTATCGCAAGATGGTCGCAAGCGTTCATGCATATAGCCTATAGGTCAAACAGAAAACCTCCTTTTTTAAGTCGGTTAAAAATAGTAAACAAGTTGAAGTTGGAAATATTTCCACCCAAAAAGAAACCATTTAAAAAATTGCCGCTTAACACGCGTAGCAGATCTTATCTACTACGATTGCGTAGCTGCGTAGTGGTGACGTCAGCTACGGCGTAGCAACTACGCAATACTTTTTCTTCGCACCACGAGCGCTAAAGTAAATATCAGTTTTATCCACTACTTGGCTTGTGCAAATAAATAAGGCAGTGTTTGTCGCGAGTAAATAATAGGATTCTGGCTTAGATTATTAAAGACCGTAACTTATTTGAGCTTGACCTATTTTGTGAAGATCAGTAGACTATTTTTTTTTCCCTTTTAGTATATATATTTTTGAATAATCTACAAGACCATTGACTTCGGTAGCCATGATCGAGTATTTATCTTGTTGTCTTAACCTGTTAAATTCGGAATGCCGGATAACATCGTCTCTGACGTTAACCTGATCTGAGTAAAGAAATTGGGAATAGATTAATTTGCACTTGTCAATGACGTTTGAAGGCGTTCAATGGTTTAATTTGAATTATGAACTTTACATTAAATTTTGAACACCTTTGTATCAAATATGTATGTAGTTAAAGTCAACAATTTGAATAATAAACATAATTCTACTAACAGTATAAGTAACAACAGCAGCCGCAGCCAACCGGCGCAGCGCCATGAGCTCGCACCGCCGGACGTGCGCGCGCGCATCCTCGAGCAGTGTGTCGACTGTGCGCGCCTCCCCCGGCGCCACCGGCACCATGGACGACGCACCAGAGGAACACGCCCCTAAGGAGTCACACACCTCTGCCCACACGTAGGTACCTCCCTCTGAAAGTGATTTGTATTTTTTTGTTTACAGTTCATCCATACTAATATTATAAATGGGAAAGTGTGTCTGTCTGTTTGTCTTTCTTTCACGGCAAAACGGAGCGATGAATTGACGTGATTTTGTTGAGTGGAGATAGTTGAAGGGATGGAGAGTAACATAGGCTACTTTTTGTCTCTTTCTAACGCGAGCGAAGCCGCGGGCAAAAGCTAGTTATTTATATTCCTTTTAGTATTATTAATATTTTAATTAAGTATATATTTTTTTGTTTGTATAAGCATGCGTATATATATTTTTTTTATTATAAACCGTTTTTTGGTTTGCCATGTATCGTTAGTGCGTTTACAACTTTATAAAATACACATACACAAACACTTAGACTGTAAAATATATACCTGTAGGTAGGCCATACAAATATTTGTTCCGTGCCATAATTAGTAAAGTAGTAGCAAAATAGCATCCAATCGCTCAATTGCTGCGCCTACGGTGTTGTCATAGTGTTAAGTGAGTGCTTTTATTAATATCATGAAACATATATTAGAAACGTATTGATTCAAACATAAATATAAACTATCGCTAAAAGATTTTCGATATTCCAGCGTACTTTTTGATTCCGCTTAACCAGCATAAAAACAAATCGCATAGGCCAACACCACTAGTAAGGTATTACTGTTCTGTCTCGAAATATATTAAAAAACAGAACAAATAATTTCATCCGCAACCCGCACCTGTAGCCCACATGCCAATAAAGATAAGTACAATACGAAAGGTTGCGGGCAACACGCACGCGTGCGGGTTCCGCATGCGGGCGCATACCTACACGACAATGAAACACTCTAAATCTGGACACTAGACACATCATTAAAATGGGCCGAGTATCGTATATTTACCGATGTATGGCAGCATAGTTTCAACCGCCATATGCTCGAGGTTGGACCCGAGCAGCAATGTATCGTTGTTGTTTAGGTCGCAGTAGAACGAGTAACGCAGAGGTCTGCTGGTGTCCACAACTGGCTGCGTACTGAGGCGGAACACTGTCTCCATTGCTGTACCAAAGTCTGGCATTACCTTTAAATAAACAAATGGTGGAATAGATAACTTAATCTGAATTAATATTTTAAAGAGCTTGGACATAGCTTGATAAAAACGCTTAAAAAATGTTGCTCTGCGGGCGATGGGGAGAGTAAGGTCAGCTTTCTTTTGTTATTCTACTGATCTCTTTATTTCCAATCCAAATAGAGAACTAAAATTGACACTATTAAGGCTCATTGGGTCACGAAGTTAAAGTTGTAGAGGTCAGAGCACATATCTAGAAGAACCAACGGCCGATGATGGGTTTAAAGGTTCTCGAGTGGCGATATTTTATTAGTCTATTCAAGACCAGTAGGGAACATTCATGCAAAGTTTTGAACAACAATCTATTCTATATATTGGTATATATTATAACAATCTATATATTGGTGTAAAAGATGTTTCGACGCACGTTAATTTGCCACGATATCGACAAGTACGAAATTCACCAAACTTACCAGAACATAACCAGTATCAGGCTTATCATTGAGCTGGAAAATAACATCTGCATACACTTCCACGTCCTCGGTGCAGTTGTCTTCTTTGAGACAGGTACATTCCGCCACCACGCGTACCCTCCCCGCCGCGGCGGCCATGTTGGCTGACACCGACTTCCAACCAGTCTCATTGGTATAATCTGTCAGCTCGCTCAAGAAGTTTTCTTCAAGGGAATAAAAGTTTATTGGCTCTGATATACGTGTGCCGTGCTGTTGAGAGTAACAATCGATCAGTTACGAATAAAATGTATTATATTATTTTTTCTGATTCTATTAGTATTTGCCGTTCAGCTGGTTTAGCTTATTCCGTGGGGAAAGCGGCGTGAGATTACAAATGGAATAAGATATTGTATGTTTTCACAGACCTGTTCTATTTTTTGTTATATTAGTAAATTTTTGTCCTATGTACTGTCAGGAAGTTTATACACGTTTTTAAAGATATAAGAAATAATCAGAATATATCTCTCAAATTACGTTTTCTGCGACCAGGTTACACACTAATAGAACTTGATTTTAGTTTTATTGATGTTTAACGGAAAACATATTTCGACATTCATGTTTTTATTATAATTTAAGCTTTATCATGCTTACTTCAACTAACTTATGTAAGGCACATTTTAGCAATAAAATGTAAATGAGATTTAATGAAATATAGTAGCGTTGGCCACCTCCGGCCGTTTTCCATAAAGCCGTCAGTTCGGCACGTACTTAAATGAAATAAACACGAAAAAGGCTGACCGCTACGTACTTATGACACGCGAAGCCTACTTAACACCCGGCCCACGCCTCTACAATAAAAACAAATTTAATTCGACTAATTTTAGTAATATTTTAACTTTTATATTGTTTTCCTAAGTTTTGAGGGTGACTTGTATAGGTTAGGTTGGTGCAGAACATAAATAATGAAAACATTAAGTAAATTAGACTTAGAGGTGATAGAAAGGTTCTTTTGGTCAAGTTTTTTAAACTGCGTAATTGTTGTTAAAGTACGTCCCGACAATTTAACGGACTATAAAGGGAATTCGTCACCGTTAGTAAACCATCATCATCTTTAAATTATTTTAGGTCTAATAATTCGATTAAAATGGTAAAATCGAACTTTTGTTTACTGCTTTTAAATGAATAAAACACTGACGACGTCACAGTATTGCCATACAAAATCTATAAAAAATCGCGTTGTGAAAGCCAATAAAAAATACGCCTATTAAATGGAGGTGCGAAAAGTTCGTTTATTATAGCTAATATTGACGAAATAAGCCAATTTCAACCTCGTAATAATTCAATTATTTACCTCAATCTAGTTAAATATTCTAAGTATGTTACTTTACTAATGAGCGGAAGGTAGGCTGTAATAGGTTCATGTAATCAATCTTCGTTAAATATAATTACTCTATTGAGAGTATTGAACATTTAATTTTGTCTACTTTAGTGTACATTTTTTCATGGTATAAACGTTTTATAAGTTAGGAGCATATTTGCTAGACAATTAATAAAAACACATAATTCAAATTTAGAAGTTTATCAACCACCGTGTGGCTTTTTCAAAGTAGCAAAAATTGATTTTTACACTATAAATAACTTTATCTACATTTTATTGCAACTTATCAAGTCACCTATTAAGAAGATAATCATACCAATACTAGGTGGGCCAAACCAGTCCTATAGGCTGGTTGTTTGCTTCATGCCTATAGGACTATAACGAAAACGAGCCAAACCATTATATATAATGGTTTGGCTTGTTTTGGCGGAATAAACCTACCGGACACCTGGCGGACTTACCGGATTATCATCACAGATGTCAGTGGCAGTAGAGAACTCCGACACTAAACAGTGCTGGCTCCTGAAGTACCAGGTGATGTAGCAACCGGGACCCATGTTACTTATGTTGGCAGATATGGTGGCCACACTGCCCTCGTTCAAAATACGGGGCATGCGGAGCATCTGTAAAGTTATCAGTTTATCAGCAATTGTGTGCCTATCATCAGAACCTGCCTTAATAATTTGTCTGCCAAATTAGCATCTCTCAATCTACACAAGAAGGGGCCCAACAGGGCCACGCCTGCCGGGGTTGCGGAATGTTTATAATAGTTACCGTGACCCTGGAACATAAAGGGCAATCGAAGGAATATGAGTGGGTTTTAGTTAGTAAAAGTCTGACACGCCCTCCCGCCGCACCCAGGACGGGAGCAGTCATTTGATGATTTCCCACTCACCAAAAAAAAAAACTCTCAATCTACCATATTTTGCAAAAGGTATACGTTTGATTTTGTCTGTAATTACAATAACAGACATAATCAAAATTTAGACTAATGAATTATACACAATAATAGAATCACAATAACAATCGACCCACACAGGGAAGGCTTGCTCAAGGCGAGTGGCCAATCTTAGGCTGCTTGTCCACAATCGCCGTCACCGTCTCGTCACCGACAACAAGATGACAGCACCGAAGTGGCGATACATACTACATCTACTATAGCCGAGTGTCCACCGCACGTTACGTCACTTCATATAAAATTCAGCCCAAAATAATCTCGTTTTCGGCGACGTAACGGTAACGACGAAGGTAGACAAATGGCCTGAGGCCGAAACAAAAAAAAAATTGTTACTAACAAATACCTCGTCTTAGCTATGTTGACCATCTCTATTCTTATTATTTTTTCCATTGTTGTTTGACAGATGTGCGGCAGTGTCAGTAATATAGCATTCACTAAGTTACGGTACGGTTAAATAATCTTGGCCTTGTTTACTTTAGTGTACATTTTGCTTGCATGTGTGCAATGCTTTTCAAGTTTCCTCCCGAATCGATCATTTTCTCTCGAGATGAAACTTACAAAGATATTATGTAATTTCTTATTTTAGAGTAATAATATTGATCTACCTACCTGTATGACAGGTAGTCTAGGTTCCGCAGCAGTAACGTGAGCTATGGCTTGATCCGACACTGATTGTCCCAACACCGTCACCGTCAACGATATCAAGTACCTGGGAAGTTATAGACCAAGAGAGGCGCTTTAAAAGAAAAGTCTGACATTATTTGAAGACATATTTGAAGAAAAGTGCTTTAAAAACTAAAAGTAAGCATTTAGTGAAAAGTAAAAGTAAAAGTAAAAAGTAAAAGTCATTTATTTGCCAGAATGTAGGTGTACACAGTATGGTCTTAAATCTAGATTGGCCCATAGTTAGTGTTCTGTATTCAGTGGTATTATTTATTGGTAATAATACTTATGATGAATGAACTCTAAGTAATTACACTAGACAATTAATTAGTTAATTAAAAACAAAAAAACAATTACTTACTCGCCAATGTACGACAGTCCCGACGGGAATGATAGAGTGCCCTCGTCATCGGTTTCGTAGAATGTATCGACGGGCTCCCCTTCGAACGTACATTCCCATGCTATCTAAAATAATAAACCTTATGTATTACAGTAATAAATTATTATAAAAATCTTTCGACAACTCACAAATCGCCACCATCATCATTACGTTGGCCAAAAGCTCACAAATTGTTTATTTATTAAAGTAAAATAAATTATAGGAAGGCAAAAACAGTAAGACTAAAAGGTTACTAGAACATAAATAAATATTAAATTCGCTTAGTTTACAAACAAAGTACGTTTAGCAAGAAATACACCAAATCTGCATCTTATAAAATGCTATCAGATGGAAAGCACAAGCAAGATAATTATTACAAGTAAGTACACTCACAGTCATACCCTTATCCAAATAGTCCAATTTGTTGATATCAGTGTACATTTTGAACGGAGTCTCCAGAGGAACGACCAACAGGTCCACATTAAACTTTACACTGAGACTTCGATGGAGCACACGAAATGGGAGACTGTTCTGAAAATGGAAATAATTTAATTTGGAATGGAATGATTTTACCTTTTAACGACCATGCGACAGCCGGCTGTCGCGCTGCTATCGTCTTTCTACTGTGTCATGAATCACGTGTGTTCGAAGGTTAAAACGAGAATTTCAGCGTAAAACATAACATTGTACATTGTACAAGCTTGTCTAAGCCTTGTTTACAGCGGAGCGGACAGCTTGTAGGCATGGTCCCGTTCTGCTTATCAACAACTAAATATATAAAACACCAGCTGTTTCTTTAGGTGTTATGAAGTTGTTCTGCCTTTATAAAAAATATCATAGCCAAATTGAAGTATCTATTTTTTACACAATAAATAATGGTGTGTGAGTATAAATTAATAAAAACCGGCCAAGTGCGAGGCGGAATCGCGCACGAATGGTTCCCTATTATCACTTTAAAAAAATACGAAAAAAACACGTTTATTGTATGGGGAAAAATTTACAAAAATAATATATTATTATTCCCTTAATATATTATTTTTGTTCATTTTTAGTATCCGTTGAGTGGCAACGGAAATACATCATTTGTGAAAATTTCAGCTTTCTAGCTATCACGGTTTATGAGATACAGCCTGGAGACAGACAGACAGACAGACAGATCGCTTAGTAATAGGGTCCCGTTTTACTCTTTGGATACGGAACCCTAAAAATGAAATATGGTTAATTGCCAATGAATAACAATATAAAAAGGTCATAGTTTCACGATTTTTCACCTTACCTGTGTAATGTAGTTCCCGTTAGAGTGCCTGTACACCTGGCAGAGTACTTCATACGATTGTCCAGGAGTCAGTGTGTTGGCTCGGATTACCAGCCGAGAACCTTTCACATCCGACACTGCTACACTGTCCTCAGAGCTAGTCACGGTCCACACGAACTGTGGAACCAAAACAAAATAAAAAGTAATAAATAAAAAACTTTTTTCAAAAAAAAATAACCGCCTTCAAAAACTAAAAACCCAATAATAACTAAAATTTCGGAAGTCGGTGGCAACACAAATTGAATGGCAGAAGAGAAACCACCGACTTCCGAAATTTTAGTTATTATTGGGTTTTTAGTTTTTGAAGGCGGTTATTTTTTTTTGAAAAAAGTTTTTTATTTATTACTTTTTAGTGTCGACTCCCAATGTTTGACTGTGTATAGTATCTTTCAAAGTAATTTATTTTCAAAATAAAACTACTAACAATCTTATAAAACGAAAATAGAAACTTGAAGACAAAGCACACATCGTCTATGAAAATTTCGTCAATTTTTTTTTGTTCTTGGTGAATTTTTCAAGAAGCACTGAACCGATCGCCACAAAATTTATATGGGACCACCCCTGAATCATGACTTATCAAACAAAAAAAGAACCATCAAAATCCGTTGACAATTGACGGAGTAATCGATGAACAAAGATACAAAAAAAAAACATACAAACAGCCGAACATAGTACCTCCTCCTTTTTGTGAAGTCGGTAAAAAAAAAAACATACAAACAGCCGAACATAGTACCTCCTCCTTTTTGTGAAGTCGGTAAAAATAAGGTCTCCTAGTGCCAATCACAGTTATTTTTTACCTTCGAGACATTTTTGTAGGCTTGGAACCAGTTTAAAAAGTACCAGTTTATTTTGACCAGCATTAAAAAAAACTTATAAACACTTATAAACGAAAAAGTTTTACGTCCAGTACAATATTGTAACAATTTCAAACTTTGACAGGTATTAATATCAATGCATAAATTCAATAGTGATTTGAAAATATGTTGCTGTATGTTAGCCTTTCAACCATACGGCTGTCGCGCTGCTATTGCCGTTCTGTTGTGTCTAAAATCACGCGTGTTCGAGGGTTTTAGGAGTATAATAACTATGTCTAAGAAAGGTATTTGAAAGTACTTAAGTAACTTTTATAACATAGGCTCGGTTAAATAAACTGACATACTAATTCCAAGTTATTTAAAAAGTTTAATTTGTCGGGAGAGTCCGTTTTAATTAGTTTATTAACTTAAGCTTTCTGCTAGAGCTGCATAATAATATTGTACTTTTGCGAACTGATTCAATTTAACCTAACAACAACTAAATTTAATTAAATTAACACAAGAACTCATAACCGCCTGAGGTTAACGGCTACATAAACAAAGCTTTGGAAATCCCATTAAAGAAGAAAATTTATGGTTTTATACTTTGATTGAAATTAAAACTTACGTTTATGGTCATGGAGTTAACCATTGCTTTAAAATGTTTTTTTTAGATAGCATTTTCAGGGAATTTAGAAGTAATTTTAAAGCACCATGCTTATTAGACCTTGTGCACAAAATTAATCTACCCTTTCTTCGGGTGAAAATTGTGTGCACTAGCCTATCCTGGAATTAGTAGTATCTTCTGTAAGTCTTGGTTAGAACTCGATCAGGATTGTGGTTCAGACTTTGACCAATAAATTTCTTGTTACGGCTTTAACGCTTAGTATTGCATAATATATAATGAATGAATAGTATGTCGTAAATTTGATAGGGTCTCTGCTTTAATCTAAAGACAAAGGAACGTAAAAGTAATTTATTCATATTGTATTTCATCCAGTGAAACCATAGGATGGTCAAGGCGTGAAATAGAGATACTTGAGAGGCTTCAGTTAAATCCGTGGTGTTACTCACCCGTGCAGTGCTACCTACTACCGGTGTTCCTACCTGTATTACCTACTACCTGTATTCAATTTTGTATCAAACAAGGTAATGTATTGAAATTTCGGCTATATGAGCTTTCGCTGCTTAGTTGTCTATGTGGAGGGAACGCTACTGGTGTGAGTGACATTTATTATGTTCTAAGTTATAACACAACATTGGGCTTATCACATATACGTCTCGCCCACAAAAAACTGGACCCTGGACGAGACGTCCACTTTTTAAAATGTGCATGGGTATATTCACCTGAAAAGTAATATGGTGTTTAAATATTTATCTGATATTTCTAACGTCCCGAATATGTTTTAGTTTTATGTAAGTTTTACGTACATTTTGTATGCATGCATAGGCATTATCATCCTCGATTGCAAATCCTACTTCAACAATTTTGGTTTGCTAAAACAACACTCAATTCTATGTTAAGCTCACCATTGTACATAAGGTTTTGCTATTTGTATGTATGTTTTTTATTTTGTGTGCAATAAATAATAAGAATAAGAATATGGAGGTAAAAGTTGTTAATGGAAGCTGTGCTCTCAGATATTGTAAAATAAATACGACTTGCCTTCAGGGTTTTAAAAATATAGATAGAATAATAAGCCTAAAATTATGAGAAAGCAGTCAAAACATTTCTAGAACTGGCCTAATTTGCGGTCCATAAGAATTTCCTAAGCCTCCTTAGTTAGTAGTAAAATATACACAAAAACAAAATACCAACATAATAATCGTGTGTCCTGTAACATGTCGTAACTTCAGCCTCCATAACGAAGTCAATATCAGCATAAGTCACTTGTCCACCGATCAGCTCGATGGCGAACATGTCTGACTGACCCTCGATGAGGAGTTTCGGGTCTCCTTTGATGTTGTCGATCTGGAACACCTTCTCTGTCCCTACATCATCCCTGAAGGAACGCCCGGTGACGTTGAAGATGTAGTTCACTCCGGGAAGTAGCTGTAAGCAATAATAATATTGACGAGACGTTTGTTATGTTCATGAAGATTAGTGAAGTATACAGGAGATATTATAGAGAGAGTACAAGTACAAACACAGCTTCCATCGCTTTCAGGGTTTTGATAGGGCAGCAATTGATACGATTGGGGAGACATTAAGTACAGGTTACCTTGTGGTCTTCGGAATTACTGATTTACGTGGGTTCCTAATTCCTAATAAGGGTGTGCTGTCACATCTGGAAAATCCGTTATGAAAAAACAAATCGAATTCAAGAGTCGACTCTAACATCGCGCTTGCCACTTTTATATTGAGTAGTAGTTAGACTTGTATTCAACTGTGTAATAAAGTGATCGTTTAGTTAGAACACTTAATTAAATTGTAAATTCTTATATCCGGCCAGTAGTACATAATATGTACATAGGTATGTTGTGCGTGTTCTATGGTCCGATATGATGAATAAAGAAAAGGATGATTTACTAAATTAAATGTCTTTATATTTCAATTCCACAATAGTTTGTTAACACTAACTATAGTTAATACACGTGTCGGGTGTCGAGGTAAGTGTCGAGGCAGGGCGGTGTTCAGTAGGCGACTGGCGAGCCGTCCGCTCGCGTTCTATACCTTACTCAAAAATACGATTCAGCAATTCGCAGTTACCGAGTCGCTACATCACACCCCCCCTTTCTCCAAAATTTAAAAAAAAAAAAAAATTTAAAACAATTGTTTCTTTTAAAATTATACCATCTATCGTAGCTATGCTATGTTACATCACTATTAACGATACTCTCACGTCTCTACGCTTACAATGTTACAATGTTGTTTACAATAACATTCTATACTTATCAGCATTCCCACAGTATGCTGCCTATTGTTACACATTTATCGCCCACATTGGTTCATACATATCTTAACTCTAAAATATTTGCGGTCTCATCATTGCTTTTGCTCCAAGCCGACTTTAAATTGTATAAATAAGAAAAAAATATATATATATTTATATAAAAATTAAGGGTAGTTATCATAACCTGCGCTCTGCAATCAATAATTAACACCCGTAAGGTCGGCAGCGTACAGTTATGATAACGCCATTCACAAAATAAATACACATAACACAAGTTTAGAAACACCGATTACACGTAACAAACTCTATAAACTCACTTATTTTTACCGAATTGTTTTTGCACATTTCACTTCGCTCCGCTTACTAGACAAATCCCGTGGCGGTTGCGGCCGGTGCTGGGCTAGCCACCGTGCCGCATTGTCCTGGCAACGTTGTCCCTGATAGTATCAAAGGCACTTCCCTTCTTAGCCAATCTCTCGCGTGGCCTACGCAACCTCTCTTGATGGCGTAACATAATAGTATGCCCAATATTACGGCGATGATAATAAGTACTATTCCGAAGTAGTTCAGTTTGCTTTCTAACTGCTGTCCTGCTACTACTTGAGCCTGCGCGGTGGCTATGTATTCTCTGTTTTGCTGGTTGCCCATTTCAAACTCTATTTAGTATACTACAACGTTAAGAAGAAAAAAATAACCGCAGTGAAATGTACAAAGTTTCCTAACATCATTCCAATATAATTACATTATTTTGTCATGTGAGCAAAAATCGCACCGGTTGCTTAATCACTCGACCACAGCGGGTGGTTTTAGTTATAGGCGGTAGCGATTCTTGTTCACTTAATTCTGTATCTAATTTGTGTTCGTTTTCAGTACAATTATTTTCTGGGGGATTTTCATCATTAATAGTATACGCGGGTTTTAATCTGTCTATGGTAATGGTTGATTGACGATCACCGATTTGTATGTTAAAAGTTTTTTTATCTCTACTAATTACTCTATACGGGCCGTTATATGCTGGGGTTAAAGGACTCTTTACCATATCATTTCTTATAAAAACGTGTGAACATGTGTGTAAATCCTTGTGAATAAATATTTTTCGTGAATCGCTAATTTCTCTTGACTTAGGTCGCATACTAGTAATTGTGTTTTTAAGTTTGGTTACGAACGTAGGTAAATTGTCTACTCTTGTTTTCTCGATTTCGCAGTAAAAATCGCCCGGTAAACGTAATGTTTGCCCTAATACTAATTCCGCTGAACTTACGCTTTCGTCACCTTTGCAAACCGCGCGAAGTCCCAACAATACTGTCGGTAATTCGTCGACCCATGACCTATTATCCTTTAATCTAGCCTTAATTGCAACCTTGAGTGAACGGTGCATCCTTTCAACCATGCCGTTCGCCTGCGGGTGATACGCGGTTGTACGGGTTTTCTTTATACCTAATAAATTTAATAAGCTCTTAAAAACTTCGCTCTCAAACTGTCTTCCCTGGTCGCTTGTTAGTGTCAAAGGGCACCCAAACCTGCATATCCAACCTTCGTATATCGCTTTAGCTATTGTGTCCGCGGTAATATCTGTAACTGGAATCGCTTCGGGCCATCTAGTAAACCTGTCTATCATGGTGACGCAATAACGGTAACCTTCTTGTGACGTAGGTAAGGGTCCAACGATGTCTACGTGTATATGTTCGAATCGTTCTGTTATGGGGAAGCTACCTAATTTGGAAACCGTGTGTCGCTGAATTTTTACTTTTTGACAATGAATGCAAGACTTAGCCCATCTGTTGACATCTTTGTTCATTTCAGGCCAAAAGAAACGTTGCGTTATCATTTTACGTGTGGCCCTAATTCCGGGGTGACTAATGTTGTGTACCGTATCGAAAACTAATTTACGGAATTTTTGTGGAATATATGGTCTTACCTGTTTATCTGAAATGTTGCAATATATTGCTTTATTACACAACGGTGAATGAATTTGTTTTATCACAATGTTGCTAGGTGATTCTGTTAACATGCGCGCCATTTGATTGTCTGCTTCCTGTGCCCGTGCGACTTCGTCGAAGTCGATAGCCGTTGGACAAACAACGGACTCTACACGCGATAGCGCGTCAGCAACTGCGTTATCGTTTCCGTTGACGTATTGTATGTCGCTCGTGAATTCGCTAATATACAATAACTGCCTTGTGCGCCTAGGTGTTTCTTTATCGGTACCTATTTTAGAAAAAGCGTATGTTAATGGTTTATGGTCCGTAAAAATAGTGATCTCGCGACCCTCAATCATGTTTCTAAAATGTACAATAGCTAAATATACTGCCAATAATTCTCTATCATAGGTGCTGTATTTTTGCTGGGCTTCTGATAGTCTCTTAGAGAAATAACCTAAAGGCTTCGTTTGTCCGGCGACTTCTTGCTGCAGCACTGCTCCTACGCATGTGTTGGATGCGTCACACATTAGAGACAATCTACCTTTAGTTTCCGGATATGACAGTGTAACGGCGCTTTGTAGGCTTGCCTTACACTGTTCAAAAGCCGCCGTAGCCTTTTCGTCCCAAGTTATCTTAGACCTATCCTTCTTTTTGGCCCCGTGCAAAAATTTATTTAGCTCGGCCTGACATCCAGCCGCTTGTTTTAAATGTAACCTATAAAAATTGACCATTCCAAGAAATCGCCTCAATTGTTCGATGGTTTCCGGCCGCGGATAGTTTTGTATAGCCTCTATTTTCTCTTGCAATGGTTTGATTCCTTCTGAGCTGACGTTATAACCTAAGAATTCTATTTCGGGCTTCCCAAAACAACATTTCGATAAATTAATTGTTATCCCGAATTGTTCAAACCTACTAAAAACGAGTCGTAGATGTTTGCGGAGCAATTTATCATTGGTACTTGCAAAAATGACGTCATCAATATAACAAAATAAATACGAACAGTGCCCGTCCTGTTCTCCGTCTAAATATTCTAAGCCCTGTAAAACTGTATTATTCATAAATCTTTGAAATGTTTGCGCTGCATTACGTAAGCCAAATGACATCCTAGGAAATTCAAAAAGTCCGAACGGGGTAATGATAGCCGTTTTTTCTATGTCTTGCGGTGCCACGCGAATATTATGATAGGCTCTATTAATATCTAACCGCGCGAATATTTTCTTACCTGACAGCCCATAAGTGAAGTCCTGTAGTCTTGGGATTGGATACCTGTCCGGCTTCGTGATCGCGTTGAGTGCACGATAGTCGCCACAGGGTCTAATTTGTCCGTCCTTCTTGGGCACCACGTGTAGTGCACTCGCCCACGGACTCTTCGATGGTCTGCAAATACCTATCTCCTGCATTAGCCTAAACTCATCTTGTACCATTTTATATCTATGAGGGGGCAAAGGCCTGGCCCGGGTAAATACAGGTGGGCCCGTAGTCTCTATATGATGATACGTACTATGACTGGGGGATTCTCTGTACGAAACCGGTTTTGTTATGTCTGAATACTCTTCAAGCAAATCTTTGTACGGATTATCATGTTGTATACTTGATATTGAAAATTCGGAACATTTTACTAAGTTTGCTTCTCTACTCAAATTAGTGAGACCGTCAATCAACCTTTTATTATGTAAGTCTACAATTAATTGGTGTGCCTTTAAAAAATCCGCCCCTATAATTGGCTGTTTAACATCACAGACTATAAATGACCATTTATAACTTCTACGTAAACCTAGATTTAATTCTATAGTAATTACACCATAGGTCTTAATTTCTGAATTATTTGCTGTGAATAGCTTATAAGTACACTCACGTTTAGGTTTCACTTTCACTTTACTTACAGGTATGACTGACACGTTAGCGCCCGTGTCCACGAGATACACAGTTCCTGTTTTAAAGTCTTTCACACAAAGTCGGTGGTTCCCCGCGGCACAATCTTCCACCGATGCTGACTGCACCGCATCTAGTTTCCCGATTTCTGTTGCTTCTTGTCCCAATTACACGGTGATTCACACGACCGCGCGTTGTTTCTATAGCGGTAATGGTGTCTACATAGCCAGTCCGGAGATTCTGGTGTGCGCCGCGTCCGACTCTTGGATCTAAAACGTTGTTGCCACTGGTTATTTCTTGAAGATCTTGTGGGGCTTCTATTACGTTTCCTGATCTCATTAATTTCTCCACGCAATTCCTTTAACTCTATCGATAACTCCTTCAGATGATTGCCTACACTGTCGTCCGTGCTCGGTCCGGCTCTTGGCGTTATGGCCGCGATCTCGCCGTTTCCTAAAGTTTCCAGTATTATATCCGCTTTTTTGGCCATTTCCTCTAACTTGGTATCCTCGCCCGTTGCCAGCAATGCGCGTACATTTGATGGTAGCTTGCTTACCCACAGCCTTCTCAGTGGGTCTTCTGTCAGATTGCAATTCTTCGCCAAAGTTGCCATTTTCCGTAATAACTGTGATGGTTTTTGCGTCCCCAGGTCCATTTCATGCATTAATCGATGAAATTGTTTATCGGCACTATCTTCGTAAATCGAAACCAATCGTCTCTTTATCGCTTCGAATTTCCCTGTCTCCGGCGGTGTATCAATCAAGTCTGTTACCTCCAGTATGACGTCTCTGGGTAATTTTGCTAGCACCAACTCGAACTTCTGAGCATCGCCTTGCTTCTGCGGTGCCATTATTGCCTCAAACTTGGCAAACCACGAGCTCGGTATGTCTTTCCAAAAATCTGGAATTCTCTCCCGTATGGAAACCATTGCTACCTCTGCCGCTGTTGCTGGAACTGCTCCCGAAACACCGGGTACCATTGGCAGGCTCATTTCGAAAACTTATGCGCACACGTTGCTATATAACCTCACTTTAACACGTTACGTTATACTTTGCACTGCGCGGTTGTCTGCCCCTGCCTCGACCTTTCTGAGCCGCCTACTCAGATTACATGAACACGATTTTTTTGAAAACGTCGAAAGGTCACCAGTGTTGTGCGTGTTCTATGGTCCGATATGATGAATAAAGAAAAGGATGATTTACTAAATTAAATGTCTTTATATTTCAATTCCACAATAGTTTGTTAACACTAACTATAGTTAATACACGTGTCGGGTGTCGAGGTAAGTGTCGAGGCAGGGCGGTGTTCAGTAGGCGACTGGCGAGCCGTCCGCTCGCGTTCTATACCTTACTCAAAAATACGATTCAGCAATTCGCAGTTACCGAGTCGCTACAGGTATCTTATTATTTTATCGTATTTATTAATTAACCATCTCCAAAGGTCTACTCTACTGGGAAGATTCTTTGGTCCAAACATATTTGGACCAGATATTTGCGCACTTATCCAAAGTTTTCACAACTACTATTTCAAAGCAAAAAAAATCTATCAGTACTTCAGTGTTATTAATAATGAAGACATTAGGCTCCATCTGCATCTCGTTCAGCTTGAGCTCGAGCTCCTTCACGGAATGCCAGAGGGCGAGCGTGAACCGCTGCGTCGGCGCCGTCAGCGGCACCCAGCGCACGGTCCAGTGGTACTCCACTGGTACTCCGGGCTCTGTCTGCATCCTGTGATAAGAAGGTTTGAATAAAAACGGTATTTCTGTAAGGAAATAGCGTTCTTTAAGAAAATATTTAAGAATCTCCCTTCTTACCGATTTATGGACGGCTGTTTTGACCGTTTTTTTTTAAATAATTTTGTTGAATTAAAAAAAAAGTCCTAACCACATAAAAGTCTATGCTGAGGTAGTCAGAAGATTTTGCTACTAAAGGCAAAGTGGGCATATTAGATGGTGTTTCAAGGTTGCTTTAAAAATCTATTAAATTAAGGATTTATATAAGATCCACGAATATGTGGCGAAAAACTGTGGAGATTTTTACCGTACTAACTAAGGGACTACGCTCATTATTTTATTCAGCTCTATCCAGCTTATGATTATAGAAAATATTTTGTACAAAAGTACGCGTCTTCATACTAAATCGTTGTTTTCTGTGGACATTAACACCGTATTAAACGGAACTTAATAAATATAGAAAAAACAATGTTTGCAAACTAGCCAAGTAGCCAGCACGTAACAAAAGTGCTCTGTGAAAGAAAACCAAATCCAATTAAGCATATATCACAAAAGACTTGTACAAATCACAGAAACTAATAACAGTGCTTATTATATCCTGTGTTTGTCAGATTAGCTGTTAATAACGCGCTGTCACGCTAGTCCTCTGCGTGATATTATTTAGCGAAAGAGGTTTTTGTTATTATGTTATTTATTAAGTGATTGGTTATGTGTTGTCGTCCGCAGTTCGTTATTTTTTTCTGCAATAGTAACAATCTGATCTTAAATAGCCTCCGCCGAAAGCAAAAAAATATCTTCAATTCCAAAGAGGTCTTTGTTTGGGCAGTATCGTTGCTATTTAAAAAACAAAGATATGTTTCATATGTCTGGTACCTATACCCTAGAAGGGTACAGGTACCAGTATAGTGGAATAAGTATTTCTTCATTAGTCATGAAATTAGACGCGCAAACGACTGTTCTCCGCAAACTTACAAGTAAACTGAAAATACTTTATAGATTTTGATACTCTTTTCAAATCATCATCTCCCTAGCCTTTTCCCAACTATGTTGGGGTCGGCTTCCAGCCTAAACGGATTCAGCTGGATACCAGTGTTTTAGCGACTACCTACCAGACCCTCACAACCCAGTAACTGGGCGACACGATACCCCTTGGTTAGACAGTTTAGACTTCCTGGCTTCTGAATACCCGTAACGGCTGTCAAAGTTCTACGATTGACAACCGGGACCAACGGCTTTATTTGCTTTCCGAGGCACTGAATGTCAGTGATGTCCAAGATAAACTTGAGAAAGTACATGATGAATTGAAAAAGTCATATTAGTACTCGCCCGGATTCGAACCCGCAACCACGAGAGATGGGCGCCTTATCCACTGCAACTGACACTGTACTTCAAGGGTACATTTTATAAAATTCAGTTAGATAACTTCACCCTTTCCTATAAAAGAAGGTCTTGACAATCTGACAGACGGACAACAAAGTGATCTTAAAAGTCTCTACACTGAGTGACAGACAGATTCACATGTGCAGATCCAGATTCAGTTCGATCCAGAATGAAGTTAGGTACTTACGTGATGACGGTATTGTCCGGCTTGTCAACGACGGAGTCTTTGTCCCTCGGACAGACGAACGGAGGCGCCAAGATACGGAACTTTGGCGGTTCTGCTACCTAAATACAAGAAAATGTGTGTAAAACGTCGCCATACATATGTGTTAACGCGGCGTGGTGTAGTTTTAAGTACTACACACTACTCAAGCTATTTTCTAGTTAGCTGATAGTTCTAGAAATTAGCGCGCTTAAACAACAAAAATCACTTCGATTTTATTACTTTTAATCAAAATTTTACATAATATTGAGGGGAGACGCTCATACATAGCTATATACCTGCCTATCTTCAAATGCAAATGAAATATAATATAACACTGTATTATACGTTACGAGTCAGACGTAAATTTTCCGAAGGCGTGGTAATGTTGCATTGTAAAGTGCTTGTAAGTATTGCAGTAGTAAATTGTAACTATTATTACGTAAAATTACTACCGACTACTTAGAATTTACTATTTCTATGGATGGTGGTCACGCAACCCTATGACCGTGGTATAAAACATGCGAGTACTTTCTACTACGCCACGCACTCGTAGGGTTTCTCGTAGAACGTCGTAGCCAATGGCTACGAGCGTAGCAAAGGTCGTAGACATTAATGTGTTTACTATTTTTTTGCCGTTTCTTTGTACAAAACGAAATATATAGATCGTTAATTTTTTCAAAATTTATTGTTTATACATTTTTTTTACACTTTATGCACAAAATGTGTGTACAGAGGCGGACTTGATGCCTTAAAATAAAATATCATTTGTCACTAGGAATTTTTACACACAAATATATTTGTCCAATGTAGGAATCGATGGCGTTAAAATGGTTGTGTCCTAAAATACGGATGAAAGATAAGTTCTTATGTTAATTAACTTTTAAGTTATCTGTTTTACAGTACTCGTTGTTTGAATACCTACAAGCTTTTTCCCGCGACTTCATCCGCGTGGAATAATTGTTCCCGTTCCCGGAGGATTTCCGGTATGAAAACTATCTTATGTCGTTTCGCGTGTCCCATTGCTTGCCCATTTTTCTCCATACAAAACAATATTTTGGAATGGGCAACTAGATTCATTATTGTTTTATAAATGACGCTCCACGGTGCCTTTGCTGGATGATTCAGCAACCGTTCTCCGATCACCGATTTGCCAAATAAAGATTGACTTTGACTAGAAAGTTTTACTTTCGACTATTTTAAGCAACTGTTAACAATACTTACACCTTTATCACTAAAATCAAACCTACAACAACCGGAATATTGCAGAATATGCCTCATGATTACCATTTTGTGAGCTAGCTTGCATCATTAAACGAGGCGTTAGCAAATAATCACCAGTAATATTCCTCTCGGGGCCAATACGGTATTAATACGAATATATTGAGGTAACCTATTACGAAACACAGTTGTGTACGTGTCTGTGTGTTATTAGGTTTCAACCTCATTTTGTGGAAAACTCGATCATAGGGTAGGTGGTTTAATTGATTATTCGTAATGGTTTGGTTGTAAATGTAGATACTAATTTAATTAAAGGCAGCGTTGCATTAGTATTGAAACTAAATAAACAGTACTTAACTTGTTTTTAAATGGTTAAATAATAGATAATATTATGACTAACTTTTTGATCGACAAAGTTAGCTATAAACACCTAATCTTAAAACATTCTGTTATTAAGGAACAAATAACGACTTTTATTACGTGCAGAAAGATATGTATGATTCAATTAAGGATCCGTTACACAACCTCACAACAGACTCTAATTTCCAGATATTTAAAAAAAATAGAACAGAATTTGTATCGAATGATCAGCCAATTGTGTTAATCAGTTACTTATTAGAAGCAACAAACGTCAAGCTCACAACAACAAAAAAAAAACAAAAGCAACTCACCACATTTTGAACTAAGAACGCCGACACACAAACCAATATTATGCAGATCAAATTCATAGTGTAACTTAACTAATAGTTCATGCACTCCTCGTATGACACTACCGGTTTTTACACAAACTGAAGTGCAATGGTCGGCCCGGTTCGCTATGCGGCGTGAATTACAGCCCGCGGGTCAAAGCAATCGATATACAATACATAATTGAACGGTCTGTATTATTGGTAATTATGGGCTATTTAGAGGTTAGGTGCAGGTTAAATGAAAGCAATAAGTCTCGAACTGTTGTATTGGTTGCGAATTCTTGGCGTAAAAGTTGTGAGCCAAACCGGAATGGAGCTGAGCTGTTGGTATGATAACGATCCATTTTATAAAATTATATGTTTGTACTAATTGTGTGTGCACATTTTTTTATTTTCTAATAATAGTAATAGTTTATTTCGTTAAATTCCTACTAATTAAAAGTTGAGCTGCATGACTATACGTTTTCTGTAAAAAGAAACATTACATATTTTTTATACAAGTGTATTAACTGAACTTAATGAGTTAAGCCATCTTTCTTTGCTACTTAAAATCTGCGATAGGTTTTACAAAAACTTCTGCGAAACCATTCTTTTGTACCTATTTATTTCTTGTAAAAAATAACTTTACAAACCTTACCTTAAAAATAATAATACACCTTATTAAACGATAAAATCGAACTAAAATCATAGTTTATTTGACATTGATACAATATTAACAAGTGTATGTAAACTATTTAAAAGTTTCAAGGTCACACTGCTTTCAAGGGGAGAATATCCACATGTATACAGTGGTTAGTCATTTGTTATACATAATTAAGTTATTTTGTTAGTGTTTCATGTTAGTCACGACATTATAAGTGGACAGACAATTCGTTTTAATTGAGGCCTTGTACACAATAAATTTATTAAATTACATTACAGCTTATGAGTTCTTCTGTTATGTTATAAGTAAATAAATAAATATACTGGGACAACTCACACACGGTCATCTGATCCCAAGCTAAGCTCTGCTTAGAGCTTGAGTTATGGTAACCAGACAACTGATATACATACTTATATTGTTTATAAATAGTTAAATACTTACATACATATTACATTTTAGATAAATTACACCCAGACACAGAACAAACAATCATGCTCATCACACAAAGTTTGTTCTGTGTGGGAATCGAGCCCACGACCTCCGGCTTAGCAGTCAGGCCTACAAACCACTACACCAACTGACAGGCCCCTCAAAAATATCAAATGTTGTAAGGATTAAGATTTTTTTAAAGAAAAAGATCGATCCAGCAAAACCGGGGTTCGAAAGTGTTTGTGCAGTCACTTAGAAGAAGGCACCAGGCAAAGAAGGCGGGCGAAGGTCCATACATTATTGGGTTTGACTATACACCAACGATTCTTGCATTATTCATTTTTAATATTACTATTATTAAAAAAAAATACCAATATTTACAATTTCTACATGGGAGAAAAATAAAAATATAGGATGTTATTAGTCCATACAAAATTAGCTTTGTTTGTTTTGCAATAAACGCCTTGAATTGATAATTATGAATTATTGACTGGAAGTTTTGCATTATGATCAGGCTTGGTTTGAGTAAATATAAATCAGAAGTATTTTAGTAATAGTAACAGTTTATGACCATGTGAACTTATTTTGAAATAAATTACTTACGACTGCGTGGCACATTGCTGTCTAACTGAAAGAATTCATTCCTCTTCTATTTAGCGCAAACGTACAGAAGAATTTACGCCATCAGGTTAATATAATAGGCGAGATGACAAAAAAAAAGTAATTAGTCCGTCAGTTAGATAATCAAAAAATTTGGGACACGTATTTTTTCTTTTTTCTCGTAAACAGAAAATGACGACAATACAGTGCGTTGAAGTTTCGTGAAACGTCACGCCTTTGTATAATTTTTACTCAGAAGTGACGTCACAAGCCCCCTCTCCGGAACTTTGATGCTCTTTATCTTTGTATTTTGTTATTAATTTGATCAAGCAAAAAATATGTGTCCAGTATTTTTGGACTGTCTAACAGACGGACTAAACAGAATGTCATTATTTTGATGTAGTCATCATCCCTATTCAGATGTTGATCACTGATTGTATTTTACTTCGTAATCCAAGATAACTTATCAGTCCGATGTAAGAAATGCGTAGGTCGTCCGTCAAAATAATAACCGTCAGAATCCTTTATACGTAGCCAAAGTCGTAAAATAATACCAATCAAATAATTAAACCGCACGGAAACACTACAAAACATAATATCCACAATTGCAAGTTTAAAACCAACGAAGTGAATGATTTGTTTGACTTTAGATGTGACATTGACATGAGTTTTTACTGTGTGGCCTGTATAATAAAAAATATATAACTTATTGCAACTTCATTGATTAAACATTATTTTGTGCGATATTTAAAACCAAAAACCATTATTTAAAGTATATTATAAAACATGTCAACAGATGAAATCACGATTCAGTGTTTCTTCTGCAGATACTGTTTTATTTACTTGGTTTTACATTTCCATTTTAATCTTATTTCTACTGATCGATTAACATATTTCATTTGGCAACATTGTTAAAAACCGGAAGTGCAGACAGTCAGTAATGTTTTGAATAAATAATTAATTTACTATCCCATGACTAAATATCTTAATATTTCATGGTAAAAAATAATAAATCTTGAAAAAAATATTGATAAAGTTTTCATTAGTGTAATATAAAAAGCCCAGATTCGCTCGCCTCCTTTGAAAATTTATTCCTATATTTTCGTTGCAAGCCAGATTCGTACCGGAAATTCAGAAGTCATAAACGTCTCTTTGCATACGTACATACCTATTGGATCATTCAATTCGAAAATAAAAATTTTGAATGCAACTCTTTTTTTTTTTTTTTTTTTTTGGTGAGTGGGAAATCATCCAATGACTGCTCCCGTCCTGGGTGCGACGGGAGGGCGTGTCAGACTCTTACTGACTAAAACCCACTCATGTTCCTTCGATTGCCCTTTATGTTCCAGGGTCACGGTAACCACTATAAACATTCCGCAACCCCGGCAGGCGTTGGCCCTGTTGGGCCCCTTCCTGTGCTGACTCCTTCTCTTTGAGGCGCGCGTGGAACAAAACGCGCCGTCTACGCGGTCCTGGTCCTAGCCGGGCGGCGAGCTACCCATAGCTCGCCATCCGCAGAACCGCGCCTACGGTGGCCGGTAGTCGTCTTGCGACTCTCGACGTCTTCGCCTGGGTCTTAGTCCGGGGCGAGAGGCTCGTCGTTGCCTCTCGCGCGCCGCCGCCTCCTTCACTAGCATAACTGCTTCGCAGAAGGAGGCGACGGCATCCCATTCCGTCTCGCCCCGAAGCATGGCCTGAACCAGCGCCGGGCGCGAGAGGTCACCGCCGCCGATCGCCTCTACGAGGACACGTCGATGCTCCGCCCATGCGCGGCACACCTCAACTGTGTGCTCGACCGTGTCCTCCAGGCGACCGTTACTGCAGTGGTGACACCCAGGCGTCGCTTCCGCCCGAATCCGACACAGGAACCTCCCGAACTGACCATGTCCGGTGAGGACCTGTGTCAAGCGAAACGTGAGAGTGCCATGACGCCTCTCCAGCCACTCCTCAAAGAGGGGTCTTACCGCCGCTATAACGGCGTGCCCAGCACTAGGTTGCGACAGTCGTTGTCTCCATTCCGCCATGAGATCTCGCCGGAGCTCCGTGAGCCGTGCCGCGATAACCCGCGGCATCGGGACTTCACCCCGGCGTTGCACTTCCACGCGCCACTCGTACGTGTGTGCAAGGACTGTTGCCTCCAGATCCCACGGCGGGACGCCGGCAAGGAGGCATGCCGCCTCACAGGAGACCGTGCGGTATCCCCGCACCATGCGAATGGCCATGACCCTCTGGGACGCCCTCAGAAGTCGGGCCGGAGCCGCGGCTAGATTGGGCGCCCACACCGGAGCCCCGTAGAGGGCCATGGACCGCACGATCCCCGTGTAGAGCCTCCGGCAGGAGGCGTTTGGGCCACCGAGATTGGGCAGGAGCCGCTTGAGGGCAGCTCCGGCCTTCGCCAGTTTGGGGCCCAAACGTCGGAAGTGCTCCGTAAAGTTCCATCGGTTGTCGAGGACAAGTCCCAGGTACTTTATCGTCGACTCGACACCGATGTGAACCCCTCCTACCGTTATCTGAGACCCCGGAGGTGGCCGGTGCCGAGGGCCATGAAAACACATGGCCTCGGACTTGTGCAGGGCCACCTCAAGTCCCAGTTGCCGGATCCTATCCACGACTGTCGCAACACCACTCGACATCAAGTCGGCCGCCGCCTGGAACGACCCTCCCTGCGCTAGGACTAGCGTGTCGTCAGCGTAGCACACTACGCTGACGCCTTCGGGAAGGTCGGCGCGCAGCACCCAGTCGTACCCGATGTCCCACAGAAGCGGCCCCAAGACCGATCCCTGTGGAACACCGCACGACATCCCTCGTCGACTCCACACTCCCTCGTGACCGGGGTAGATGACGGCCCTGTCCGTCAGATAGGCCTCGACCACACGACAGAGGTAGGCAGGCATCCGGTGATACCGGAGTGCCGCCCCTATGCACCCCCAAGGCAGGGTATTGAAGGCGTTGGCGATGTCGAGAGACACCGCCAAGACGACCCTGCCCTGTGCCACCGCATCCCCTGTCGTGAGGGCCCGTACGCGCATGATGGCGTCCACCGTGGAGCGTCCTCTGCGGAAGCCGTACTGACCGTCCGCCAGATCCGGCCCCACCCGCATCAGCCGCTCGACGAGGCGGCTCGCAATCACTCTCTCCAAGAGCTTTGCCGCCTCGTCGAGCAAAACGATGGGCCGGTACGCGGACGGAGAGTCCGCAGGACGCCCCGGCTTCGGTATGAGGACCAGCTTCCCGGTCTTCCAACGAAGTGGGAACTGGCCCTCCTCCAAGCATGCGCTAAAGAGCCCCCTTAGTCGAGGCCCGAGAGCCCCTAAGGCCAGGACCCAGGCCTTCCCTGGTAGGCCGTCGGGTCCTGGGGCGGTGTTCTTGGCCCTAAGCTTTAGCACCGCCACTCCCAGTTCTACCTCGGTCACCTCTGGAACGTCGTCGTCGCCGTCGCGGTCCGCATCGGACACCGCCGGTGGCGGAGCCATGAGCGGGGGAGAAAACTCCCCCCGCGAAGGGAACAGAGCGCTCACAACGCCCTCTACGACCTGGGGCCGGAGACTCTGCGTCAGCGGGGGGCCCGCGGTACGGAGCTTGCCCCGCACCGCCAAGTAGGGGCGCCCCCACGGATCTCTGTCCAGAGTCCCCAGCGTCTCTTGGCGGGCCGAAGCTTTGGCCCGCAATATCTCCAGTCGGAGGGCTTCCTTCGCCGCTCTGTACCCCTCGTACAGCTCCGCCTCAGTGGCATCCGCATCCACAGGGCGGATACGGAGCCTGCGGTGTCTGGTGTACGGGCGTCGCGCAGCCACGCACGCCTCACGTAGTGACGTGATTTGCGGCGACCACCAGTACACCTGGCGCTGACCCCTTCCAGGCTGAACCCGGGGCATTGCCATGTCACAGATATCGGACATGGCCTCCTGGAACCACCCAGCCTCGGCATTGATGTCGGCAGGCCTGTCCGGTGATGACACCCAGGCCTGCACTATCGAGGCTTCCAGGAGAAGCTCCCGGTCCAGCTGCTTCAGCGCCCAACGCGGACCGCTTAGGGTCCGTCGGACCGGCGCAGCGGAGGTCTGGGCGGAGACGTCAAACCGGATGTGCCGGTGGTCGGAGAACGTCTCCACCTCCTCCATTACGCGCCAGTCAACGACACGCGGTGACAGAGCGGGGCTGGCGAACGAAATGTCCACCACCGACTCACCCCGCATCCGCACACACGTGGGGACGGAACCCTGGTTCAGCACAACTAGGCCTGCCTCTAGGGCCCAGTTTTCCACCATTCTCCCCCGTGCATCAGTATATCGGGAGCCCCAAGCCAGATTCTTGGCATTGAAGTCCCCGAGAACGAGCACGGGGAGGGTTCGGAACCCGGCGACGACGACGCTCAGCTCCATAAGGGAGTTGTGGAGTTCGACGAGGGATCGGCTCGGGGAGAGATAGACGCCTACCACGGCGATCTCCCCGAACCGTGACGCAACGCACCCCTGTGCCCTCTTGACGCCTTCGAGGGTTGGGGTACCGGCGGCGGCCGACGAGATGATGGTCACCGAGCCGCTCAGGTCCTCCACCCAAGAATCCCTGGGCGGGACAAAGTACGGCTCGGAGACCACGGCGATATTGATCGACCACTGCGCCATGCTCTGGAGCAACAGATCCTGAGCGGCGGCGCAGTGGTTGATATTCGCCTGTACGAGGCGCAATGGAGCCATTATTGGCACTCCATTGCGGCCTCAGTAGTCGCGGCTGCAGCGACAGACGCGGCAGCGGCGGGAACGGCGGGAGCAGCGGCGGCCGTGGGAGCGGCGGCAGCAGCGGGGGCAGTAGCGGGGGCAGCAGCAGGAGCGGCGGCAGAGGGCTTCCTGCCCTTGCCCCTGGTCCTGGCGGGTGGGGCGCAAGCCTTGCCCCCAGCCCGGTGATCGGCCGGCTTGCCAGCCGCCGCACATATAGAACAGTGCGGCGCGGCGGTACACGAGCCGGCCTTGTGACCGGGCTGACCGCAGCGGAAGCAATCGGCGCTGCGGTCCACCTCCGAGGTGCAGCGGACACCGACATGGTGTCCGACTTGGCATCTATAACACCTCAGAGGCCTGGGCTCCAGCAGCTTCACCTGCGCCGAAGCCCAGCCTCCCACCAGTAACCTACCGCTGCTGCGGCCTTCCCCCGCAATGGCTTTGGCCGCCGGAACGGGGCAGCTCACGGTGACCGCTCCAGTCCCGGAGCGGTCAGGGCGGATGGTGCCTACGCGCACGTCGCCAGCGGGACAGCCCCCCGCTTTGGCGACGGCGGCCACCAACTCCTCCCCCGTGACAGAGTCGTCCAGGCCTGTGATGCGCATGTCAATGCGCATGGTAGGCCTGGAGACTCGTACCTCCTCGGCGGAAAGCGACGCCCTCAACCTTTCGGCCAGAGCATCGGCGACGGGGCCGCTGGCAGCCCCAGGGACTTCCAGCATGCGGGCTCCGGTAGCCGTCACCCGCAGCCGCACTCCCTCCGTCACGCCGATCTCGGCCAAGTTGACCGCCGCTTTCGCCTTGGTCAGTACCGCCCCGTACGTAATCCCTTTTTGCTCCGCGTCCGGCTGCAGGGTGATTACCACCGCTGCAGATTTAGGGGCGCGGAGCCTGGCCGCAAGGTTATTCGCCTTGCGGCGCTCCCTTTGTCGTTGCCGCTTCTTCGCGGCCCTGGCCGCCTTGGCCGCCTTCTTCTTCTCCCCGGCCACTTGCCAGCGGCCGGCGTCGGCCGGAGGCTCGGCAGCCGAAGAGGGAGGGGGCGGCGGTGGGGCACGTTGTGCAGCTGCACTCGCTGCAGGTGTCCCCACCGCTTTGGGCTTCGCCGCCTTGCCCCTACTGGGCGTTGCGGCCTTACCCTTCGCCTGCTCTGGCGCGGCGGCACGCCTCGACGTACCCGCCGCAGGAGTCGCGGCCACAGCGGCAAAAGATGCCGCTGGCCGTGCTGTTGTTGATGCTGATGCCGCCGGGACCGGGCGACTGGCCGCGAGTGGGGGCCGGAGAACTCTCCCTTCCAGCACCGAAAACCGGCGCTGGAAGTCCGCCATACTCTGCACCAGGCTCTGGAGCAGTTCCCGGTCAGGGTTGGTGGCCTGACCTGTGGGAGGTACGTCTCCCCGGAGCCTGGCCAGTTCCGCGTGCAACTTTCGGTTCTCCTCCTGGAGAGCCTCGATAGCGGCCCGCATAGCAGCCATCTCCTGTCCCGACGACGCCGACGCCTCCGCATTCGCCGCTGCCAAAATGTCGGCGGTGGCATCGGCGATGGCCCTGTCCTTGGAGCCCTTCTTCTTCTTCAGGGCCACGGACACCAACGCCGATGTCACCACCTCCGCCAATCCTTCCGGCCTGGAGCTCCCCGCGGCGGTGGATGCGCCCTGAGCCTGCGCGGAAGCCGCTCCGGGGTGACGCCCCTCCGCGGCGAGCCTTTCGGCTCGCCGAGCTGCCTCCTGCGCGGGGAGCTTGCGCCCCCCTCCTCCTACACGGCCCGCACCCCGCCTACTGGTGGGGATTTTGGGGGCCGGTGCCGCCGCTTCGCTGTCGGAGGACGACGAGGCGCCCTCCGACACCGCCCGCTTCCGGCTGCGGTCCCTCCTACCACGGATCGAGTTGCCAGAGCTCGATCCCTCCGAGTCCGAGCCACCAGGGCTCGACCCCAACGCCGCGTCGGTCTCCAACCGCGCCCCTCCCTTCCTCTCCGTTTCTTTAAAAAATTTGCTAGGTTTTATCATAGTAAGTCCCACGAGTATGGGGGATTTAAGAAGTACACCCAGGATAACCCCCTGTACCTGGGCAAGTGTACATTTATAACCCAACCAGAGAGTCCACCGGTTCCCTGGCTGGGGGTGCGCTAGAGACTGATGCGCCGTCCACAAATAGACAACACTACTCCTCAGCCATTCGTACCTTCGCCACGCACCAGAACTTGGTATTAGAGGTAATTTTTTATAGAGGTTGTCTTCCTCGCGGCCCGGGCGGTTAAGCCAAGGCCCTCGACCCCCGTCGAAAGTCAGAGACATGACCGTAACAGTCTTCGGGGCTACGAGATCAACGGGGGCAGCTAGGGGTGACGACCCCCAGCTGCCTGCTCTGCGGCAGGGTGAGTGCACGCAGAGCCCGTTCCCCGACTCCAACACACACTGCCCTCTGCTACTCAGAGGGACAGGTGGTGGAGTCCTCCGCGACAGAAAATTCGAAAGTGTGCAACGAGACCCCACAGGCACAACGTACCGTGGCGAGTCGTTGCACACCTCCCGGGGTGCACCGTCCCTCGGACTGGCCTTCGCCCCGGACGGATCCATAAGCGAACTCCAGCCCTCGGGCACACGAGGAGGTTTTCTGTCCATGCACCCCAAGAATGCAACTCTATAATTACATTTTGTTTAAGACCTGGCAGAAATCAGCACTTAGGCTTATTGTACAAATAGAAGACACGTTAAACCATAAAAACTAGAAACAATAAGCTCCATAAACTGATAACACTATAAAACGAAAAAAAAAAACAAAGATTGTTGGTTCTCACTTCAAACTCTACGAAGGTTATCATTGCAACAAAACAGTATAAATTATTACAAAAATTATACTTTAAGCCTCATTTACTGTTGTCGATACTCCGACACTAGTCATTAAACAGGTTGTCCTATAGCAATTAAGCTCATAAATTGCTTTAAAACCTAATAAACTCGGTGTTAAGTGTACGGGAGTGCTCCCGGCTCGCCTGTAAAGGATTTTCGTTGTTATTAGCAATTTAACGGATCATTACCCCATCTAACATATGATTATCTTGTTTTATGTTACCGCGAGCATTATTTACGCAATTAAATGAGATATCATTTGTTTTGGAGTTTGTTTGTTGTTATGTGAAGATCATTACCTATTAAAAAGAATTTATGATAACTACCTTACTTTTATAGTCTTGGAATAGGTTTATGAAATGGATATGTTTATTATGCGAGTAGGATATTAAAATATTTTTAAGCCATTTTTTTAATCTATCTGGTATTGGTTGACAATTCATAACAATATTTGAAAAAAAAAAATGGTTGCCTGTAAAGTCGGTTTTACGGGCGAAGATTTTACGTGACAACGTCTTTTACCGATCATAGTTGAGTGGGAGAGAGACGCAAGGCATTCGGCGGGCCTCTCTCTCGTTCGGTGACTCATCGTAACGTTACCGAGCGTTACACTTTTTCATAAGTGACTCCCAGCCGCAACCTAATTTAAGACGTTGTCACGTCAAAAAACTGAATAAATGATTTTTTACTAAAATAAAACCGATCCAAATAAAATGGAAACAGAATCCCTAAAAAACAGTTCAAACAATTTATTTCCGCATCTTCCCTACAAGACTACAATAATAAGTCGGGTAGGTACCTGTACTGAATGAAAGAAAGCGCTAAAGAAATATTGTACGCGGGCAAATAAATTGTGAGGCCGATTGATACGGGACGTGAGCCGCTTCCGAACACTAACGAACTCATTCACACACGCACACAAGCACGGATTTTGTGTTTATTGCAGCATTTATACTAAACAAGCACGTTATTAGGTTCCCTTTGGGTGTACCTTAAATAGATTTGTAGATCGCCTTTTGTTATTTTGTTTTTTTTTTACGAATTTCAGTAATTACCTTTACGCTTTGAGAGTTGGACAAATACAAACAAAGAAAGATGAGAACAAAAGAAGAACGAAAGTGCTTTTACTTAGACATTTACCCCTAATTAGGTCTCTAATGTCTCCCTGATGGAGGCGTATATGTTGGATCGATCGATTCTTTATTTTTATTCATTTAAGGGATTTTGAAAAATAAAAATACAGCAAAATCAGAAGTGCTTAAAAAACTCCCCGTATTACATAAAACAAGACTATCCCTTAGAAGTTTTAAATAAACGCAGAGACTTGCAGATTCAGCTGAAAGAGGAAAAAGAGGCAGGCAATAAGGCATTTATAAAATACGATAAACTCATTGTAATACCCGGCAAAAATAACAACGCTACGCCTAATCATACTAATAAAAGAAATTTATCGGAGTCTCCCGAAACGGTGACAATAAACACCCCAAAAATCCCAGGAAATAAAAAACAACCTGTTAAGAAAAGTAAAACAAGTACAATGAAGAATTATATTCTACAGAAACCAAAACTTGTGTACAATTCTGAAAAGCCTTTGCAAGACTCATTGCCTAGTGTCGAGCTCTGCGACACAGGATAGCAACAACAAAAGGCCCCTCCCAATCTCCCAACACGGTTAATCACCACGGGAGAGCACGACTATTGTTCACCAACACAACAAAAACATGATACAAACAATAAGCATCTTTCAATCCGGCTGGTCACCGTGGAAGATTATGACCACCACCCTCCAATATCATATATAGCAACCTACAACGTCAGAACTTTATCAACTAATCAAAGATTGATAGAACTAATGGACTCTTTGTCAAATACGAAATATGACATAATCGGTCTGTCAGAAGTTAGGCGCCTTGGTACCGCAATCGAAGAATACGATAACTTCATCTTATGTTACATCGGAGAAACGCAAGGGAAATATGGCGTCGGTTTTATTGTTAAAAAATACCTCAAACAATACATTGTAAGCTTCACAGGTTTGTCAGAACGAGTAGCTGTGTTAAAAATAAATATAAATGGTTTTCAAGTCGATATCATACAAGTTTACTCTTATACGGAAGCAGCCAGTGATGACGAGGTAGAGTCCTTCTACAACACTGTCCAAGAAGGCTTGAAAATATCCGGTAAGAATGTAATAGTGATGGGCGATTTTAACGCCAAAGTGGGCCAACCAAAACCAGAAGAATATCTAATAACGAAGAGCTATGGTTATGGAACTAGAAACAAAAGAGGCGAACGGTTGGTCGAGTTTGCAAATGAAAATAAGTTAAGTATTATAAACACTTTCTTCAAAAAACCAAAAAACAAACGCTGGACCTGGAGGTCTCCAGATGGAGTAACAAAAAATGAACTTGATTATATCTTAACTAATCTTCACAGGAACGTCCTTGACATACAAGTTATCAATATAAACTTCCCCACCGATCACCGACTTCTAAGAGCATCAATCAAATTAAAAGGAATGAAAAAGAGCAGGTCTCAATACACACACAACTTAAGGAGCTCTCTGAAGACTGATGAAGAAATCAATAGATACAAAGAGTCACTCAATAGTTTCAAGGAAGACCTTATGTACGAACAAGATAACAACGATACTGTCCAGATATACTATGACAAAATAATAAATTCTGTAGAGTGCAGTTTGAAAAACGCCTGTGTAACGAACCAACAGAACCCAAAGAACTGCATTATTTCAGAGAAAAACACACAACAAAGTTAATGTACCGCAGAAAAGAATTACACAAATTAAAACCTAAAACGCGCTCAATAAGAAATGAGATAAAAGCTCTTTATAAATTAATAAGTAAGTACATTAAAAGAGACTATTTAAATCATAGAGCCAACATCATCGAGGCACACACAAACACATCAGGGAGTATAAAAAAGGCATATAAAGAGCTGCGTTCTCACAGGACATGGATTGATGGACTTCAAAACTCAGGGAAAGTAGCGCATAATAGATCTGACATTATTAGTATCGCAACAAACTTCTATAAAAACTTATATAGCACACAGGGCCTGGAAAATGACATCTTCGATTTACAGCCAGAAAATGACATTGAAGAAGTAGACATCTTCGACGAGGCTGAAATAGTATGTGGAATAGAGAGATTAAAACTGGAGAAATGCCCAGGCCCAGATAAAATTACTAATGAAGCATTAAAAATCGCGAAATATGCCCTGGCAAGCCCTCTGACATACCTGTTTAATCTGGTTTAAAATAACGGTATTACTCCGAACCATGATCCGAATCTGAAATGATTCTTCTCTACAAAAAAGGAAACCCAAACGATATAAGTAACTATCGCCCAATAAGCTTACTTCCATCCATTTATAAATTGTTCTCATCACTTATTGAAAAGAGGATCAGCGAGACTTTGGACAAACATCAACCAGTTGAACAAGCCGGCTTTAGAACGGGTTACTCTACAATAGACCACATCCACTCAATAGAACAAATAATTGAAAAATACCGTGAATTTCAGAGACCACTTTATATAGTATTTGTTGACTATCAAAAGGCCTTTGATACTATCTTTCACTCCTCAATTTGGGAAGCCCTATCTGCACAAGGCGTTCAGAACAAATATATAAAAGTCATAAAATACTTATATAGTAAGTGCACAAGCCGTGTGAAACTAGAGAGCTCAGGACCACCTTTACCGATTAAAAGAGGCGTACGACAGGGTGACCCACTTTCTCCCAGGATCTTTATAGCTGTACTAGAGTCAGTTATCAGCAAACTCAACTGGACCCAAGTCGGCCTTAACATAAATGGCAACTACATCAGCCACCTAAGATTCGCTGATGACATTGTTTTACTGTCAGAAAGTGGTCAAGAGATGGAATCCATGATAAATGCATTACAAATAGGAAGTAAAAATGTAGGCTTAGAATTAAATTTAAGCAAAACAAAAATTATGACTAACCACAAAAAAATCCCTATAACGCTATGTGACGAACCGCTTGAATATGTTGATACCTATATATACCTAGGCAAGAAAATTTCCTTTGACAAAGAAAACAACCTATCAGAAGTAGAAAGAAGGGTTACAGCCTAAAAGAAATACTAAAAAGTTCAATGTCTATGAAAACAAAGAAGAAAGTGATGGATTCCTGTATACTCCCGTCCATAACTTACGGATGTCAAACGTGGAACTACACTCATCCAGTCAAACAAAAAATAAGGTCTTGCCAGAGAAGCATGGAAAGGAGCATTACCAACACTAAAAAATTTTAGAAAATACCCCATACAAAAATAAGAAGTAAAACAAATGTAACTGACGCGCTTAACTACTCTCTAGCGTTAAAATGGCGGTGGGCAGGACATGTCGCTCGAATGGATGATAGTCGCTGGACGAACCGACTAACATCATGGTCCGGCCCCACAGGTAATAGGAAAAGAGGGAGACCTGCAACACGATGGCAGGACGACATCATAAAAATAGCAGGAAAGAAATGGATGCTGGAAGCCAAAAACAGAGATCGTTGGAAAAGTCTGGAGGAGGCCTTCACCCTCACACGAGGGGTTCTTGCATGAAAATTAAATTCAAATAATTATGCATGATGGATATTCAGTAATTGTTGTTAATATTTTTTTTTTATATAGAAATAATGAAATGAAATACTATTTTTTATTATTTAATGTATTTAAATGAAATTATTTAGACCTAATTTATTAAACCTTATTTATTGATTTTAATTTATATTTGATTTTTTAAACGATATTTTTAATTTAAATTTATATTCTAATTTATCTAATGTTTTGGATTGAGTTAAATAATGTTTAACTTTAACTTCTAATTTTTTTTTAATTCAAATTAATATATTAAAAGAAAAATGATTGTAAACTTTATTAAAGTAACAGGTTCAAAAATAATTTCAATAATAATATGGAAGTGTTAAATTAAGTAGGTAAGAAAATCAAAGCAAGGAATAAAAGGCTTTTTTATTTTTTATTTTATTTTTATTTATTTTATTTTAAGGGATTTTGGCATTGATGACCAATGCCAAAATACCATAATAAAAAAATGTGTCTAGAGATGATAATGAGACTACCTTTCTTCTTTGTTTTTATATCTACATTATCTTCTCATTATTGTGATTAACCTGGCGGGAGTGCGGTGGCTTTAAAGTGAAATAAAAAAATACAAGTTCCAATATTTACGTATGAAACCCGAAAGGTGCAGAAATAAAGTACCATGAACCACCCTTCGCAGTATTTTTATTAGTCATAGCCGCCACCGTGGACAGGTCAACGCCCCCCCTCGACCCACCGACGCTACTAAATACACACTACTGGGAATTCATATCTGCCATGCATAAATTTAGACCTATAAGTTATAACGGTACAATACGTGTAAATCATTTCTAGGTTTTCATTCTAAGAGTTAGTGCAAATTTGTGTTCTGCATTTATTTTTGTAGGAAGAAACATATAAATTCACTAAGTGTAGATTTTCTAGCCTATTGTTCTCCAAATAAAAGTACTTCTTTTAAATTTCTTTTGCAATTTTCTAACATTTGAAAGTGCGATTTCCACACAAAATCTATAGGGAAATTGTGTTTCGACAGCTCATAAAATGTACTCAAATTGATCGGTGGTCTATTCAATTTACGTAAAGTGAACTTGAGAAAGCGTATCTGTCAATCTCCAATATGATGGGATGACAGCTCACCCTAATTCTACGAGTGAGTAAAAGGATATAAAATTGTTCGTTGTACCTATATTCTGTACAGTTTCGTGCTTTTTAACCAAATTTAAAAAGCACTAAACTATACAAGAGGGTCTGCTGTGTTTATAAAAAAATATCAAAGATATCAGTATCAAATTCCTCTTATATGTAGAGACTGACATCTCCTTATATAATTATGTGAACATAATATCAAAACAAAGTGCTAAGTGCTAAAAACAAAAGGCATCTTTTTTACCTAAAACACGGTTGTCCTAAAAGTGTACAACATTCTTTTTTGATTGACTTTTGGACCCGGGCCCTGCCCCCGATCCGCTGGTGTAGTCAGAACTGCCTATTATAGAAGATCAACAGTTTGGGAACCTATATAGGACAAACATACAATTTATATTTATTTACACACTGTCACATATTTATTTACATCCAAGCCCACATTATACAAAGCAACAACACCACGAAGGTTATATGTTTACTTTTACATAACCAACCATTACCATTAGAGGTGACAAGTGGCACATAGATAGCCGCTACATAACATATATAACGTATTCTTTTGTGTAAACATGGCCGGTGCGAATGTCAGCTCGTTATCTTAGAGAGTGTTAGTCAAGAGTGCGCCTTTGAGAGCAGTTCGCGAACTTACCGTACTTTTATCTCTTGTGTATGTTTTGGGGTAACTGTGTTGTGATTTTAGTACTTACTGCACAATGAACTTAAGATTGCGGGCAATTTTGGTAAATAACTTAGCTAAGTTGTAATTTCTGAGATTTATCGAAAGTAATGTTAATGGTATTGGGTATTCAAAACTGATTTATTTTAATGCGAAACTTAGAGTGGATGGGTGTTGCTGGTTGGTTACCCTATCACGCAAAAAGTATTAAACGGATTTTGTTAAAACTTTACAGTACATAATCCGTACTAATATTATAAATGCGAAAGTAACTCTGTCAGTCTGTCTTTCTCTTCTTCACGCCTAAACTACTAAACCGATTTGAATGAAATTTGGTACACATATAGTATGGGACACGGGAAAGGACATAGGATAGTTTTCATCTCGGAAATCCCCCGGGAACGGGAACTATTTATCCACGCGGACGAAGTCGCGGGCAAAAGCTAGTGTATGTATAAAACGAATGACGAATAGTCTACATAATATTTCGCGGTGACTAACGGGAGCGAAATAGTAACCGAGTCCTAATAAGCCCAAGTTTACAGAATTTTAGTTATGGGATCTACGACAGTTGAGCGGATTTTAAGGGACCTGTCGAGTTTCATTTTTATAGGCTTTTTTGTTGACATCTCTGTTGATTCAGGCTTTTAGATTGTGACAATAATTGGGAATAGAGTGGATTTAATTATGTACTTTCTAAAGTTTGTCTTGGACATCACCACGCCATCACAAACATTGGTGAAGGAAAACATCCTGAGGAAATCTGGAGTTATAATAAATATAGGTCGTGGTGATCAATGCTTCTCTGTATGGGAAGAGGCCATTGCCCTGTACTGGGACAGTAAATAGGCTGATATTATTATTATAGCACATAAATAGATATTCTTAGCGCATAGATATTATTATTATATACAATGTGTAACTGAATTAATGCACTTTGAGAAAATAGTTTGTTCAGAATCGTTTACTGAATCGATTTTTGTAATTTTTAATGTAGGTAATTTTTTTTCCCAAAAATAATTAAAACTACGTAAACTGCTGTCACACTTTCGCTGTGCAGTCAAAACAAACTAAAATGGATTAAATACCTACTACGCTAGACCCTTATGCAAGTGCGACTGTGTGCATGCGTAGAATTGTAATGTGACTATAATTTTCTCCCACAATCTGTACAACTAATTTTTAAAAAAAGTAGTGTTTTAAACATAATAATAAAAATTCAGTGTGTGTATTATGATTATAATATAATATTCTAATTGGGGTGTCTGGTGGTGTGCGTTTATTCCGGATCATGTTGTATAAGCAGCTAGACCAAATCATTTATTCATATGGTGATCAAAACTGCCATTAAATTGTCTATTGGATATAAATGGGTTGACTTTGACATATCACCAACCTGCAGTGGACAAACATGGTCAAAGCTCGTTCATCTCTGTCCTGCAGAGAGATTAATAGGCTTAACATCACGCTTGTTTTTGTACTGTGGTTGGGCAGAGGTGTTTCTATAATTTGTACATTTGATTACACAATGAGTAAGTGTGTGTAAATAATACATAATACATTTGAGGAAGAAATATGTGTAATATTTTTTCCTCAAATGTATGCCATGTATTCAAATGAAATTAATTAATCTTAGACTGATTATTTTGTTCTTCAATTTACTCTTCTAGAAAAATTCCCAACCTCCCATCTAATTCGGTTTAAAAAAAACCTTGCCTTGGATCTATTTTGTTCACTGTACCTTCTAAGCCACCATTTAATCAAACTTGCTCTATTTTCCTTTCGTAGAACACAACAATAGATTAGAACGATTCCCCGTACGAAGTTATAGCATGTCTATGGCCATCGACAAGACAGGTAATCGATACGTCTATGACTTACTTCAATGCCTATAGGTACCGCATTAATACCTCTAGGTTTTGAAATCAAAGTTCATGCTTAAAGGCGCCCTCACATACAAGCAATGTTATCTCTGGCCTATGGCCGAAAAATAAAGAAATATTTTGGGACTCATACACGGTCATCTGATCTCCAAACTAGGTGGAGCCTGTACTATAGTGACAAGGGATATAAATACTTACTAACATAATTTATAAATACACACATACGAATACAAATAAAAATGAATTGCCTAAATGTACGTATGTACGTGCATAACTTTCGAAATACTACACAAAAATTGGATGATTCTTTCTTTTTTGTATACCTATATTATGTATTTTTTTGGAACAAGGTAAAAGAAAATTAAAGATTTGTCTTATTTAAATCAGATTTTAAAAACCTTACCGTAAACCATACGTCATATTTATCATAATTTTCGTTTTTGTAAACCAGATGAAGAGATAAACAAAAGAAAAAAAAAATAACACATTTGGCATTTCTGTTTATTTTTAACCGACTTCAAAAAAGGAGGAGGTTCTCAATTCGTCTGTATGTTCTTTTTTTTTTTTTTTTGTATGTTTGTTACGCGATATCTCCGTCAATTGTAAACGGATTTTGATGGTTCTTTTTTTGTTTGATAAGTCATGATTCAGGGGTGGTCCCATATAAATTTTATGGCGATCGGTTCAGTGGTTCTTGAAAAATTCACCAAGAACAAAAAAAATTGACGAAATATTCATAGACGATGTGTGTTTTTCTTCAAGTTTCTACCTATATCTACATTGGGAGTCGACACTAAAAAGTAATAAATAAAAACTTTTTTTTCAAAAAAATAATAACCGCCTTCAAAAAACCAAAAATAACTAAAATTTCGGAAGTCGGTGGCTTCTGTTCTGCCAGTCAATTTGTGTTGCCACCGACTTCCGAAATTTTAGTTATTTTTGGGTTTTTGAAGGCGGTTATTATTTTTTTGAAAAAAAAGTTTTTTTAACCCAGCGTCACGTAAACAGAGACTCATAGTTATTAAGACTCCTTACAGAAAAACCTTTAATACTGCGGCCATATTTTGTAAAAGTTCTAAAACTATTTTGAATAGAACCTCATTTTATCTTCTTTGATTAATATGTTATTTATTTCATGTTTCCTGGCCACTTGCCACGAAAAAAATTGAAACGCCATTTGTGTTTCTTTTTTATTTCTTATTTTTCTCAAAAAATAATGGCTGTCACCTGTTTCTTAAATATTGCGGCCGGTTTTGAATGTAAATTTGAAGATGGTAAACCTATTTAACTATTATCCTACTGTCAAAGTTTGTGAGTACCTAAGTTTGTTTAAGCTTGCATGCAAAAAGAAAAGTATGTATATACGTGTTTTGTTATAAAAAAAAATCTTAAATTCGATTAGGTACTTCTGTTTTCAAACTGGACATTGTTTCTCCGTATGCGAAATATTTAAATAAAAATTGCTGTCCCTATAGATTTATATCACATATGCGATAAATGAAGTAATGTGTGAAGAAGTCTTAAACATAAGGCTAGGTGCTATAAATACACTTAGACCTAATAGGCCAGTCATTTAAGACATGTTAGGTCGCAATAAATTGCAAGGTCCTGATTTTTTGTGATGTTGTTAGGATTATAGTTGCAAAACTTCTGAAAAATTCGAAATAATTCCTGAATACTTCTGGGAAAGTTTCTTTAAATTAGAATTATTCAAAATGAATTTAAATTTAGAATTGTATTTTTTTGCAAAATATTTTTATATTTTTTTAAATATCGAATGGAATTTTGCATCGACCGTCGATCGCCGCCGCCTGACTGTGTGCACGAAGGCGATGGCGGTGCGGGGTGCGGTGAGAGGGGAGATGCTCCCCCCCCGGAGAAGTTTTCAGAAAGATTCATACCCCGCAATCGAAAGTTTCCGCGGAATATTTCGCCCGAATTATTCAATAAGAATAAACGTGTTTATTTTTTGTGTGGTGGGTGAATTAATTATTTTTCAGTGGCACAGAAGTTAGTAAAATATAAATGTTTATTTTATTATAAATCTGATCGATTAAGTATATTTGTTAATATTTTTATAAAAAAATAAAAATCCCTTTAATCGCGAGATAACATAATCTACATAATATGTTATCCTGCAATTAACAGGATTTTTATTTTTTTGTTTTTATGTAGGTTATATCGAAGTCGAATGCTATTTTTCAAAATGTTAGTTGTGGAATAAAAAACCAGGCCGAGCATATAGTACAGCATTATTCCGAAGTATAAATAACAGATCTTGTAAATTTTAGGTGATACACCTTATTATTTTACTTCATTACGCTGTACTCAATCGAGTACAGTGGCTTTTAATGGATTAATACAATTTCACCGGGTTTTTTTTTGCAGTTGAAATATTCCCAAAGTTTCAGAATATTTCGGAATACTTCCGAAGTATTCGACGGGAATGTTTCGGAATTTTTCCCGCCAGCATCTATAGTTAGGATAGATACCAATGGTATAAATCTAGATTTGCAACCTCGAAAGACTTGTGCTAACTTCGTGGTGCTCGAAAAACCTCAAAATTTTCGAACTTTTTTCAGTTTTTGGCTTACAACTTCTAAAATATGCATTTTGCAGCAAAGTCATCTATGAAACTTTTAAATAAGACAAAATAAACAACAAAATGAGTGTAACCCCAGCTCTGTATGTTTAATAGATCTCAAGATATGACATTTCGAAAATGGGCAATTTTTCCCAAATTTTATCAAATTTGTAGTTGGCTAGATTTTAGATCGAAATACTGTCTAAAATACTCATCCTACAAGGAAAGTCAATAGAAGTTAAGTTGTAGAGCAGTTATTTAGCTTTAATTTAAGTGTAAAAGGAACTGTTCAGGACCAATAGTTCTCATATTATGAGGTAAATAAGGAAATCAGTTTTTTTTCGAAATTTCTCTAGTAATATAAATATTACTTTAAAAATAAAATAAAACAGACAATTCAGTAAAAACTGTTTATTGAATAAAATAAAATTTAAAACTATGTATATATATAAATTATATAATATAGAATAATAATTAATATTCGTTGATTCTTTTATTTTAAGTATAAAAACCATAACTTCAACTTTAGTTAATTGTTAATTTGTTATGTATCTGTGGAGGCTTGTCATTAGCAACATCATTATACATTTTTGTTACATATTGTTATATTATTAGTCTGTAAGCCTCCTTAAAACTAATAAATTAAAAAATAAATAAGATAAAATAATATATATATACCTAGTCAAGTCATAAATTCTGTCAAAAACTTTTAATGTAATTAACGATATAATTTTTGATAATTAATATGAAAATTATATATGAAATGAAAGATAATTAAATGTACAATACAAATTTATTTACATTATTCGAAATGCCCCCCTCCATTTTTAATACATGCCCTTAATCGACGCGGCCAGTCATCGATCGCAGCACGCACCACATTCATATCTATTTCTGCCGCTGCTTTAACCAGAGATACTCAGAGAGACTCCAAATTCCTATGAGGTTTAGCGCAGACTTTCTCCTCCAAGTATTGCCATATCTTGTAGTCCAGGGGGTTTAAATCTGGAGTAGAAGAGGGCCAGTCTTCATGCCCGATGAAGTCAATTCCATGGGCGGTCAACCAGTTTTGCGTGCTTCGTGCCCTATGAGCTGGTGCAGAATCTTGTCGGAATATCCAATGTCTGTTTTTGAACATTGCTTGAGAAAGAGGTTCGACTATATTCGATAGGACGGTATTTTGGTACACAACGGCACTGGTTTTCACACCTTTTTCACAGAAAAACACCTCAGTTAAGCCTGAATATGAGACTCCAAGCCAAACCATGAGTGACGAAGGATAATGCCCACGCTGGACCCTCGGAATACGCGCGCTCGCTTCTTCTCTGCTATGGGCATACACCTAATCATTTTGTTTGTTATAACTTTCTTCAACGGTAATTTTTTTATCATCTGAAAACAAAATTTCGCGATGTTTATTCCAGCGTACCGCCGTAACAAAGCGCGGGATCTTTCCAGCCTAATTTTTTTCATACGCTCGTTCAAAAAATGACCAGCTTTTTACGATAAGCTCGTAGTCCCAGGTCTTCGTTTAACACTCTTCTAACCGTGGTTCTGCTTAGCCCTATCTCAAGAGCTAAGATTTTTTGTTTACGCGAGGGATTTCGTTGAATTCGCGCCTTCACTGCTTTGATGACCGCTGGTGTCCTAACTGTACGAGGTCGGCCGCTTCTCTCACGATCTTTGAAGCTTGAATCTTCAATGTATCGTTTGATAGTGCGATAAACAAACCGTAGTGTTATTTTCAACTTTTGCAGAATTTTGAAAATCTCTATTGGCGCGTAACCATAGCAGTGCAACGCGATAACTGCGACTCTATCTTCCTTCTTCGACCACTCTATATTTAAAAATGAATAAAAATTCATTTCTTTTTTATTTTCGGCAAGTACAAATATTCTATTTTTAAAATTAGTCAAAGTATATCTGGCCCGTACTCGAAAGTTAAAATAACAAGGTTTTGACAGAACTTATGACGCCATCAATCATACTTACTTATACTTAATATAAAGAGAAAAGAATTGTTTATTTTTTTGTTTGTTTTGTAATGGATAAACTCAAAAACTACGAGGCCGATTTCAAAAATTCTTTCCTCTTTGGATAGGTATGTTATCCGTGAGTAACATAGGCTATGTATGTACCACGGATGAAGCCGGGGAGGACTGCTAGTATTGTAAATTCCATTCAACAATGAATAAGAAAAAATAACTATTTCTTCCGAAATTCGATTTCCTTTTTATTTTATTAGTTTTAAGAAGGCTTACAGACTAATAATATAATAATAGGTAACAAAAATATATAATGATGTTGCTAATGACAGGCCTCCACAGATAGATACATAACAAATTAACAATTAACTAAAGTTGAAGTTATGGTTTTTATACTTAAAAGAAAAGAATCAACGAATATTAATTATTATTCTATATTATATAATTTATATATATACATAGTTTTAAATTTTATTTTATTCAATAAACAGTTTTTACTGAATTGTCTGTTTTATTTTATTTTTAAAGTAATATTTATATTACTAGAGAAATTTCGAAAAAAATCTGATTTTCTTATTTACCTCATAATAATATATGAGAACTATTGGTCCTGAACAGTTCCTTTTACACTTAAATTAAAGCTAAATAACTGCTCTACAACTTAACTTCTATTGACTTTCCTTGTAGGATGAGTATTTTAGACAGTATTTCGATCTAAAGTCTAGCCAACTACAAATTTGATAAAATTTGGGAAAAATTGCCCATTTTCGAAATGTCATATCTTGAGACCTATTAAACATACAGAGCTGGGGTTACACTCATTTTGTTGCTTATTTTGTCTTATTTAAAAGTTTCATAGATGACTTTGCTGCAAAATGCATATTTTAGAAGTTGTAAGCCAAAAACTGAAAAAAGTTCGAAAATTTCGAGGTTTTTCGAGCACTACGAAGTTAGCACAGGTCTTTCGAGGTTGCAAATCTAGATTTACACCATTGGTATCTATCCTAACAACATCACAAAAAATCAGAACCTTGCAATTTATTGCGACCTAACGCGATTTTTATGTCTTAGATGACTGGCCTATAACACTAAGCCGTTTGTAATCCGATACAGAATAAATAATAGTAGACTTATGAACCTAGTTACCTATTTTCTTTCTTATACATATTAGGTATAATTCATTAATGTGTTATGTTGTTTCTGATTTATTATTTGCATTTATTATGTATGCAGATTTTATGCTAGTCAGGGATTAAAGTAATAAATTAGACAATTACTTGAAAATAAAATACTTTGTAGTTTAATCTTAAACTTTTGGCGGGAATATTTAATTTACAGGTAGTTTACTTCAACTTTACATTATAATCTAATAATTAAGTAATATCGCTTATATATATTTTTACTAAATTAACTCGAAGCCTACTTATAATCATTTTTGTTTGACCCCTGTCCGAAATATGTCAAGGTCTCCAAATAATAACTTAGTTAACTTGTAAACAAGTCCCACCCATTTGTGGCTATGACGAAATTCCCTACTGACCAAGTAAACATAAAATTTTCACTCGAATTAATTAAGTTACATGAACCCCTATTTAAATGATCGATTGTCGTAGATATACAAGTAGATAGGGAAACTAATAAACATATAAAATAGCTTGGAAAAATTCAATATGGCCACGGCGCATGTGCGGCGCGCCTGTCTATCGCATGAAGTCAGCTGCGGGCCCCCCGGCAGGTACACTCGGCGCGCTCGAACATCTACGGAAACAGCCGAGTAGTACCGAATCAACCTCGCGCTGGAACTCACGCTCGCCCGGTCAACGCATTATTGACCATTTCCTGCGATAATTCCAATAAAATAACATAGTCTGTTCACAAATACTGCCAGATAGTTTAAGAATTTTAACGTAAATAGTGATTATGCTGTGACTTAGTGACACAATAAACATTTAGCTAATGTAAGGCGGAGATTGTGCTGTTAGTATGGACGTACCTAATAAGCACAGGATTGTTAACAGTGACTAATAGAAAGCGTTAATTAAAAGAAGTGAAGAAGACGTGACACCTAGTGTAACACCGGCCGGGGGTCGATACGTAACAAGTAAACAAAGAGATTTAAGTCGATGAGAGTACCCTTCGATTTCAGCAAAAAGATGCCTACACACGTACATGAGAATATTGCTCTACTCAACATGATGTCTTCAGATAATTTTGAAGATGAGTTGAAAAGCGTTCAATTACATTTCCCATCAAACAGACGATTACACAACGATGGCGCATGCGTGGAGGAGAGGGTGAGGACTTCCCGCGGGGACCTGCTCGTCGCCGTCCGCGGGGACCGCAGCAAGCGCGCGATTATCACGTACCACGACCTTGGGCTCAACTATGCCGCCAACTTCCAGGCATTCTTCAACTTCATTGACATGAGGGCGATATTGGACAAGTTTTGTATTTACCATGTGACCGCGCCGGGGCAAGAGGAGGGAGCCCCTACACTACCGGAGGACTACACTTACCCGAGCATGGATGCATTGGCTTCCCAAATAGATTTTATTTTGGGACATTTTGGTATACGATCTTTCATTGGATTTGGAGTAGGTGCAGGAGCAAACATTTTAGCGCGCTATGCTGTTGTCAGTCCTCAAAAAGTAGATGCGTTGGTCTTGATTAATTGTACGTCCACTCAAGCCGGCTGGACCGAGTGGTTATACCAGAAAATAAACACAAGACAGCTGCGATCGAGCGGCATGACACAGGGAGCGCTGGATTACCTAATGTGGCATCACTTCGGGCGCAGCACGGACGACCGTAATCATGACTTAGCTCAGGTTTATAAAGAGAGTTTCTCGCACGTCAATCCGATAAACTTAGCCATGTTTATTGACTCATATTTACGCAGGACAGACCTGAGTATTTCAAGGGACACACATTCTATTAAAGTACCTGTTCTGAACGTGACGGGCGCTCTGTCTCCTCATGTCGATGACACGGTGACGTTCAACGGTCGTTTGGACCCGTCCAAGACGTCGTGGCTGAGCATTTCCGACTGCGGCATGGTGCTGGAGGAGCAGCCCAGTAAGATAGCAGAAGCGTTCAGGTTATTCCTGCAGGGCGAGGGTTACTGCAGGTAGTCGCGTTACCGACACCACGCCGAACGAACGCTGCGCTGCTAACTTAGAATGCACTCGATGCTTTCACGCGAGCTTTAAACACTGTTGTAGACACGTTGACAATGTAGACAAAAAAATGTTGTTCCTTGTTTATAGATGTTTATGGAAATAAATTTATTTTGTGGCTTAAACAGGCTTTTCCTACACCTTTGTAAATATGTATTAACATTTTCACGAGAACGAGCAGCATTTACTTCTACTATCACAAGCACAACAATTTTATCAAGTCTTGTTTTGGCACTCGTATAATATATTTTTTATATTATAATTAAACCAGAATACAGATAACATTATTGTAATGCAAATGTTTGTTTCAATTGTGTAATATGCATAAAATTCTTGACTCAAATAACTTAATATTCCTATTGATATCCAAATTAAATTAAATTTTACGACAGCCACATAATCCTAATGGAATTAAGAGAGCGTAAAATTATGAGCCATTCTCAATTAGAAACAATTTGGGGGTTGATAAAATGTTTTCTCTCCCTTTTAGACCGTAATCAGTTCAAGAGGACTTACAAACCGTAACTTTCCTCGGTATTATAAAATCTGAGGAGGCTTACGTTAGCAGGTTTATATTTCATGAAGTATAAAATAGAAATTAATTACCTAAAAATACACAAATTGCTATATAATAATAGTAGGCAATTTGTGTATTTTTAACCGACTTCATAGGTAGTCATCAGGTCAGGATCTGATTGTGGAATTTTCGAGAAATTAAGGGAACTCTTAAATTTTTATTGTATTAATCAAAGATGTTATAATGTTAAGTTTAGAGTCAAAGGTTTTACTGGACTAGATATCTACTACACATTTAGAGAATGTAATTTGGCACTAAAAATTAAAAGGTTTATTTTTGGAAGAAAAAATTACCGACTTAACTAAAATAAAAAAAAAAACCTACTTAAAATTTGGAAAGAGTAGGCGAAGAAAAAAATCTTAACAATATCTCGATTATCACAAGTGTTTTACAATGGTGTTTTCTTATTATTGCGCAAAGAAATGCGTTGAATATTTTATTACTTTAAATATCTTATGAAGGTTACGTAAAGTACATACCAATTTGTTTACGAGAATAGAGACATAAGGCATAATTTTAGTAAACTCTACCAGTAATCACAAAACACAGGCTTTTTTCAATTTAACCTTTCGTTGATCAAACGACAGCTGGCTGTCGGGCTGCTATGTCTTCTTATTGTGGAGTAAGCATTTTTTATATCCGATGGCATATAAAAAATGCTTATACATTAAACTCAAGTACTTCTTTGTAACGTAACAGCTGGTGGTTCTCATTCAATGCAGGTGTATCATCAGTCCGCAGATTGCAATTCCATCGATCCAGCAGCGATTAATGTAGTTGTGCCTACTACTTATATATGTAAGTTTGTTTACATACAAACTTACATATATAAGTAGTACCAGCAAATTTTTTCAGTTGAACTACTTTGAAAAAAATACTACTTTGAATACTTTGAAAGCTTCCTTATCATATACATACCAAAGGTTAGCAAATTACAGAAGTATGTATATCCTATCGTTACTTTAAACTGCAAAAATATATCTAATACTTTTGCAGTTTGATTCCATCGAACTTTTCAGTAGGACTTACAGATGGGGTTGAGATCAAGGCACGGAATATAAGAAAGGAAAAAGGAGGCGTTTGCTTTGCAGTGGGGCATTCACAGGGTTACCGGGATTACCATTACCAATTACACATAAATCCAGCATATTTGTTGCTACTGATCATTTATTCAGGTGAAGGCACAGCCAGACACTGAGGCGTCAAGCCAACGGTATGACGCAACTGTTATTTGTGTAGTGAAGCCCAGCTAACTATACCTTAAAGAAATATGTTATGTACAACGAAAAATTCTTTGTGAATATTTACAAAACACGTGTGACATATAGGTATTTGTTCTGACTGTGATTGTTTGTGTATGTTAGTTTTAAACGCACTCACGCTACAGAAGGAATGCTTAGTGTGTAGCTATGATAGCTTAACATAAATAAATGCTTAGTTTTCATTAACTAACTTTTATTTACTCTTATAACCAAACTCTTAATATTCCCACGACTTCTGTACTCTTTCAAACACCCTTAATCCTTCGAACACACGTGATTTGAAACACAATAGAAATACAATAGCAGCCCGACAGCCGACTGTCGGTTTTTTGGCAAAAGGTTATTCGAAATATTTGGTGTGCAAACACTTAACCAATGACTTTATATATCAAAAGAAATTTTCCAGTATACCTTACTTAGTTTAAAGAACTTTTAACGTTTCTTATAAATTAAAATAACCACTGCAACCTACTTAAAAACATTTATTCATTGTGTTCCTCAATGTTTCCTTATCTACACAGTTAGAGTAAACAGCAATCATCGCAAATCAGCATAATGGAACCGAAAAACACTTTGGAATTGAGGACAAAAAATAAAGAAGATTCAAAATAATGGTCGCAAAGGAGCTCTCTCATGAATATCCAATAGAATGACAAAGAGATTCCAACTTAATATGATATGAATTCTATTATTATAAAATGAAAGTTTGTGGTACAACCAAGTCGTTACTTATGCAAAGCTTAGCTTATAAGTTTGAGGACATAGATGTGGTCTTTGTCTCTCAGACAGCGTCTTGTGATAATTACTTCTTTCGAAAACTTTAAGAGTTGTGTGCAGTGCCTTCTACGTGCGAAAATTGTAATTTCCTACTGATGAGTCAGGTGTAGCTTAATTTTTTTCAGAAACTAGTTTTTTTTAAACAAGAGGAAAAATTACTACCTTAATGGCAAACAACATTAGGCCAAAATAACTATACATTTATTAGCAATAGCTTTGGCTAAGCATATCCTCAGTCGCACAACTGTCGAAATACGATGCAAGATGGAGGTGGCGAATAGCTAAGTCGCTAAATACTCTAAGGCTAAGCCAAAGTACGTGCGAATTAATCTTTCAATCATAGACAGCTACACTCTTGTCTATAAAAAAAAACAATACATAATGTTAACGCTTCTATATTTAAAGTAAGTAAAAAGTCTTTGACAATGTTTTGTACCTTATTTTTACAAATAAGGAAAATTTGCCTTTGTTTTATGGACTACGTTTCACAGTACACTTAGCATCCGAATGGATGAAGTCACCGGCGGTAGCTAATCATTTATATTCGCGCTATTTTTCGCTGGTCAAGCTACAATACTTATCGTGAACATTTTTCACTTTGACCTATTTACTATAGCGCTGTTTGGTTGTAAAAACTTCTCGAAAAAGTACCGCCTGAAGCCAATAGGTGGCGCTAGCTACCGGTGTTTGTAACTTCTGAAGAATTAATACGAACTTTGTTTTGATAATGTTTTATTGGTTGTTATTAATACTATTGGGAACAATCAAGCGGCTTAAAATAACTGAATGAAGTCATTATTGAAATTGTTATTGACATTTCAAGTTAGGTAGTTACATTGTATTATCTATTTAAACTATCACGCTAGTTGTCCTGAAAATATAAGCAGAAGTAAAACCAAATATTAAGTGAATGAACCAAATATGATCGGATGGAAGTTTGGCAGTCTTTCATATAAAACTACAAAACGGTTTTTGGTGAAACTTTATTTATTTAATTAGAAAACATGGAAGACTTACAGCTAAAATACACAGTATTATTTATAATAATACAGCTTATGCAAGTACACGAGAATAAAAACTGACAGTAACAGAGCAGTAACTACATAGTAAACTCTAACTTAACGCGGGTAAAATCGCGGGGACAGTGATATATTTATAAATAATATTATGAATACTCACCAGTTGTAAAGAACACTAATAGTGTACAGTCAGCAAAGTAGATAGACATGCAGGCCTTTTTTTCAGATTAGCTCTGCTATTATGGCCAATTGCCGAGAGTATATTTTAGTTATTTTTTTTATTATTACCTACCTTTAACTTTTTAATGTTATGTGTAGTTATATAAGTTAGTAGTTGTATAAGTTAAACTCTAGCAGCAATAAAGGCTTATTTTATTTTATTTTATTTTTATGGCCAATTACGATTGAAAATGTAAGTTCATAATATAAAACTCGACACCTTTATTTGAAGTCCTAGCTAAAACATGATAGAAGAAAGCGGGCAGAAAAATATTCTAGACAAATGCATTGCGCGGGATGAAATAACTATAGGATAACCTATAGAATGAGGTGAACGAAGGAGGAACAAAGGCCGAATTTTTATTCTAATCAAAATACTACAAAGTCGAAACGAGGTGTAAATACTTTCAACTGTTAATGTTCAAAATGGCTTTCAAAGACTTCATATCCAAAGCTTTGTTTAACAGAACCGATACAAAAAAACAGTACGAAGCTGTAATTAATTTTCGATTCGCGCTGAACGCTCCATTCGTGTTTTTGTTTGAGAGCATTTTTCCGTTTTTTTTCCCTGAACAAACGTGGACGTTGCCCACCCAGTGGGGGAGAAAAGTGGGAGTTGAGAGGGGGAGGAGGCACCCCAGTTAAATGGACTCGCGGCGCGAAAGAGTGAGGGATACCCCATATTCCCCCCCTTTCACTGACCACTGGATGAACGGATTATGAAATATTTCATCGGAAAATAAAACTGAAAAAATATTACCGCCGGCGTCTGAGAGCGTATTCTTCAGGGGAGCTAGTTATAACTTGGAATTATCTACTCTGTGGATAACTTGATTAATACCCGAGGAACAATGAACATTTTATACTACTCCTGTGCATACTTTGAAACTATTCGTGATACAAAGTTGGATTCTTCAGTTTATCGTCTTATTCTGCGTTATTTTATTTACTAAGACAATGTCGGGAGATAACAAAGAATATTTTAGTTCTATGTTAGTAACTTACTTAGATAAAGAGCGAATTTTATGTCTAAAATTATATCCACTAGTTTTAATATTTTCTTGTGGATGGCATTTTCTCAACAGCTGCAGTAAACATACTAAATTGATATTAATTTATACTTACACTGGAGGACTTCATAATTAGGCTCCAGACATCCTGCATAATTTTGTGACATGCCGACAGCAGTGCCATCTACCAGGTCGGATAATTTTATTTCTTCAAACAACACAGGACCATTACCCATCAGCCCAGTTATTTAGGAGTTGTTAGGTGACAAACACACGTACTGAAGAATGATAATATGTATTATATGTGTCTTCTTCACGATGTATTTCTGACGTAATGGAATAGAATATACAAACTCTTAGGTGGTAAGTAATATTCGGCAACCACGACTTAGCTAAATCGTCTCATCATCTACATCTCATTACCTGCAGCTTTGCAGTTGTACTCGTCTAATATTATGGCGACATTGGCTAAAAAAATAAAACTGTTAGACAGACAATATAAAAACCTTTTTTCTTTGACAAGCTTGCCATAGCTTTATTTTATGTAAAGGCCTTTCTGATTGACTGAAATAATAAATTTCCTCGTACTCCGCGTTGTTCCTTTCAGATATTTGAACATTTATATCCGTATTTCCGTTCCAAGAAACCGGATCAAAGAAATCCGTCCTTTGAAACCTAGAGAAAAAATTAGTCTTATAGAACTGCAACTAAGAATATAATAACATTAAATATTGTTTACGGTATTTTCCAAATGCGCTAATAACTACAATTATCCAGTCCGATTATTAATATTCTTCTGCATACGATAGTAGTACCGAAGTCGAATCATGGCAGTCTAGACGTGACTCATGAAATATTTATAGCCTCTGACATGTTTTTTGATTCACTGAAATAATAACAACTATGCACTATCCCCTTTGTTTTATTCAGATAAAGTAAATATTATACACAAAAATAAGTAATACAGTTATTACTGTATTTCCATAAGCGGTTTATCAACTCTCGCCAGATTGAAAGAGTAAAATATATGAAGCGGATTTCAAAATTGAGGAATTATTGCTGACTGAGTGAAAAGTATCTGTGTAATGTAAGTAAAAATGTGACCACTGAACTATATTATTAACATGTTATAATACTGAACATATATGTATGTGACATGATCTAAAATTATAAAATTCTTTGAAGGAAGAATATGTTAAAGCGTGTGTTACTTTGCATTAACAATTTAACACGGTTTAGACTTTAGACGGTAAGCTGAGGACGGACGGACCCAACGAAACTTGAGGGTTCCTTTTGTACCATTTTGGTACGGAACACTAAAAATGGTAATACTCAAGTGTATTGAAAGTCATCGTATGACACTCTTGTAGTCATCTTTAAAAAAACAATTAACATTTTAGCTGTGTGGTATTTCTATATAAACCTGAATCACCCAGTTCCGCTTCATAACGAGATCAGATTACCTCCTAGCGTACACTTTGATGTCCTTATTTAATCCTATTATACGTGTGCTTGTCAAAGGAATCCGCCCACAATATCAAGTGCACCGTATCTTGTAAGTCAGAGGTAATATTGAAAGAGGACGCCGGGATTCCTGGCCGGAACCACGTTCCTGGAATGTCTCATATTGGAATCCGTCCGGGATCGCGGGACTTCGATGTTACCGTGTGGCGTTTTTACCCAAGCGCCTTTGTCTAATAATATTAAAGTCTTGCTCGAATAACTCTGTTCAACTCTTTTATAATGAATGTGAGGAATTTCATATATAACTGGTGTTGATTGGATGTTATTATTTTAGGCGTTAATAACAGCGGGAATTCATATAAAATGGAGGATGAAAGTATGTCTGAAAATGGGCAGGTGGAGCCGCAAGAAACATTAACTTTTTTATATCAAAGTTAAAAGACATTTCCAGTAATCATTTTTGTTCGGTAGTACGAGTAATTAATAATGACTGAATCGTTTTATTACAAACCAAAAAGAAATTGGAACACACCACAATATGCAATTACATTAAATGGCTCTGCCTGCAATCATTCAGTAATAAAACACAACGGCAATCGTAATTGGTTTTCAATAAAACAACTGAACGCGATAAATAGATTTATTTTACATTAAACAGATTTTCACATATAGATACTTAAGTATTTCGTTATTTACACAATACAATTATATTGTCATAAAAACATTTAATAAAAATTGACTAGAGTTCGTAATTTATCTACAAAATGTATTTACAAATGTAAGCTCCGAATTAACGTAGATATTACACATCAGTCTGACTATAGTTAAGTATTTACAATATTATGTACTAATGTCTTCCACATAGTCATCTAGCTACTGTTAACAGCTATATGTCGAGTTGTGTATTCATTAGGGGTTAACTGTAAAAGATTGTGTGTCAGGCCATAAAAGTTTATTTGCGTTAAAACTAATTGTGTTTTGTGTCGTGGTGTGATATTATGGGTTTTTAGATGTTTAGTGGTTTAACGGAAGATAAGAAGGGGCTAGAGCCCTCACGCAGTGGGTGTCGAAAGACAAGCGTCGACGTTGACAGAGTCCTACAAAACACTACCAGGACGACTTATAGCCGTTTATACCGTAGCCGTAAAATTGGCTAGAGCCCATTGCCCAGGGCCATAGGGCCCATTGCCCAGCCGTGGGCCAGTACAATTTGCTAAAAGGAATAAACTACTACTAATAAAATGCATTAATTAGATACTAAAATAGTAGAAATTAGAAGACATTTAGTTTCGTGCAAAGTTAGGAACAAAATGCCGCCGTGAATGTCTCAGTGGGTTGTTTGTATTTATTTAATAAAACGAGCACTTCAGGAAAGTAGCTCTCACTTAAACGAACATATTAAGAACTTAATTTTAGTAGACCTCTAATGAATACACGGTCTACCCGACGAACCTTATCGAATGAAAACGACGAAAATGTTAATCATTGGTATACGTATTATGGAATATGAACTGTTTATTATATTATTTAGGTTAACAAACATTTGATATTATGCTTATTCGTAGGTATATGTAAACTTATTCCAGTATTATATAAATGCAAATCGGTTGTGTGCGATTCGTTGACGCACCTAGACGTACCATAGTATTGGAATTATAATCAATCATTCTTTAGCTCGACATACGAAGCTAATATTGAAATAAAAACTTTGGGAAACTTCTGAAAGTCGTAAACAAAAAGTTATAATTCCAAACAGGTCATTTCAAGTGTTATTGCGTATAAACTAGGTGAAATAATCTCAAACCTTTATGAGAACGTGTAAAAGTTAGTAAACATTACATTATAAATAATAAATCATAATTGTACCCTGTTAAGTACTAAAAAGATTGCTTACAGGGCTAGGGCAGTGAAAATTGGCAATTAGTTGAGCAGTTAAAAATTGGCAAAAACAGCTGTAAGCTGTAATTGTAAAATAGAAAGACAAACATATTGCCTAAGTGAGCCTTTTTTCCAAAAATGTAAAAACATACAAAATCATTCGTTGTAAAATTAGACTTACAAATCGATGCTATAAGTTTATTTAATCGATGGTACTTATTGCAGTTTGGCACAAACTTTGAGGCTTCATAATAAACGAATTAAATAATATTACTTTACTAATGAGCGCGGTTACTCAGACTGCGTTAATTGCAAGCCAATCAAGAACAGAGGAGGTGGTCTTCTACAGTTTTAAAGAGAAGTTTCTTATCAGTTGTGTAAGGCAGGCTGCATACTAGTAGCCATAATCGTTGCATCACAATAGCTTGCTACAAATGTATTGTATACGGTTGCAAAAAATGTGTTACTGTGCGTGCTCGCGCATAGACACACAGGAGGAATGAAATGTGTCTCGTTTCAAATCTAGCGCGACAATTTTCGACATACGAATGTATGCTCTAAGTGCGGCCTGCTTTACTCAGACTAAAAAAATTTCAAGCCAATAGAGCAGGGTATCTTTTACAGTTCTGAAGAGGAGTCGCATATCAGTTGTGAAGACATACGGTAGTTGTAAAGTGCCTACAGTATACTTAAGTATCGGTGAGGCTTACGATATGGTTGGTGTCGCCGAGCCGGGCAGCCGGCTATGCCGCTAGCTGTGTTCGTGGTGCGTGCGCGGTGACAGCGAGCCGGGGCCAGACTCTGCGCTGGAGTCGCCCGCGTACACCTCGGAGAGGCCGCCGCCGCTGCTGCAGCCGCCGCCGCTGCCGCTGCCGCCGCCGCTGCCGCCCGCGAGCATGCTCGCTGACAGCGCGGCCTTGGCTATTGGTAAAAATGTTACTGTAAAAGTCGGCTTCACTCAACAAAATTCTAAAATAATCGCCGAAAGCCCAAAAGTATGGGATAGGTTTATAAAACTGTATATTTTGTGAATTTAATTTAATTGTATGCCGTAATTAATAAAACAATTTTAAAGTATTGAGTCTCGCGTAGATCTGCGCTTCCGGGTTGGAGAATTAATATTGACTGATATTTCTACTGATAATAATATTATCACTTATATTTATTTATATTCTGTACTAAGTGTAATTGTCGGTCACTAACATAAAATGGACTTTGAAAGCAGTCTGAAATAAATGTTTTTATTTATATTTTATTTTTATTTAAGAGCTTACATGGTGTCCAATGTGGACACCATGTAAGTATATTGGACACCATGTAAGCTCTAAAATAGTATATGATGTCAATGGAGTCGGTCGGCACTTGCCAAAAGTGCTTCGAGGCACTAAGATTAAGTCCGACAATGTAGATTGAGTTTCAATCGATGACCAATGTCTAAAATAATGCTATTTTGAGCTTAGAAACTTTGATTAAGAAGCCTTCGAAGATACAGTGAGAATGGAATTCTTTAATGTACCAAACAGTAGATGTATTCACTGAATACACATACTGTAGGATTGCTGCTTATAATTATCCTATACGTTATCAACTAGTCATGAACTTTAAAAAGACCTCGAAGAACTCTTCATCGGCAAACACCGATACCGTATCTTGAAAGGTTTTGGAGAAAAATACTAGATAGCAAAATTAAAAGTTTTCACAAAATGGGCTTAAATTAAGTAGTAGTGAAAATTAACTTTGCATTTAGAAGTCGATGGAAATACTATACTAAAGCCATAGTTTACAAAGGTAAAGTGATTCCATAGAGTATTAAGTAAAGTTAGAAGATAGGTATACAAATAATCACTTGTAGTTATGAAGACGGCTGAGTGCTTCTTTTGTAAAAACATTCTTATTTAGCAGCACTTTGATGTCGACAGAGCTAACTTCAGCTGTCGACATAGCAACTGCAGCTGCCGCCGACAATGACGGTAGCTTGAGCACAGCGCGCGCTATTTGTCAGTGGACTTCAAAGAGACCCAGTGATCGCGCTACAACAATGCTGTTGACATAGTGGGCAGCAGTTGGCGCGTCGAATACTGCAGCAGTTGCTTTTGTCGACGGTAGCAGTTGCTGTCGACAGTTAAAGTTGTAACGTCTCCTATACCTTGATAACACGTTCCGAGCAAACGAGCGAGACCGTGGTCTCGGCCGAGGACTTGGTGGGTATAAACATGGCGCCAAATGCTAGGCCGAGTGCTCGCCGAACAAGACAGTAGCTTGGCTCCCGTTCTACATACTAGATCGAGTTTGCTCGGTACGTGTGATCAAGGCACAAGTGGGTGTATGTTCTATAAGTACCGTGATGCGCGAGCGGCACGCAGTAGGAGGTGGGCGCGCAGTGGCGCGGGCGCACCTTCTCGTAGCGGCTCAGCTGCTGCAGCTCGCACTCCGAGTGGTGCTTCTCCACTGTTACACATACCATACTATTCAACAAACAATATTTACACCGCGTCATTGTGTTGTCATCTACAGACACAAACACTCATGAAGCTGATGTGTGATCTGGAAACGGTTTGTTATAAAGACATGATAAATGTGTGACATCCAATAATCTTATTCCGAATGGTTAACAACGTTTGACGTGCCTTTTATTTTTATAATTTTCTTGTATTTTTTTTCGAGTTTTCCGAAAATACTAGCATGTAAGTAAACGTATTTAAAAATGGTCGGTATTACATCTAAAAAGAAACTTGTTGGTTTTCTAACGGGATTACATTTCATTAATTAACAAACAACGTACATGAAACCAAAAATAGTAGATAATTATGTAGACAAACAAAAAAATCTGTTTATTTATTACTACAAAAAAAAAATAGCGTATTAAGGGTTTGTCAACAAGAACTTGGAACTGTTATTGAAAATTATGTAATTCGTTAATTATGTTATAAGTCACGGAACAAACGCCATTACTAAAGATTTAATACAGGAATTGTGAAAAAAGTAGAAACCACATACATATACAATATTAAAGCTCGGATTAAAACGCTTTTGTGTGTTTCTATTGTTTTTTATTTAGACATTCAAGACCCATTTCAAATACTCGCCCTGTGTAAGCAACTTAACGGGAGAAAAAATGTTGAAAGTACCAAAGTACGAGTGTATTTACACAAAGGATCTGTTAGTGTTTTATGTGCCATAGGATTTTATGAATACTTTCGTTTGTAGATACAAATATTTTGTATATTGTGAAAAATCTCAAAACCTTCTTTGCAATGTTGTGACAAGAAATAAAAGATTTCTTTTTACGATAACAACTGGCAAACTGATAGTGTTTTGGCAAAATCCTGTTTTGGCAAATGGCAAAGATAGGCTTAAGCCAGAAAGTCGTTTGATTATCCGAGAGGATAAATGGTGCACGACTAAGTCACTGAAATTACACCGCACCGGTATCCATACTCTGAATGCACTAACACTGCTTGGTAAAATAACAAGCTTGGCCTGTCAATACCTAAAGATTTCAGAACCATGATGGTTCTACAAGGAAAAGCATTTAAATCCTATTTAATTTTTTTTATTATAAATTTTAACATTCAAAAGTGCCTGGAATGAAAATTAATGATTGCACATTGAATCACGTCACAAAACATGCACTATATCTCTAAGGCTCACCCTCTGCCCTCTCCCTGTGTCGTTGAGGATGCTTCCTGCAGGGCCGGTGTGGTGGAGCGTCGTTGTCGCGGTGGCCGAAGGTCCGGAACTGCAGCGTATGGTCCAGGGTCGCGGCCGCCGCCGCTTCGCCGCCCACAGCGAACGTCGCGTAAGGACTTATCTCGTACACGTCTTCCGTACATATTACAGATATTATATATGTGAATACTACGACATATGATTGTTCGCGCGGGTTGAAATTAACAGGACTTCAATGAAATTGAACAAAAAACTCCAATGCGATTTCGTGGCAAGACGTCTCCCTCGAATACATTTAAATCTCTTAATGCGTGACGAGAATAGATTCGCAAGTTCTTGCAATGCGTTGTGCAAGCTTCCAGAAATTTTCAATGCGAATTCATAGGATAGGTTCACTACACTGTTCTTAACTACTGCAATTAATTCCAGTACCAGCAATGGCTACCACCTAATAAGCGCCGAAGTATTGCAGCTCGACAAGTCCCAGAGATTCTCAATTCGACAGAAATCGTTACTTGCCATGTTACGATCTCTCTATAAACCCATTTTTGGTAGGTTTACCGATTCCAATGACCTCATTTCCCGAGATCAAATCCGAACCGTTGTATTATAGAGGTGTATCAAATTTCGGTTCGATTAAGACGCCTCTAAGGGCTTGATTTGATAAAAATAAATTGAACATTTTGAGACAATATTACGTTAAAATGTGTAGTATCATCATCAGAGATCTGAATGGGAGAGTCCTCCTCTAAAATCCTGTTATCTCGAAATAGATTAAAATTATTATTTCAAAGAATTTAATTACTATTTTCGGATAGCAATAGTAGCAATATGGTTATTAGATATTTTAAAATTAACCCGTCTATTGAGTTCAAGAATTAGACCGTGATTTTCCAATCCGGGATTGTTAATCATCATGTCATCGCTTATACAAACTACAGATATCATGTAATCTCAAGTACTACGAATAATACACTCTTATGAGATTGCAGGAATCCAGGAGAAGCTAAGCCGCTTAGTCTCACAAAGCAAATTTCTGATAGATTTCGCTATATAATTCCTTATCTGTGTATTATTCATACGTATATAATGTTCGTAAGGTCATTAATTTTTATTAAAGCGAATTAAAATGATGCCGTTAGATATAATTTTACGAATTGAGTACTTAATTAATATTGCATGAGATCCTAGCACGAACGTGCTAACGTAAGATTGTCAAATTGAATGTAAGACTAGGTCGCTCTAAATATATATGTTACTTAGCACATAATTATACTCGGTATACAGTTTTGAGAAAGTGACATTAATATTGCTTAGTCGGAACCCTTGCTAAATAAAGTTATTTATTTTGTATTTGTGTTGTTTTTTTGTTCAAGTTCGAATAACAATAGCCCTGGGTATAAAAAGCCTTCAAATTACGTTTCTACTAAGCGAAAAATGACTATTTTCACCTTAAAGACCGATGAAATTTGCAAAATATTTTGCCTTTCGGAAAGGCTGAGGGTTACTTTGATCGCAAATTATCAATTCGAAAGTACGACCAAATAAAAATGCAAAACAACGTAAGCCAAGTTAAGAAAATGGTGAACGGATTATATTAACGGCTTTCTATTTTTCATTTCTTAAGTAAACGTCCTAATGGTTTAATGCTAATTCAGAAATGGATTAAAATTGCTTTATTGTCATTTGTTTTAACGGTGTTAAAGTAGAATACTTAAAATAAGACAATCAAGGTTAGTAGTTAAGTATATAGTTTTGATGTTAAAGATAATTTTGTGAAGATTCTAAGAGCTGAAAGGACTAAATAAAATAGAATTAAGGTCTACCTCTTATAAGTAAAAAAAGATTTGATGCAATTTTTAGAATGGAACAGGCAGGGTCGTTTATTCCATATTTTTTCACCGTTTCAATGCTCACGAGACTAATCTATGGTTCGTTTAATTAAAGAAAAAGTATAAGTTCTCACTTACCAGAAGCAGGCGATAGTTTGTCATGCTTGTAGTCATGTTGGCAGTTCCTTATGTTCTGCTGTTCCGGACAAACCGACTTGTCGGTGCTGGCCACTGAGTGACTGCAGCGTCGGGCTTCTTCATCTACCGTCCCACCGCAAGGCCATAGCGTACTAGGGAGATTATACAGATTAATAATAATGTTGACCCGGTTTCATTGGCAGATCGCAATGGAGACTAGCCAAGAATTACCTTAATAATGCACAGGTATGCGTAAATACGGGTGCATTTTCTCTCAAGTAAGAATTTAATATTCTTACTTGAGATTAAAGAAATTATCTGTATATGATTTAGGGTTGAAAAAGAAGAGGACATAATCTCAAATACAATGCTGTGGTTAATCCTAACAAACTGTAACATAAATCGTATTGCTGTTTAACATCTATATATAATTCCTACTGTAAGTATAACTATATAGAAACGAATTATTGGGGATCATTTGGACATCTACTGACTCTCAACATTCAATTATAGTTAGGCTCTACAGAAAATCCTAAAAAGGTTCAGAAAAAGTAACTAGTACAATAGATATTCCGAAATATACAAGACCTACGCATTAAAATGTAAGTAGGTAATACCTAGAAATACCAAAATTATTTCAACAGTCCGCACCTAGTGCCCAAACATAACAGACTCGAATTGTAAGTAGGTCGCTGTGAGTGATTTACAGAGGCATCGTGTACTCAATACGTCTACATTTATCTTATTTATTATTATGTATTTATACAGGCTTCCTTGAGAAATGGGGATTCCAAGACAACCCTGTATTGGAATATTGTAGATAGGTATCGAGTTTTTTCAATTATTTGGACAAAACAAAGGGAAAATCAAGGTATTTTTAACGGTAGAGGTATTTTTTTGTCGCCCTTTTGTTGAATAGAAAGACGATTGTAATGAAGGTATTCACTGTGTATTGTCTTGGTAAGAATAGGACTTTTTTTTAAGTAGACATAAATTGTAAACGGTTGAACAATAGGATATTATTATGTATGGTAACACGTACTTAACATAATAATATGTACATGTTTTGACATAGCTGTCAGTGACTTTATTTTTTTTTCTCTTGTTACACGACTGCCCAAAAAAAGGAGTGTTATGTTGTCAAGCTTCATGTATATATGTGAGTTTCTTTATTCCACCATAACTTCTTAATGCCTGAACCGATTTAGATGTATGATGTATCATTACAATCCGTACATAGTTCCGAGTAACATAGGTTAGTAAAAATTTGGAAATTTAACCCCTGTGTGTGTAAAATAGGGGATGAAAGTTTGAACGAAAATCTGTCGTTATTGAATGAAGTAAGTTATTGTTTTTTTGTCTTTTAGTTCTTTTTTGTCATGGCAGTCGTGTTTTTTTAATTAATTTTTTTAATTATTTTACTTGTTTTTATTCAATGTTTTGATGTTTATGTTTTTTTTTTGTATTCTTTACCGTCTTTGCTGTGGAAAATAAACGTCTTTTCTTTCTTCTTTCTATGTTAACTAATTTTCTTGGCAGATTAGTAAAATGGTTAAGACCGTTTATTTGGTCAGGGATGAAAAATCTTCATGGGCATCAAGGTAAAATCATAAGCTGCATTTAATTGAATAATTGAAAATACTAATAACCTACACAAATTATGGTTTTATTTTATATGCTAAATCACAATTGACATCACCCGTTCTTATCATTGAAGTCATTGTGCACATTAACACAGGAAGGGGCCCTACAGGGCCAACGCCTGAAGGGGTTGCGGAATGTTTATAATAGTTACCGTGACCCCGGAACATAAAGGGCAATCGAAGGAACATGAGTGGGTTTTAGTCAGTAAAAGTCTGACACGCCCTCCCGCTGCACCCAGGACGGGAGCAGTCATTGGATGATTTCCCACACACCAAAAAAAAAAAAATGTGCACATTAATAAATACTATGTGGGAAATGGACATTTTATTAATTTAAAAGATATTATTTTTAACTTAACATTACACAACGTCCCCATGATAGAAATGTCCTTAACTAGTTTTACACAAAAGCAATACGATATGTTGGTAACATGATATTTTTGCAGCCGCAGATGAACCGCAATTGTGAAAATCGTGAGCCTGAAATTGGATTCAAAGGTCAAGAGGGCGTGACGGGGCTCCCGCATATTGGCGTTGCGTACATCAAATTTATTGACATCATGACCATTACATTTCAGATAAAACCTTCACGATATTCCCCACATGTCGGTTTTCACAGGAATGAATTTATTCATTCATGTAGAAAACGAAGTAATAACGTTATTTCCTTTACGTTACATTTACCTAATAATAATATTTTTAACAACTTCAATCTACCAGATACAAAATATTCGAATCATAATCACATGTTTGTATGACATTCAATTTCAATATGGTTTGTTAACAATATTACCGATGCAGTGTAAATGTATATTGTAACATTAAATTGAACTAACTGCGCAATGGTTTGTATTTCCAAATTATAGAGCTAAATATCAATGCGCAATATTACTGTGTAGGAACATGGTTTCCGATTGTTGCTTAGGTGCATTGCAGTTAGGGATTAAAATAATAATCTCTATAAGAAAAATAGTTCAAAAATATTAGGATGAGGACTTGACATCTACCCTGAGGGCTGACTTACGTAAAAATGTTTAAAAATTATGTAGCTCAATATCCCAAATATGTAAAAAGAAGAAAAGTAGTAGCTGCTACCGACACACACTGCGACTTCAGTTTGCAGATGTTTTTGTTGCTTAAAGGAATAAAGTAAGGACAGAAACAGATTTCGGAGCGTCTTATAATTAAGTGACGTTTCAGTATTTAAGTAATTGACTAATTAGTTACTTTGTTTCTCTGAAAAAGAAAAGTTTTGAATTTCGTTCTTTGGAGAGACTGAGTTCTAACTGCTTTCTGCAGTTCGATGATTTTGAACGTACCTTCAGTTTATATTATAGCTTCTTGTTACCTGAAATAAATAAATATCACAACTTACCTTCGCTTAGCCAGTAACACAAGGAGCAAGGCGGTGACGGCGAGCGCGGCGAGCGCAGCGAACGCGAGCGACACGGCGCCGAGCACTCGCTCCGTGTCCGCGGTACCGTTGGACGTCGTTATCTGACCACCCTCCGATTGGAACGCCACTGGACGACGTAGACGCTCTGTTTGGACATGGGAAATGTCAGTGAAACCTTCGAACACACGTGATTTGAGACACAATAGACAGTCAATCAGCCCAACAGACGGATGTCGGACGGTTGTTGAAAGGTCATTAAGATAAACAGAATTTTATACCATTAACCAATAAATATATGACATTATTTCGATATAATTTCTCCTAATTTATGCCCCCAAAAATCTGTTTATTTTCAATTTACTGTAAAATTTGAGTTTTAGCTGCTTTGTAATCAATGAATAGTTTGACAATTGAGTTGCTTACTAGTGACGTCGTCGACGTAAAATACCGAATTAGGAGACTAAGGCCGTTCGTCCACCGCCGCCGTCACCGTCAACGAAATGGAGATGACGACGCTGAAGTGGCGGCATTTATTATAGCCTAGTGTCCACAGCACTTCAGGTCACCTCATACAAACCTCGGCTCGCCGTCATCTCATCCCCGTTGACGTGAAAAGTGTTAAAGGTTAAGGTAAAACGCGTTTCACTTTAAAGCTGTGGTCAGCGATAAAAGTTGAGAAGTTTTTAACAGACGAGTAATATTTTAAGTAGGTTATAGAGGGAAGAGTTAATTTTATCTTGATAGGTAAGGAAGGGAATTTGGAACTTGGTACTTCTTTGGTAAAATGTGTTCAATAATTAGGATTAAAATCTGATTTATTAACCATACTCTTACTAACGCCAAGTCTTTATATTAACTACCAAGCGACAGCCGGCTGCTATTTTCTTTGTATCGTGTCTCAAATCACGTGTGAAGCTTAAAAGATATAAAACAACCTGAAGTTAAGTTCGACAACCGTGAAAACCGTGTTTATAATCACTTCTCTCCTCAACTATCCAAAAATAAAGCACCTTTACATAACAACCACCACTCACGACAGCCGAAGTTTCAAACAATTCTTTCAGGCAGTCCATTTCCTGCAGTAATAAGTTACGAGGCTAATAACATAAAAGATCGCTAATAGTAAACAAGTCGTGATAGATGGCTCTTTGTGAAACCTGCGCGGCTTCCGAAGTTGACGCGTATAAGGCTGAGGCTACACTAATCTGCGACACATTAGCGATTGAAACAAATACATGGATGCTCGCGTTTATGGCTACACCGTTCATCAAATACTACTAGCGATCTTTGATTTCTTTCTGCGACAGGAACTACATCACTGTAATCGCGGCACCGGCTACATCGACGTATCAGCGAAATTAAATCGAATATACGACAAACTTTCGCTTATAATGTAGCCATTCCATGTTTATCTAGTTTCGCTCTTCCATTCGCATCGCAAATCGCTGCCCACTGTAGCCTCAGCCTAAATAAAAATCATGGTCTCAGAAATGTTTTTCATAGAATTCTTGCTGACAATGTAAGCGTTGGGTTTGATAAATAATTGGATTGAGTTTGTTCATGGAAAGTCAATAACGAGCCATTCGTAAGTCTTGTCTTATTATTGTAAACGTATGATATTTAGTAACAGTGATAAATTAAAATCGATCACATCTTGTAGAACACAATAACTCGGTTTCCTTGAAGTTAGTCTTATATAAATTGGTTAATAAGATTTTTTTTTTTACGTTCGCATTTTAATCTCAGTGTCAATATGTCAAAATTTACGTCATTTTGTCTATATTTTTGTCATGTTTTTACATTGACTTCTGAGATAAGTTGCGACTGAAAGACTAAAAACTCAACATAGAGTAAAGGCTCAATAGCTAAAGAAAAGATGTCCGAACATTGTCTACTTTTAAACAAACAACGAGATTTTTCACGGCTTGATGACTAAACTAAAATAAGTCTCGGAAACTTGATCAAAAATCGGACGATATCAAAAGATTCTAGTAACTTAAAAAGTTTCATAATCTAATCGCAATTCCATTTCAACGGCAATCAATCTAAAGCTTGTCTATAACGAACATAAATTACTAGTACTTTATAAAGATAAAAAAAGATCGAGATAAACATATTTCCGTATATTTTTTTACTATTCTCAGTCTCTATCTTGTCATCGCAATTTTACAGTTTTGCGATGTTGACAGTATTATTGCTTAATATGTGAAATACTTTTTATTTACTTTATCCCGTCCTAATTTTATGATACAAAAGATATTAAAAAAGATAACTGTCCGTTTATAAAATTAATTCATAATATCACATAGGTATTCATCCAACTGTATAAAGTTAGACAGTTTTTAATATTTTTATCAGTTTGAACAGAATTTTAATGAGTAAATCTAGATTATAAGCTATCGCATAATATACAGCCTGAAAGTACTAAAACAATGTGTTGTTAAAAAACCATTTAAAACAAAAGCTGGCTACGTTATGCGACGGCCTGGCTATTATTTTTAGCCCGTTCAAAAAAACTCTCTACAAACTTTTTCACTGATAAATGGAAATTAAGTTGTATTGTTAGATACGAACTGCTGCTACTATTTTCACGTAGGTCATGTTTGCAACGTAGTCATGAATGCAGAATGAAATTTGCAATGCAATTTTTATAACATAATCGATATGAGTTTTTATTCGGTTTGTCAGTTAATTATTTAACCCTGTTCATATAAAGTGGGCATATCTTAAAAATAAACTACAAATGACTTCTTGTATTTACACTTTATATTCACCCTTTATTTTAATTAATTTGTTTTGTGAATTATATATATAAATTCTTATAAAAATATGCCTTAACTGTGAGTTTGAGGGTTGTTTTGAAATGAGTTAGTTACTAAACTACGTGTTTAGCAGTCGTCTAACAACTAAACCAAGCCAGAACATCAAGTTACTACAATCTGTCAAACCTAAATAGATTTTCAATTGTATTGCTAAGGTTTAAGGTTATTTGGGAAAAAAAATCAGATTCAGGAACCTCGACGGGCTGACTTTTCTAGTTAGAATAATAAACATTACACCTTTGTAGAAAATAAATCCTCTTTCATTCCAGTATTACGTGTGTACATATACGTAGTGTTACCTCCAGAATGCGTGGTGGTAGCAGCATAAATAACTGCTTGGTGTCGCGCGGATTCCGTCGCAGTCCACAGGCGCAGCGCATACCACGCGCCGGCCGACAAGCCTCCGATTACAACCTATGTACAAACATACCTTACAATAAATAAAAATAATTGAATTAATGTCGGAGCGTACTTAAAATACCTACATTTTGCCGTTAGTTACTTAAAAAGGCGGTTATATTGCTAGAAAACAATTCTGAGTATACTTTTAAAATAAATTACTTGGTAGGTAAGTTGATCTGCAAGAGTATATTAATGTCCAAGACCAAAACTCCAATATTAAAAAAGAAAATAGTGTACCACGACCTTAAGCTATCAAAGTTTAGAAATTCTGTATTAGACTAAACAAGTATCCACTTATCCCTATTTTAGAAAAATTTAGAAACAAAATCTTTAATCGTAAGAATATTTTATCCGTGCACCAGCGCTAAGGTTTTTAAAAGCTAAGCAACTGTTAAAAGAAATTTTAAAAGGCAGCAGCTTCATTAAACTTTCACAAGTGGCTACATAAAGTGATGTCTGGGTTATTTTCCAAGTTTTATTAATAACGGACACGTTTGCATAAATAAAGTGCGCTCAGGCTCCTTTCCATCCAATCTCAGGCACTTGGTGTTACCATCCTTTTATCTCAATCTTGGTACACCCATTTTGTAAACTTATTCCCTCCGAAATGGGAATGAAAAGCTCGTAATTCCGTGCCTGTTTCCCTCACTCTTTAATCAACGCGTACCTGAAGGAAAATTCTCTCGCACGCACAATAAAGTTGTTGATATTTGCACAAAAAAGGTATTTTATCCGTCCCGGCGGATCATAACCTACAAATTTGTATGACGCCCGAGTCTCAATTTGCCCGGTTTCAATTGGCTCTTGTTACCGTGAAACAAAAAGGCGTAAATTGAGCGATCTCTGATCTTTTCTGAACAATATTGTGATCACGTTTTCGATTATTATTAATACAAAGTATACAAATTCGTTTTCATGTGTAAAGGACGTCAATGTTAAGGGCTTACAAATATTAATTATCTAAATCAATCGGTTATTTATATTTTCGTTCAGAATTGAAAATTGAGAATATTTATTTGATATGTGAAAAGTGTTTATTCTTTTAAAAGTAAACATTACGTATGAAATTTTATTATAAAGGTAACCTAGATATTTATTTTATTTTTAGATTGTTTCAAGATTCTAATTTTTAGAATAGAATGTCGTATTGAAAAAAAATGGTCTTATGATAAGTAATATTATAAGACCACGCTACAACACAGCATAACACAACTAACGGAGCAGTACAGGGTGCAGTAAGTATTATTAATATAGTGACAGGCAGACAAACCTCACGATGATGATGCAGCGAGGTAAGGTCAGCGTCCCTCCAGGCCGCGGCCCCTGCCTGGTCAGCTCTCCGCCACTGCAGGCGCACGAGCCTTGCCCCGCAGCGCACAGCCCTCCGTGCGTCTAACGCAAGGGCGCTGCTGTTGCTCCACACGGCGGCCTCTGCCCCTTCTTCTAGTCTGTCTTCCCCTCCTCCCTCCCAAACTAGTACTGGTAGGAAGGTAAATCATGCGTCAGATAGTTATAATGGTCAGAAGTTTTAGATATAACTAACGGAGTACCTGGTTGCCCCTTAATAGTATGCAATCCCTGCCGGGGTTGCGGAATGTTTATAATAGTTACCGTGACCCCGGAACATAAAGGGCAACCGAAGGAACATGAGTGGGTTTTAGTCAGTAAAAGTCAGACAAAAAATAAAAAAAGGAAGTAATTTAAAATATAACGCTAGCACAGGGTAGCGCAGTTACTAAGCAAATTCCTTTTTGATGGTAATCAACGTACAGCCGAAACTACTGAAAAAACCCTGACTCCAAAGTTATTAAGATCGCGACTGCAGCTAGCAGCAAGTTGATAAATTCGAAACACTTGAACCGTTTCAGTTTAAACAAACATGAACCATTGCTAGATAACCTACTAATTAACTTTAATACCGCATTTAAATTGATGCACCCGTTTACGAGCTACGGTGCCACAGACAGACACATAGGGGTCAAACCTATAACACCCCTCTTTTTTGCGTCGGGGGTTAACAATTATGACTATTCTTGATGAAATTTACAAAATGTTCCGCCTTAAATGAACCGAGTGCATTTAGCGAATTACCTGAAAAGGAATTCACAGTGCGCGGAATTTCATTAAACTTTTTTGAATAGTTTCAAGAGGCAATAAAATTAACGCCCAGTAAATTACCGTTTCTTCAAAAATATTTTTTAAATTCGACTACTTATTTTAGGAAACGTTTGAAGTAATGAACATAGTTTTATAAAATGAAGTTTTTGAAAAAATGGCGCTTATTTATAAAATCCACGTCAGGTAGTGGTTTCTGGTCTGATCATTTGTGTATTTATGAGGGTCTATAAATTTTTACATACGTTAAGAACTTGGTTATGCGATAAATAATAGATATTGACAGGTTTTAATTCCCAGAAGCTGGTTCAATTCCTAGTTTGCGTAAGCCTACCGAGAAATCTGTGAATGCTGTTTTGTTTATTTCTACAAATAAAAGAATGTTTCCTTTAAGTAAAAAAACCTATCTGAACGATATAAAGTAGTTTGCTTCCCGGGTCCATTGAAACATTCCACCCTGTATGCTTAGTAGTGGCTCTTTGATCCCATAGTGGTGTTTGCAGCTGTAAAATTGCTTACAAAGTTTGAAAGGACTATTGATTTTCTGAACAATCGTTCGAAGCTAAGTAAAACAATGTGTGTGTCTTACAAACACAATGGCAAGTAACAATTAATACTAGTAATATGATTTTCGACTTTGAGATGTTGTCATTGCCCAGCGGTTAAGATGCCTACTTCTCATTTGAGAGGTTCCGGGACACAAAAACATTTTCGTGTGAATCAGAAAACATTGTTTTTACAAAATGTAAAACGCTAATGTAACAGAGGAAAATAAAAACCAGTGTAATGGTATTCCTAGCATAATGTATGCTCGTTAAACATTGTACAATGTAGGGGCAATTCCAATATTTCTGCAAACTGTCTCATGCCTTCGTTTAGAGTTTTAAAAGTGTGCCAGTTAAGTTTAATTTTCTCAAGAAGTACTAAACTTTCAGCACCTGCTTTAAAAATTTATTTTATTCCAAGAACGTTAAACTTTAGTTTTACAACTACAAGTAGTGTTTCGCCAATCAGCGGCACTTTGACACGATTCACGAACCCTGTATTTACCAGAAACATTTACTGAAACTCATTGCGATATTTACTCCTTTCACGGAATATTAATTTACAGTATTTTATCCTTTGTAACTGTTACAAGAACGTGCGTCTTTATTGTGGGTTTTCCGCTTCAAAAGATTCAATTAGCCTCTGAGTATTTTTCAATATTTTCAATTATGCAAATCGAAGTAACCCAGTTACTTCAATCTGCATAAAATAAATGGTTTAAATGGTGCACAATCTCCGCAAACAGGAACTTTGAACCCTTTCAAATATTATAATAAAAGAAAACGTTAGCGCATCATTGACATCTGTCACTTCTAGCTGTCCGGACGTGTTCCTATTAATAATTATTTTTCGTTATTCTTTTACTTGGAATCTTTGCGTAGAATTATTTCCTAAGGTATCCCTTACGTGGAATTTTTATATAACTTAAAATCTCAATGTTATTACTTCATGGCGGATGACACAAACTCATCACCGCGGCATGACAAGATCGTTTTCCCGAATGATGTCCGGAGTTTGTTGAAAGATATGTCTGATATGGAGTCTACGGACGATGAAGGTGAGAATCAAGAGGAAGTGAGGTCGGGAAAGAGGCAACGAGAGGGTAGTGGTGAGGAAGAAGGAAGTTGGTCGGAAGTTATTGGGAAAAAGAAGATTCGTCATGACAATGACAAAGCTGTGAAAGATGTCAGCCTTGAAATTTATGTTTCGTGTAAAGAAAAACTTCCGAAACAATTTGCAATGGCTCGCTTTTTGAAAGCCAATAACATTTCAAAAATTACTCAAATTAAATATTTGAGTCCATATAAAATACGGATCCATTTCGAATGTCAATCGGCCGTTCAGAAAATTTTAACATGTGAGAACCTTTTGGAAAAGGGTTGGAAATTGCAAAAGGCTATGGAACTGTCGGCGTGTTATGGCCTCATTAAAAATGTTGAACTTGACCTGGGTGACGAGGAAATTCTTAAAAATATTTCATGTCCCAAACCCTACAAGATCCTGTCACTCAGGAGGCTGAACAGGCGTAGCAAGGATGAAGGAGGTTGGTGCCCTAGTGAAACTATTCGGCTTTGCTTTGAGGGGGATCGCCTTCCTTCACATATTCGCGTTTATGACATCAATATAAAAGTTTTGCCATATATTCATCAAGTATCTCAATGTTCCCAATGTTGGAAGCTAGGTCATGTTCGAAAAATGTGTCCCTCACATAAAGTAATTTGTCCCAAGTGTGGCGGGCTTCACGAAAATTGCGAGACTACTTCGTTTTCCTGTGTCAATTGTAAAGGAGATCACATTTCGATGAGTAAAATTTGTCCAGCGTATAAAAAGGAGAGGAAACTGAGGGAAATTATGGCAGAATTTGGATATACGTATAGAAAGGCCATCGAATTTTATGCCACGTCTAAAGATCCGCAACCCCAAAAGATTATCATCTCTTCTCAGACTGCGATGGCTCCAGATAACCAAGACCCTTTTCCACGTTTACGTACGCCTTCCTCGGTGGTAGCAAATGATTTTTTAAGCCCTGAATCCTCATTCCGATGCACTTATGCTGAAAAAGTTCAGACACAGGCTATCCACAACGTGAAGACTCCTACCATTCCGAGTCATCCTCCTCCAAAACCTGAAATATCGGGTATGAAAAATAAAAAGCGCGTTGGCGAAGATGACTGGATGTTTTGGAATTCAGAGACGGAGAGTAAGGAAGTTCATCAATCATCTGATCATGGTAACACTCAAAAAGATCGGAGGCCATCTTTTAAAGAACTCTTGGATAGAATTTACGAAATTATCTTTCTCAAGCAGTCTAGTTTTGGTTCTAAAATTAAGTCTATTATTCAGCTATGCCTAGAATGGTTTATGTTAGTGTCTGTAAGTTATTTTTCTGATTGGCCGTGGATCAATACATTGTTTAAAATTATTCGGGGTTTCTGTGATGGCTAATAAATCGGTTAAGTTAAATATCTTACAATGGAATGCCCAAAGTATTAGACCTAAGTTAGTGGCATTTTGTGAAATTCTACGCCAGGAAAAAGTTCATATTGCTGCCCTTAGTGAGACGTGGCTTGAACCGGAAAGTGATTTTAAAGTAAGTGATTATAACGTATATCGAATGGATCGCGATGACTCTTACGGTGGTGTAGCTATCATCGTTCATAAATCTATTAAATCTCAGCTGAAGCCTGTACGTATTAACAACAATGGAATGGAGGTGATATGTGTGCAAGTGTTTAACTGTCATCCGTTGGAATATGTAGTATCTGTCTATTGTCCTTCTAACGTCGTTACGACTCCTCAGGATTGGGATAGTCTGTTGTCTTTATGGCCATCCAAATCATTAATTCTAGGTGACTTTAACGCCCATCACGTCAGCTGGTCTTATAAAACAAACCACAGAGGTAATCTGATACACGACTCGCTTATAGACAACAACTACATTTCATTGAATAATGGGACGCATACGCGAGTTCGTTTAGTAGATAATGTCTTACAACAGTCGTCACCTGATATTTCTCTAGGTTCTATAGACATTGCACTTTATTTTAACTGGACTGTTCTAAACGAAAGTTTAAATAGCGACCATTTAATAATTAAAATTTCAACTTTGTGCACTTCTCATCTTCCATCAGTTGTTAAAAGGAATTTTGGCAATGCAGACTGGGTCTCGTACAAAACTTATTTAGAAATATTATTTTCGAATAACGAATTTCCCAGTGACCTACAAAAGGCTTATGATTTATTTTTAGAAATTGTAAATAACGCTGCTGATAAATTTATTCCTCTGTTTAAATTTAACCAAAATCCATCCTCAAAGTTTACCCCAAAACCTTATTGGACTAAAGACCTCTCACATATTGTTGCTCAACGTAGGCTGGCATTAGCTACATTTAGACAAAACCCCACTCCGCAAAACCTTGACAAACTTAAAGATAAGATTCATAAATCGCAGAGGTTGATTCGGCAGGCCAAAGGTGCGAACTGGCATGATTTTTGTACATCCGTTGATGAATCCACATCATCCAGTGAAATGTGGCGTAAGATGCGATGGTTGAAAGGTTTCCGTGCTGCTAGAAACTTTGTGGACTGCCACAGTTCATCCAATTTTTTGAATTCTTTAACTCCAGATTTTGTTTCACCTCCGACACCTTTGATTCGTTATAGTAACCCTCTATTAGAACGCGAAATCTCTATTCATGAGTTGAATAAATGTATTAAATCTAAGGATACTTCTCCTGGATGCGATGATATATCTTATTCTATGATTAAGAATTTACCTGATATTGGTAAACATATTTTGCTTACCTTATTCAATGAGTTCTTAGTTCACAGTTTTGTCCCTTCACAATGGCGCGATATATGTATTATACCTATTCCTAAACCTGGTCGTGACCCAAGCAATGTCTCTTCCCTTCGTCCTATATCTTTGTTATCCTGCATTTGCAAAATATTTCATTATATTTTGTTTCGCAGGTTAGAATGGTACTTTGAAAAAAATAATACCTTTTCTGCAAACACAGTAGGCTTTCGCCGAGGTAGATCATGTTTAGATGGTTTAAGTTGCCTTATCAGCAGAATTCAAACAGGTTTTTCGAAGGGTTTTTCCACTATAGGCTGTTTTTTAGATATTAATAGTGCGTATAATAATGTTAACAATACTGCGTTAATTAATATTTTGGATAATTTTCAGGTTGGGTCACGGATTTGTAAATATTTGTGGAATTTCCTTCATAGAAGAGTTCTCAAAATAAAATCTGGTGATAGCTTTATTAGCCGTTATTCGGGCACTGGTCTGGCGCAGGGTGACCCGTTATCGCCATTACTATTTAATATAGTATCATCGGATGTTTGCAAAAGTTTGCAAAATATTGTTCATATATCCCAGTATGCTGATGATTTTGTAATATATGTACAATGTTTGAACGTCAGCGAGGGACAGCATAAAATTCAGTCTGCTCTTGATCAGGTTAACCAGATTCTATCGCACGTTGGCTTGGACATTTCCCCTAATAAAAGTAAGATTTGTATATTTAGTAGAGGTTTTCGTAGGCCTATTGTAAACATTCAGTTGAATCAGACATCGTTAGAGTTGGTCGATAATGTCAAGTACTTAGGACTTTGGCTAGATAGGGGTCTCCGATGGAAGAAACATATTGATGAGGTATGCATTAAAATTGTTAAATTAATAAATATTTTTAAGGTTTTAGTGGGACCGGGTTGGGGTGTTCATCCCATCCATTTAAGGCGTTTATATATTGCTCTTGTTCGTAGTCGGATAGATTACGGAAGCTTTTTATTTGACAATAGTGCAGCTACACACTTATACAAATTGGATAAGTTACAAAATATTTGCCTTCGACTGATTGGTGGGTTCATTAAAAGTACTCCGATTCACGTGATGGAGTCTGAATTGTTATTATCCCCACTTTTTGTACGTCGAAAATATTTAGCTGGTAAATTTTATTTAAAATCTAGGTGTTACAAATTTTCTTTAATTAATGTATTGGAAGAACTTAGTGATCTTTGTTTTAATAATCCTTATTGGAGAAATAAGAAAAAGCCACTGTTAGTTCTGTCTCATGATGTTCTAAAGCAAGAAGAAATGTACTGCAGCAATAAAATTGGCATGTTCTCCATGGACACTTGGGTCAGCAATATAGACTTATCAGACATTGTGAAGCCTTGTTTAGAATCAGTAGATAAGCCTAAGCACTGTTATGATGTTCATAGCCTTAGATCAATATGTTGTAATTCTCTAAACAACCTTTATTCTGGTTTTTACTGCTTGTATACAGACGGTTCTAAACACGATAATTACTGTGGCGCAGCCTTTTATGACCCACAAATAAGTGCTGCTTTTAAATTTGAAATTGTATCTAATATTTCAGTCATGCATTTAGAGCTAATTGCTATATCTGAAGCGCTAGCTTATGTCGAATCCTTGGCCGGTAATCGATTTGTTATTTTCTCTGATTCAAAAAGCGCTCTTTTACATCTTATAAAATGTACGTGTACTTCTTCTTTTAGGGGTCTCCCTCTGGCGTATACTATATTAAGAATTATTTCTGATTTTGTTGCCAAGCGTATAAGAATAGTTTTTCAGTGGATTCCATCTCACGTTGGACTGGAAGGAAATGAGATGGCTGACCGTTTGGCTAATGAAGCGGGATGTGATGGAGAAACATATTCTTGTCCTCCGTGGTACACTGAGCTAATTCCCTTAGTTAGAGATAGTTGTTTTCAATCATGGGCTGAATATTCAAATGAAAGATCTTTAACTAAGGGTATCTGGTATCGTACGGTTCAGCCATCTCTTCCACGTATGCTTTGGTTCAGTGAGGGGAGCTTGAGTAGGCAAGAAGTTGTGACGGCTTTAAGACTCCGTTCTGGACACATTCCGCTGAATAACTTTGGATTTATGATGCGCAAAGTCAATTCACCTAACTGTTCTGCCTGTGGAATTACTGAAGATGTGCATCATGTCCTGGCGGAGTGTGTTCGTGTGGGAGTCCAAAGGCGTGAAACTTTCCTTAGCGGCTATAGTGTCGGTTTCTTTAATAGTGTTCTAGCCTCACCATTGTCAAGTGAGGCTAGAACGCTTTATCATTTGTTTATGTTATATGTTAGGTTGCGGGTAGATTAATTTAGTATTATTTATATATATTGTATGCAATCATCGGGGTGACATATTCTTCTAAGAAAAAACCCTGTTATTAAAAAAAAGATTAAAAAAAAAAAAAAAAAAAAAAACGTTAGCGAAGGCAGAGTCTTAAAACGCATAATCATTTTAATCAGATTAACTAAATCAAAAATAATAATACAGTCTATATTACTGTCCAATTACAGGGCAAAGGTTTCTTTTCATTGAGAGTCGGTACGAGCATTGATCACCACTAAATTTTAGACTTATATTAGTTATTCAAGTTAATCTTTGAAGGTATGTTGTTGCAATTATTACATTAGACATACCATTTATGTCTGCGGATTGACTACAGCAGATGTTTATAGGCAGCAATGATTACTTTTTCAGAGGGAAACTTGTTCGTTACATAATAATTAAAAATAATTACATCTATTCTGCAAATAAGTTAAAAATAACAAATCACGCAGTCTACTATTCGGTGAAGAAACACAACTCCTAACTACTTTCCACCATCCCTTACCTGGCGGTTTCGTTTTCACCATGAGCGGCACAGAGGGCGGTGACGAGCCTGCTCTAGAATGCGCCACAGCTCTCACAGAGTACGTGGCGCCACACGACAGAGCCCTCAACACCACACTGGCTGCTTCTCCTCCTGTCTCTATCCTCCGTTCCTCCTCAGAACGCGTACTGATAGCCTCCAAGCCATCGCCCGTATCATCACGGACTCGAACCCATAGGATTGTGAAACCTGTGTGACGTAATACATTGATATTATACCAAGGTGGCCGTGGACCATAGTCCATTCCGGAAAGCCTCATCAAAAATAATAACTAGTTTCAAGGTGGCATTCGGGTCCGAAGGCCCGTTAAAGCTCTTACATACGGGTGACATGATACCAGTGGTACAATAAAATGTACCCGCTGCCGCCTAAGACTAAGTGTCGATGACTGTGATGACGACCAGTTAGCTCTTTCTTACACATCGTGTATCGTGAAAGAGATGATACAGGTTTGAGTGAAAAAGATTACAACCTCTAAGGCTGAGCTTTTTTGAAATGGATGTATTTTCGGTAGCGTTATGTTGAGTTCATTGCCCACCATAATAGTACTACTGCAATACAGTAAAGGCTCGGCCAGAAATAACAGCGGACCGCCTATGGGCAGTAAACTTTTTTATCTTATCACTATCTTTTACATGTTATTAAGCTACTTTCCGGTCCTAGACGAAGTTACCTTTTTAAAAAGTTGCCTATGTTCTTCTCCAAGATACTTATAACAAAACCTATCTAATTTTATACTAACATTCAGTAAATTGGTTTAGCACGGCCTGTAATAGTAGCAAACAAACAGACGTTCTTATTTTTAATACTTATAATATAAAGCCATAACTTAAAAAAATATTTATGGTGTAACACTACCAGAAAAAACGGAAAATTAAAAACCGAAAAAAAAGAAGTTTCTTCCTGGCAGCATCCTTCCTAGTCGATGTCGGGCGACCGACGATCAAGTCCCTCTTGAGTGTTAATTCCAACTTTATTGAATCTAAATCTTAGGTTGATTTATTATTAATATTCAAGGTGAGTGATAAGAGGTTCGGCAAAAATATATTTAAGAAGGCCAAGACCCATGTTTATATAATAGCTTTGATCTTCGCAAAAACGAAAGTTAAACAGTTTATTCAAATTAGTATTTTTCGATCATAAACAAAATTGACATCGTTTTAATAATTTGGAATACAAAATTAAAAAAGATTTACGTAACCTCAAATTGCGAATTTATTTTTGTTTGTATATTTATATTTATTAAAAACTTTATGCACAAAGAAAAACATTGCACAATGGCGGACTTAATGCCTAAGGCATTTTCTACCAGTCTACCTTAAGGTGAGAAGGTGAGGTGAGGTGCAGAGACAAAACATGGTAGGTGTAAAGATATTAAAGTAAAAGAGGAAAAAGAAATGAATTATTACAATAAATACATAAATACATACATACAAAATATAAACAGTAGAGAGAGAGAAAAAAATATAGATAGAGAAAAAGAATAAATTACATGTGGGATGAATCTGCCAATTTCTTGCGTAAGTATACGTAGTAGGAAAAATGTATGTGCTTCAAACACTTGTTTTCCGCCAGAGTACTCAATTAAATTGTTTTCAGTATCACGAAGTTACAAACTTTGAAGGCTGTTTCCTATGTTCACAAATCGGAATCGCGTAGGTAGAGAATACAAATATATCTTGTTCTTAAAAGTTTTTCATATTTCATGCTATTTTTGTAATTTAACAGAGGAAGATTATTAAGAAACCTTGATTACTTTTAAACAGACTAAATGTCAATTTGCATTACATTAATGTTACAATTAGTATAATTTTGATTATGAAACTTTCATTTGAGGAAGACTATTGTCCTTACATTTCAATAAAAGAATCTTGATTATTCACGTTCCTATACGATTTAGGGAACAAATGTAGCGCGATTGAGCAAGGCGCTTTCTTAGTAAACCTATTTCAAATGAAATGAGATTATCGTAGTAGATGAATGGTCCAAGAGAAAACGATGCGGGACAATAGTATTTTAGGGATATGAAGAATGTAATGAAAAGTATAACATCCTTTATTGAAAAGAAAGTATTCTTTGACCTGATTGTTGTGTCTGGTGGGTTAATGCCCGTCGCGTCGGTTGTTGTAAATTTTTATTATATTAGTTACACTCTAAGTCATAATTCAAATTTTAAGCGAAATATGTCGTTTTAATTGGTGTTTAATTGGTATTCGTATTTAATTGGTATAACGTTGTTCAAAAACAATTCTGAATGGTGGGGTATCACTTGCCATCGTTAGTCCCGTAGTCGCAAGCGGTTGTTATGCGTATCGTCCTGGGTTTAACTTCAAGGATCTATGTGATTGCACAGCTTATATAACATTTAAAACGCTTTTTTGAGTAAATTATTATAAATAAAGGAATTATTTCCTTCAACTCGCAATAATTTCGTGTTTTTATTTTCCTTACCATGCGGTGGCGCGGCAGGATGGTGCGTGGTCCGCCACGTGAGGCGGGCGTCGGTGTGCGCGGCGTGGTCCAAGCTGAGAGCGGGCGCGGAAGGCGGCGCGGCGCACTCCACGCGGTACATCACCTCTTCTGAACCGAATGTGTTGCGCGCTGAACACGTGTAGTTACCGCTTGTGGAGGCGTCCACTTCTGTTTGTGAAGAGGTTTTTTGGACTTGGTCTAAAGCCCCGTATTCATAGTAAACATTTTGTTTAGCAACATGGTTGCATAAACATGTTGACTAGTTGCTGTCATCATTTTACGGGCAACACTTGTGTTGCGGTATTGATCACGTCATACTGCAGAGATGACGCCCGGCGAGCGACAACATCAGTTGATCAACAGTTGCTAAACAAATGTTTACTATGAATACGTGGCTTTATTTGACGCAACTAAGAAATAATTTATAAGGTACATTTGCACTTTTAATTACTAAACTTATTTGGCTCTGAATATGTTATTTGTCTATAGTCCTTCAAGAATTCAACAAGGATACAGTTACTATTAATAGGATACTAATGTATTTGGCGACTTTGACATAATCAGACTTTAACAATAATCTCATACCATCTCGATCCCAAACAGACATATTTTGTTATCTTTATTTTAAAGTCATCTTAACACAAATTATTTAATTTCCATTTATATTCTGTAAAACATAGCGCAAGCAATATTATGTTTAGTAGTGAGTAGCACCCGATTGGTAACAAGTTCACTAGATGGCAAACTTTTACACTGAATATAAGTCTTTTATTCGTATAAAAGTAATTAAGCTCTGACTGCCATATAGATCACTAGCTGTCCCCTGCGGTTTTACCTGCGTACTGCGCACGTAAGGCGTAGGGAATGGCCGCACTGCACGCGGGCTCACACGCCGAGAGAGAGGAGCAGGCTGAGCTCTCGCTAATAAACTAGAAGGCCACATTACCGTGTATAGCGAGGTGTCCGTGCGGCGTGAGATGCGTGCGCGGGTCGTGCGTGACGGGGCGGTCGCCGCGCAGCCAGCGCGCGCGCGGGGCGGGCTCGCCGCGCCACGCGCACGCCAGCCGTAGGGAGTGGCCGCACTGCACGCGGGCCCACACGCCGAACGAGAGGAGACGAGCTCTTGCTACAGTGGATGGAAAAGTTGTGAAGTTCTGACTTTATTAAGATTACTTTGATTACAAAACTATCTCCTAAGAAAGAAAGACCCACAAGATTCTTCGCTTCGGTTTACTAGCTGACCGCTTTACAAATGAAACCAGCATACAGCGCTTTATTGATTTTCGTGCGTTTTTTGTTTCTGTCATGATTCAGAGATGGCGTTGTATCGGAATAGTACATTTTAATACAAGTGGAGAAAGTTGGTTTGAAATGAGAGTTCATAATATTTTTTACTTCTTGAATTGCCCAATGTAGCTAATGGTGGACTTTAAATCATGTCAAATTCGTACAGATTAATAGGTCAAAAATTAAATGGTCTTTGAAATAATTATTTTCATCAATCAATCATTGACATAACAAGAGCAAAAAAAACCGGTGCCATTAACAGAATCTAACGTAGATTAAGTAAACAAACATTTGTAATTAAAACAACAAATATCTTTAACTGCCATCCTTATGCCAGTTAAAATCACATACCTCTAGACGTGGTGGTAGCAGGTTGCGGGGGCGAAGGTTCTCCCTCCCCGGCCACTGAATGCGCGGCGACCCACGCCTCATACGTAGCACCTTCAGACAACGACCTCAACTCTGTGGACCCTCCCAGTCCAACAAACGGGTCACCTTCCTCTACTTGTACAGTTGTTGTTAATGGTGGTCTGTCCCTAAAGGCAAAACGGGTATTAGCCGAAATTCTCAAAAGACTTAAGTATTTTTTATGTTTTTATAGTGTTTTTTTTTGCGGAACCGTATAACTTTTTTCAAAATGTAAATAAGTTAATCCTTATTACTTCAATTATCTGTTAGTGAATGTCCCATTAAAGTCAATCCAGCAGTTTCGAAGGTGAATTAGAACAAACATGCAGACAGACAAAAAAATATATTTTGAAATAGGTATGTGTCGTTTAAATATTAACACGAAATCATAAAAACGCTACAATTTAAATATTACAAACAGACATTTCAATTTTATTTATTAGTGTAGGTCTCACCGACCTGCCAAGTTCTCGATAAAAGACGGTGTAGTATAAAAGAGGTCCGTTGGGTCGAGTCGGTGGCAGCCAACTGACAGCTAAGGAGGTCACTGACGTCGCTACCACCTTCACTGCCGCCGGAGATCCCGGAACTGATAAGAAATGGCAAGACTTAATAATAACGTTGTTGCTACGCCGTAGCTGACACGGCTACGCTTGCTACGCTTTCGTAGCAAACCTAAATAAATTGCTAATAACACTGTCTTATGATCAATCGCAAAATTGTTACAAGCACGTAAATCGTTTGTATTAAGTTTTATTTCAAAATAAACATGCCAGAAATAAATAGACCTTTGTTTTGACTAATTATAAATGGAAAGTAGTTTCGATTAGCTGTGCACTAAAGGTTGATAGACTTCTTAAGGACCTAAATGCTGACTTATTCTGTACCAGTGTGGAAACCTTAAATGCTAGTATATTTTTTTACTTTTTTTAATAAATGAGTATTATTCATTTCTTTGCTTTATTAATCTGTAAGTCTTCTGTAAAGTAAAATTAAATTATAAATAAATTAAACATACCATCTTGCTGTGTGGTACAATGTATAGGATGCGCGGGCACGCCGTCACCAGCAGCGGTATACGCAAGCGCTTGAACCGTGTAATTAGTGTGAGGCCTCAACGCGAGCAGAAGCGTCTCAACACCCGCTACCCGCTTCACCTCCGCTCCCGCTCCTACATTGGACCCTCCGTTCCCCCGCACCTCCCACTCCAACCACTCAGTCGCTGCCGACAAACAACTGCCATCACTCAGCTTGGATTTAAAAACAAATCTTATTACTGGACGTTACAGCGTTGTAATTCAATTGAACATTGTCAATATGTACTCACTATGTTCCGGGCGGTAAAGCAATTTGTAACCAAGTAAGGCGCCGTGGTGTGCGTGCGCGGGGGGCGGCGACCATTCTACTTTTATACTCTGTGGTGACACTGCCCGACATCTGACAGCTCGGGGACCCTCTGATGGCACTGTTAGAGATGATCATTGTTTTATTTTCTGTATTTCTTAATAAAAAGAAAGTGTCGGAAATATACTTACCGCTTTCTTGTGTCAAAGTATTAACTGGAGCGGTGGCAGGCCCAGCACCCGCGCTGTTGAAGGCTCTAACGCTCACAGAATATCTGCAAACGAAATTTGGTTAATCCTCGTTGCTTGAAAACCCAATCCTGACAGAATTGTGTCGCATTCTCACCGGGTATAATGTTCCAGACCTTCGATAGTGTACTTCGTTATTTGTCCTCTCACAGTGGCGAATTCCATGCCTACGTTTGCTCCTCCAGCCAATGTCCCGTCAGCTGAAGGCCACCACCACACTGTGTAACCGAGCAGTTCTCCGTTCCAGGATGACGATGGTGGTGCCTTGTAATACAATTAATTACTTATTTTATGTACTGTTTTCTACATACAGCGACAATTTAACATTATGAAGACAAATTTTAAATAGAACCCAAGAAAGCAGTAATAAATATAATTACAAGTTAATAACAAACACAGTTAACAAGCTACGAAACCATAATTAATCAAAATTTTTTGACTGAACAAAAATCCGACTTATAGCTCTCCATACCTGCCAAGCCAATTCGATAGTAGAGGACCTCGGAGCCGATGCTCTTAAACTGATGGGAGCCCTCGAAGGTGGTTCGTGTAAAGTAAGCGCCAGCAAAGCCCTCGTGTGAGCTGACGCAAATTGGGCCGTCACCGTCCGAGCCCGCACTAAATACGCCGTAGCGGGCTCTAATCCCGTTATTGTCGCACTCTCTGTTCTGTTTCCGAAAGAAAAGTGATGAACAAGCTAGTTAAAGGGGGTTGGACTTCGTGTATGCAGGAATCGACCCTCTTTGGAAAATCCTGATATTGTTTTTAAGAGTATTTTTTGTTTTGGTTTCAGAAAAAGATTTAACCATATTTGTTCGGGATTTAATAATATAGGTACTTTTAAAACATTTTAACCTCTGTGACCACGTTATGCGCGAAGGCGAGTGTGCCGCGGCAGCGGCCTCCGAGCGCCAGATCTACTAGTGATTCATTTTATTTACCTTATTCAAAATAAAAATCAGTCTTATTCATATAAAAAGGAAAAAATGTTATTATGACACAACTTGGTGATCATTTACTATTTTTTGGTGATCATTTACTATGTTTGTCTGTCAGTGTCATGTCATTTTGTTACCATATTAGGTGGTAAGTTAAACATAAGCCAAAAGAAACTCTTGTTCTATGGCAAAAAAAGTTTGGAAAAGACCTAGCACACGTCCTTGTTGGTTTTGATCCTTATTTCCACAGACATCCTGTATATCAACACGAACAAAACTACAAACAATGAAGTCGGTTGAAAAGAACTTACTCAGAATAAGAGTCCGGAGCATGGGCAGAAACCGAAACATTATGTGTGTCAGCGTCCCTCCAAGAATCCGAGCTGGTGGAGTCATGTTTACGGTATTGTACCACATAACCCAGAACTGGCGAGTTCCCATCATATGGTCTTCGCCATTGAAGTCGGACTGAACGTGACGTTGTCTCTAAGACCCTGAAGTTTGCTGGTGGTTCTGGAGGCTCTGAAAGGAAATAGAAAGGTGTATCATGCTGTTTCTTGAAGACCATATCCCGTGCCTTGGAAAGCACATAAAGCCTCTGATATCTTTGACGGTCTTTTTTGGTCAGTCAAGAAAGCCTGACATTCAATCTAACTCAAAGGTACCCGGGGTGTTCCAACCCTTTGGCTACAACACCCTCAGTAATTGGGTTGTAGGGGTCTGAAAGGCATTCGCTCTATGTAAAACACGGGTATTGAGCTACATTCGGTTAGACTGAGAGCTGACCGTTTTTTTAACATGTAAGGAGAGAAAGGCTCTTAAAGGGTAAAAATGGTATACCTTGGACAGCCAAGTGCACGAAATGGTCAGACCTTCCATAAGGATTAGAAGCTTGACATCGATATACTCCTGAGTCTCTTCTATCAGCTCTTTCTATTACTAGTTCACTTCTTAAGCCTTCTGCACTTCTCGTTTCTGATATGCTCATTCTAAAACAAAAACATATTTAAAGAATCAGTCAAAAATGTTGGGACGTTTGTCTCTGGTACCCGTGGGTGACGGCGACTAAAAGTTTGGTTTTCCGCATAGGATTACTATTTGTATAGCTAATAGGAATTTGTTCAGAATCTGGTTTATTATTTATGTGAATTTGTATATATTTCAATGCACCCACAATGCAGGTAAAATTCCTAGAGGTCAAAGCATTGAAAAAAAAAGTTAAACAAATCGGAGTTTAGAGTGAGAAATGTTACAAGAATATGGCGGTTAATACCTGTAGTCGGAGTTAGGCAGCGCTCGTCCCGAGTGACTCCACGCGGTCGCGAGCGGGGAGTCGCCGCGAGCAACACAAGCCAATCTCACGGTATCTCCCAGCTTCGCAGTCACGTTCGCTGATTGCGTCTCAAACCGCGCCGGCTCTAAACAAAAACAATTTTTAAATCACACTTTTATCTCCCACAGAATAATCTAGAATTCATTCAGGTAAACGTACCGTTGATATGTATAGTAAGTGTTTTAGACAATGGTGGTGAAACGCCGTTGTCAGCTCTACAGTGATATTTTCCAGAATGTTCTGCTCGCGCTGATTCTAATCTTAATGACCCATTTGTGAGTACTACTGGATCTGATACTCCGCCTAAGGTTGTTTCTGTGCTTCCTTTAAAATAAAACATCATTAGTGATACAAGATCTTAACATTATGTTTTTATTTCTATGAAATTTCAATTAAGTTATAACTATTAAGGGAGATGGAAGTCAGTAAGATAACTGCCGACCTAGGACAATACATACAAAAAGGACAGGGGTCCTTACCAGAAAACTTGGTCCAGTATATTGACGGTGGAGGATGACCTCTAGCTTCACAACTAACAGTTAGCGATCCGTTGAGAAGCACAGCCGTATCTGAAGGCTCAATTTGCCAATATGGTGGAACTGAAACAAAAATAACATTAATTCCTCGTCATTAATAGGCGTTAACTGGCCTTATATACACCAAGCTGATAAAAAAGTGAGTAAAATAGATAAAAGATTACCTTTAATAGCTAACTCAGCAGACATATTCGCTTTTCCAGCTGTATTTGTGACCACACAAGTGTAAATACCGCTATGTGCTGCAGTCAAACTCTTGAATAGAAGCATACTATAAAATTCTGCTCCTCTCTCATCCACCTGCAATTTTGCCAATGGTTTACTAACTGTAACTTTAATTTCAAGGTCAAAAGGTAAGGTGCTCCGAATTTGGACGTACCTGAAGAACACTTGAGATAGGCATTTGGTCCTTAAGCCATGAGAAGTAAACAGGCATATCCCCTGACGTCACTGTACATGTCAGTTGTGATCGATCCCCAGCCCTTAGTCCAGGAGGGAACACGATTGGCGAAAGTACTGGTGGTGATACGACTGTCATTTGTACCTGTGAAAAAAATATGTTAAGCCTTTGGTAAAGATAACGTTGGACTGACAAAGTCTTTCAGTGAAACTGCGGATGTATAAATATGAGTTATCGGGCTCTTTGAGTACACATCTTGCGTGACAGTGGTAGGATCCTTGGACTCACAGTCAGATTTTACCGAGGTATCAGATACCAAAGTGGGCTGATAATATTAATGACGTTTTTGTGACGGTGCAAAAGAGAAAGTGACCATGATCACTAATAAATATAGTTGTATTCAGTATTTTCTTATTATGTTTGAGAGTGAAACGGCTCTTAGGAGTTACTGAACATTTCTTTGATCTGTGACAATTTTTCGTTAAAAAGTTAAGTATTTTAAAATAAATGACTTACAATAAAAAATGCTTATCTATTACTAGCTTTCACAATTTTATCCTTTTAGGAGTCAAATTTTCAAAAATTACTTTCTTAGAGGCTATCTACTCTTCACAAAGAACACACCCTCCAAATTACATGTCTCTAGGACCAGCGGCAGCGGTTTGAACTGTGCGTTGATATATCAATTCAACAATTAGTCAGTATTAAGAGTCACTTTTATACATATAAAAGTGACGTAAATTTGCAAGCTAAATCTAGGACAACAGGAAAACCCTGCAAGTTTTATCGGCCATATGTTTTGAATGCATGGACTTAGAAGTTTTCACAATGAGACGATAAATATTAAATAAGTACTCGTTCTGCATTCATACCTCAAAAATAAACGCTTTTTTATATTTTTGAGAAACAGAATCTTAAAAATTACTCTATCCATATAATATTAATGGGCTAAGATCCCTGAGTTGCTAATTCTACGTTATTTGAGCACGGCTGTCAAGAATATCTCGATTAAAGGGTATAAATATTCACTAATTGCTATGTTTGGCCCTTTTCCAGGTATCAGGTATAAATAGTAACTTACTGAGTTACGCTCAATAAAGATCGTTTAAAATTAAGATGTACGTTTTTACATTAACTTATTCTTCAAAGTTACAATTAGACTGATTGAATATAGTTTTTAACAATACACTAAATTTTCAGAGGTTGGAGAAAACTCAGTCTAGTCGAAGTAAAAGTTGGTTGACCATGACGCACCTGGAGAGATGGACAAAATTGATCACTAACCAGGTGCCTGAAAAAGGACATAAAGGTTGTATGTTTGGACATGACTGGTTAAAACCTTGATTGTTAACGCTCAGTTAGAAATTCTAAAAAAAATCTTTTTTTGTGCCTTTATTAGGTACTTTGTTTTTTTATATAGATACATGTCTGTACCAGAGGTATAAAACATGAGCAATCTGACAAAATTTTAATACTATTACAAGCTTTGGAAAATCTTTTACTTGAAACACTACACAAAAGTTTAAGCCAAAAGATTCCTCAAACTCCTCCACAGTATGGCACAAAAATTGTTCCCGAAGGCTTGTTCAAAGTCTTACAGTACCTACCTTTTATATCTAATACCTGAAACGGAACCAAGCTTTGAAACCAGTAAGAAGTTTGCCTTCAAAGCGACATATTCCTCTTAGCAACGTAGATCACGCGGCAGAGAGATCTTGAACCATAAGCTGTCAGTAATAAAACAACTGAAGCGTAAAATTAGAAGTAGTTCATTGATCCTCCTATTATCTGGATAAGTGGGTCGTATCTTAAACAAAGTAACAGGAAATAATTGGAAGTGAAAAATGAATATTTTATGACACAGCAAACTTTAGAGGATAATTTACATGAGATAGTTTGATGCGGTGTAAAATGTGCTAGCGTTATGTCAGAGGGGAATGGAGGAAAATTTATGTTTATAGGTACTTTCTACATGTTTTATAGTTTTGTTTGTACTATGTTATTTAAGTTTTAAAGAAACTTTGGGTCTAAATGTCCTAAAGGGAACAATATTATTCCGTCTTACTCATTATTTATTCAATTACAACACTTAAACAGACAGGCTGAAACAACCCATCTTGAATTATTTTCTAAGCTCACATGGACCCATTTATTCAGGTCACAGACGTAGATAAATATAACACATTGGACTTTAAAAAGAGCATGTCACAAAGTTTTGGGCAACAGACGACCCTCTAAAATTTTCGTTGATTATTTAATAAGGAATTCAAATGCTACAGAAAAAGAGTTAACTATAGGTTTCAATTTTCAACATAATTGAATGTATTTTAGTTTATTGTCTATATTTACATATGAATGATTAACTGATTCTTAACGCAGAGCCCTTAACCTAAGAGTTATTAATTTTGCTATAGAAATCGACTTTACGAAAATTTCACTGCCTGAAGAACTTAAATATAAAATAAAAGTCAAACACGCTTATATGGAAATCTGGGATTTTTCTAAGTATATCTGCCGTGGCCAGATCTTTAAATGAGCATTTCATTATCAATTTTGAGATCTAGCCACCACATATCCACGCGAGCGAAGCCGTGGCCAACAGGTAGCCAATTCATCGATAAGGGCCGCTGAAGTTCGATTATTACCTCTCTTCTGGCTAATTCCCCTCCCGGTGTCAGAACTGAACAAGTCCAGCCTCCTTTGTCCCGGTTCCGATCGACGTTCGTGATGGTCAGCTGCCCGTCGATCTGGTGGTACCGAGGATCCGTGCCAGCACCGCCTTCCCATTTCACAGAACTGATGAAAAGGTAACAGTTTTAAAGAAAATTTTTAAGTGTTAGTAGAATTTTAGAAAGAACTGCCTCGTTTTATGGACGCAAAAGGCCGTTGTATACAATACGAATACTTTTCACATAGGTAAGAACATTAAATTTCGGGGAAAAGGGAAAAAGGGCCCTGTGATTTTGATGTTAGTGTTCTATTGTAACTTAATGTAGGAAAGAAACGTTTTATTAATACACTAACACTGACGTGTTAGTGTATTAATAAAACTATAGTGATTTATCTTTAAAATTAGATTTAATCTCGTCTTCAAGGTAATGAGCATGACCCATGGGGTTTTTCCACTAAATTCCCAGGGCCGGGCAAAAGTTAATTTTTTGTTTGTTTGTTATGCCCGGCTCTCATTGATAAATGTTTAGCAGTCGTATCAGGAAGTCAAAAGCATGAAGTTGAGAGAAGAGAGAGGAGATTAGATAAGCATTAGCTAAATGTAAAATACTGATATTGAATTTTACAGACTTAAGACGTACAAAGACTTGACATTATTATTGCCGGTACAGTTTGTGTAGTGAGTTCAGTTCCCGCTAGGGACAAATATTTGGCCTACAGGTATTTGTTTCGAATCGGTTTGTTTGTGTATACGAGTTTACTTGTTTGTAATGGGGCCCACGATATTGGAAAAAATCTCCTAGTCTCATATTAGGATTTTTTCCTGTACCGTGGGCGTTTTTATTAAAAATAAATTATACTTCTACGCGGAAAACTCAGTAAATAAGCCGTCCGAATTATTCAGAAACTGTTCAGTCAAACATAAGTATAATCCAAAAGCTTTATGATTGGAACAATGACGTCTGAGAATTGCTATTTGAATAGTTAGTTGATTAAGAATAATATAAAAGTCTGATTGGTTAACTTATCCAATTTATTCTTATTCATTTACATTTATTCGATGCTCGAAGAGTTCGTATTCGTGTACGTACTTATGTAATTATGTAAAATGAAGGCGTATTTTATTTCCTCACAAACGAAGCAGTTTTTTAACATATGAGTGTATGTATTATGTCAAACTTGCGGCAACTCGGAGGTCGTTTATTTTTATATTGGCCCAAGTGTTGCATCGAATTTGTTTTTTTATGGTATAACACACCAGTAAATCATGGGAATTTATTTTGAAAATAAGAGAAAATTTGGCGTAGCTAGGTAATTCATTTTACTAACACCCATTATTTTAAATAAATTATATTTAATGTACTCACATAGAGAATAAGACAGAAAGTTCAGAGCTGCTTATTTATATTCTTTATCCAGCTTTCAGTTTTAAACTTTAATATAAAGTTACGAGTAGTCCCTTGACACCCTTGTGTTACTAAAACTAAAGTCATTCCTAGCATCTTATGTTAAATCAAAGGATTGTTTTAGTCTTTACTAGGAAAAATGGACCTATAATATTACAATTCTGTCAAAACGAGCCAACCAATAATTTAAATGAAAAAAAATAATTTTATAATGAAATTTTGGACTATCCATGTAATTTTTTAAACTAACGCTTAGGAAATCTTTTAAATTACTCAGCGATATTTGCCCGAAATCGTTGCATAGATTAAATCAAATTGTAAGAAGTAATTCTAATAATAATTTCCCATGTAACATCAAGCAAGCATAGCGATTTTCTCGAAGAAACTTTTTTATATGAAGTCAAGTGCTTGCCTAAGCCAACATTGGTAGTAAAATCAAGACTATAAAACAATAATACAGCTACCCGATGTTCTGCAGGTAATCATAATAATAACGCCCGACCCGAGTGATTCATCCGACATTATTCCGTGCCCGGTTTCTCAATGTTGCCATACATATTGTACGAACACAATGCTGTAAGTGATTTTTTATGGCCGCGTTGCAAAACATACACTATTTGTCTTTTAAACGTGGAGAAACTTAAACACATACGTATCTATACTTTTTTTTGGTATCGCGAATCATCAAATGACTCCTCCCGCTCTGAGCGGAGCGGAAGGGAGTGTCAGACTTCTACTGACTAAAACCCATCCATGTTCTTTCTTAGTCCTTGTGTCTGAGACCGCTGTATCTCTTTCGGCCAACCCGCAGCCCCAGCAATACATACACATCTAGGTACACGAACATTTCTTCTTGTATCTCGAGTGTTTTTATAAACCTAAAACTCTCATATACACGCGAACAGGAACAAGGAGATAGTTCACACATTATTTTACCATTGAAAGCACTTGATGTTAGTCGAGTAAGTGGCATGCTAGTCAACTGCTCAATCACTACTCAAACCGACCTTTTCGGTACTTCTAATCATTGTTCCATTAGGGAATAACGGGGCAAAATGGCTGTATTTCTATTTGCCGGTGAAGGTTATTTATATTTTATCGTCTTTCTGTTGTACCTTTCCGTAGTTCTGTTCTCTGGCACTAAAGAGTAACAAAAAAAGCAAGAAAAAAAAATATTTGCTCTGAACTATATTTGTTAAAATCGACATATAAACCTAAATTCAGTGAATTGCTATTATTTTTTTAGGGACTACGAAAAAACACCGGCACCAAACGTCTTGTCATGTCGTATCGATTGCTGTTGGCCTTAAATAGAATCGTCCTATTCCTGTACCGTTTGATAGATATAAAAATAGGCTCAACAAACTGTACCAATTTATTATACTATTAAGTGTATTTACTTACTCAATAGGGAATCCGTAGTAAGGACACCATATCGTCACTTCAGAGCCCGCGACAGCTTTCACTGGACTCATAGCCCTGATGTACGGTGGACCTATGTAAATCCGATAATAACATTTGCTGAGCAATCGTATATATGTAACGCTAGAGTAATACTTATCTTTATTTATTTAGGATGGCAACACAAACATGAAATGTGTAAGTAACAACACTGCGGTAAGCAAAAATTACAATTTATGACAGAGCAATGAATATAATAAGATTTGAGTGTTATTCTGTTTGAGTGTTTCTTTATTATAAGTTCATGCCTACTTTTAGAAAATATCGTAATATAACAAAGCAGCCAACCAACTCTTATGTTATTTTATCGCCACACTAAAATAAATTGATATGGAGACATTTATTACTGATAGGCTGACAATCTGTCAGTATTTTGTACAGCGGTAAGCCACGCATATACATTTGTCGCCATCGATATCTTGAGATTTACCGTAACAATAAATCTGATGAATTTGTTGATTCATAGAAATTCTGACATTGTTTTCTTTATGTCATGTTGGTTTATGATGTTTTGTTCGGCGGTTATACCAATATCTGTATTTTACTAATTCGTAGATATCTAAGACAGATTGAATATGTGGCGTAAATAAATGACAACGTAACTTTATAAACACTTTTATTGACAACTTTTGTTAAAGTTCTTGATAGTTGTAGCATATATAATATACATAGCTTTAGTTCTTGTGTGTAAATTGGTTTTTATGGGATCAAATAAATAAATTTATTATATTATATTATATTATTATTATAGCCTAAGCCTTTCCTCAATAAATGGGTTATTCAAAACTAAAATATTTTTTCAGCTTTAAAATATTAGAATTGATAAAAGTCTACATAAAAACACTACAGGGCGTGAACACGTTCCTTAATTTTATAGAATTAAACAACAACTTGTTTAGCATAATGAGTGTATTAAAAGTATTACCATAGACATTAAGTCGAGCAGCATGTGCCACGCTGCCATGTGTGTTGGTAGCCCTGCACTCATACCGGCCTCCGTGCTCGACTCGCGCGCTGCTCAGCGACAGCGTAGACAACACGTAGTTACTGCCGGAGCCCAGCCCCGCGGGACCATTCTCTCGGCCCTCCGTTATTATAGCCCTAGGATAACCGATCAAATATAGAGAACCTATAATCCAAATATAAGCCCACATACAATCTACACACTGCAATCTAAATATGAAGCTTCAGAAAAATGAAAGCGTCAGATATCAGATTTTAGTTCGTCATAAAAAATAACGATGTTCTTATAACTTACTTTGGAGCTTCCGTTTTTCTATTTATGTAACGAGATAAGGAATTTCTAGGAAAGAAAATGTAACATTTATTTTGGAGATTCTTAGATATACTCACCCATGATGTGTGGGAATAGGTTGGCCGTCTATCGACCATCGGAATCGGGGCGGTGGTTCGCCGACAGCCGAGCATTTTAATGCAACCTGCGCTCCCGGTTGTACCGCTTGCTCAATGAACGTATAAACCAACTCGGGCCGGGAATCTGCATAAATTGCTCGAATGAGAGAAAGTCACAGTGAACAAATACAAAAAAGCATGTGGAACGTACCTGGAGAGCGTTTTAACCGTTTTCGTTTGAACGAGCGTACCGTGCCTGCTTCTCGCACTAACGAGCATCGTGTAACTGAAATAAATATAACTGGGTGAATGCAAAAAGTACACGGTTCACATGGAGCGGGAGGCTTTAATGTCGTGACTTTGTTTGTTTGAGTTAAAGTTTTTGCATAGGTACGGTATCGCAAAGTATTCGGTGTGAGTTTCGTGATGGTAATGGCTTAGGCGCTTTTTTATAGGGTTTCTACTTTTTAGTCTTGACTTTTTCTTTTTATGTGATGTACTTTGTAAGTTTCTTTTAGACAAAACAGCCATTGGTGAAAAAATAAACACTTTGAGGAAACCTGTCGCCAGTACTCTTTAAGCAAGCATGGTGATCAAAGCCTTCTCTCATGAAGCAAATGGACATTAATAGGCTGGTATTACTCGGTACATATGAAATAATTAAAATCACACATTTTAAACCAGACACGTTTTATATAGCCAAAATATTTTTACGTTCACATCCACAAGTTATTAAACCGACATTGCTATAAAGGATAATATTAATAGCCGTGCGAACACTGGAGCAACATTTGTGTTCAAAAGCGTACAAATAATAGCATAATTGTGCAGACAGTGCTTTGTTAGTCCCCTGAGGTCAGAGTAACAACGGCTACAGACCCCGCATGTAGCCCTGAATCGTCACGCTTGTTACACTACGGAGTGAGCAGATGTAGTAGATTTGATTTGTTAATTGCCTTATTTATCTTATGGTCTGATTTTATAGCTCGGAGCTTAATGTGAATGAACGCAATGGTAGTGCTGAATTGTGTTTAAATTACATTATGTGTTTTATGTAGTATTTCTAGAGTCTCCTACATTCGTCGCAGTAAAGTTGCCAATTTATTACAATAAAAAAGATTTTTTATGGCATACATTTACAGTATGTCGAACTTATTTTACGTATTTTAATAAATATATTTTCCTAATTAAAAATAGAATTGAGTCTGTGTGCCGTACCTTATTTTCTATAACTCTTAGTCTTCAGTAAGCACACATAACAAATCTCGAAATGATTCTTCATATTTACCGGCAATTCATTTCCCAAATAAAATCGTCCTGGATAATATTTGTACAACTCTTGAGGAAAATTATTATCAAAACCTTAGATAAATACTGTAGAAAATATAAATAGGTTACACGCTTTTTATTTTTTATAGTTGGCTATTCATCTCTGTAATGGAATTTCCCCAGCCTTTGTAGGCGACACTGTATATTCTCAATAAACAAGATCAAAATAGAATCACGTATTTCATGAGGGCATACAAAATTCGTAGGCATATGAAATAGTAGTGCTAACAGTAGCCAAGCAGAATAGGCACACACTACACGCCTTGTTGAAAAATTCACTCAGCCCCGCGTTTTACTATCCGCATTCGTTCAGAATTTATAACACAGTAAATCGTAAAAGCAGGCAAAAAAATTTACAGCCGTAGAATACTGAATCGCTGAGATAAACCGAAGCTCGATACGATACCTACCGCTTATCTCCCTCTACGCATAAATACTCAAAAACTATACGTATATTTAGATAACGACTATAAGTGTACATATAATTAGGATTAAAATAATTAATGTCGCCCTCTTTGGGCAGTTAAACTAAAGCTGAAACGTGTTCATGTAACTCTGTACTCTTGCAACATTTACTACTGAAATTACCTCGTTGCGTAATAGCTTGCAACGGATATTCAGTAAACCCACTTTAGTTTAAATAAGTTCTTTACATTGTTCCCTTGTCGATGAAAAATTCCAAGCAAAGTAACAGCCATGTTACTTTACAGTATCCATTCTAGGCAAAATAGTCAGTTCTAACGTAATTACTTTATATAAAATACTTTGTTAACATGACCAAATTCAGCTAAAGCATTCCATCAAAGCTAAAATACAAATAGGTTATTCACAAAGCGAACGGGTATTGGCGAAAAAACCAACTAGACTCATAGTTTCCCCTTCTGTCTCATACCACTGGCCAGTGACACCCACTCCCACAAAGATGGATGCCAACGCGGGAAATATCCGGCGAACTATTCCAATTTGAAAAGTTTCCTTTTGGTAAAGCAACCGCACTTGGTTGGCGCGAAATGAACACGAAAAAATTGGGCCCACCAGCCTTAGTACTTCAACAATGTGCAAATTGTGCGCCCGGCTAATCATTGTCCCTGTGAAGGGAAAGGTGTTTGTTTGTAAAGTTTTGTTTATCACTATTGCCTGATTACCCTGAAACTTTAGCAATGAAATGCGTACCCCGTTGTTATTGGAATGTCGAATGTATTCCACCCGAAACATATTGCCACGTAAATAAAACCCACATAAATAAAAGGCAGAATAAAATAACATGATTGTGTTGTCTGTGTAAAATATTTTTTCAAAGAGTTTTGCCAACTCTAGGAATATTTGAATACATCTCGTGTAGACGTTTTCTCGTGTCTTCACATATAAATTCGCCGACGTATACAAATGCAGGCAAGCGTAAAATATTTATGACGGCGCAATACGTTTGAATCGATCGGAACACAAGAGCGACAACTTTAACCAAACCTCACATTTATTTTTGCCCTAGAAAAAGATTTTTCTGTGGGTATTTACAATTTTCACAGAACTCTTCAGAGTCTGAAGAGTGTTACTGTTCAGTGATTTCATAAATTGATCATCGTTATAAATAATACAAATACATACATTTAATTTAAAACTAATATGGAACATTTAATTAAACAAAATCTAATTTAAATAAATTATTCGATCAACTACAAGAGCGAAGATTTGTATACTTTGAAACCATTTTTCTTTGCGAAAAATAAATTCACATTCAAAGACGACATAAAAAAAATCGATTTCAATTGGCATAAAACTCATATACTTAGGTTGGGTGCAGGCTCAAACGAATGTTGAGCACAAACGGCAGTCGGTCTGCATATAAAAAATTCCGCGCGCCCAAGTCCCTGTTTGTAGGTCACAGAACGGGTGCCCCAATGTACTCGTACACAAATCACACAAATTTCGGCAGCCTCGGCTCCCTGATATTTGTATTTGTATTGATCTGCCATATGCTACCGTCATTGCTAGTACCTACTTCTGTATGTATACATCACCCAACTAGATGTGTCCAGCGACACATGACATTTCGATAAATCGTTTAGGCTTTTTGTATTAACCATTTTGTTTTACATGGCACAGTGCACCCAGTTTATCACTGTCCAATCTAGCTATGTTGTATCTTTCCAATCAATCTACGCTTTGCACTCGCACTCCACAGCAATACGTGATATCAGATTTGATGATAAAAACGTTTTCAAACTTTATTAAACCAATTACGCGATTGGAATAAAACCTTTCAGTAAATTGTTCCGTATTGTTTCATCTCGCATAACTGCAGTATTCTAAAATTACAAACAGACTATGATGGCATAAAATATCAGAGTACGGGCGTGTTGGAAAGGTAATAAGAATAAAATAAAAGCTTTGAAACTTTAGTATATAATTGTGAGCGCATTGTTACTCCGAATTTAAGGCTCTATATTCAGAACAACAACCGGCTGATGCAGTTTATATAAATACTACGTACGTACGAATAGCACTACATTCGGCTAGCACCATTGCCTATTTGTGGAGCTAGACATCGGAGGTTTTAATTAGAAATGCCGTTTCGTTTCAAAAGTTTGTCGAGAGCGACCGTCGCGTTCGCCGCCCTCCTAGGAATTCACTTGAAGCCAATTTGATTACTTCTATTTTGGATTGTCGTTTACATTGAAACGCTGAAAACTACTTACATACCATTGGTAATAAAATAAGTTTAGTAACTCGTTTCTTTTGGCTTTGCATGAGTAAGTGCTAAAACTTTTATTAATAAGACGAAAACAGTTTCATGCCTTCTTTCGTTTTGTTGTAGATTTCTCATAAAGGTTACTTTATCAGGATTTTGTACCTGCACAGAATATTGTAGATTCTTATAAAAAGCGTTAGAAGAGCTTTCTATCCAAAAATGATATTTTTCATAAGCAGTAACAAGACAAAATGACCCATCGGCTTATGTAATAAAAATAAACTAATAAGAAATTTTTGCACCAATTTCTTCTGAGCCTCGGTTAGACCTTATTTTTCTCTGTGAGTGACTGCGAAATTTATGAGCTTGCCCAACGCAATAAAATACCTTGCGAGAAAATGAAGGAGCAAATCGCAATATATTTGTTTCTTGGTGGCTAGAGGGAGACCGTTTTAGCCATCTGCGGGGAAATGTACTTTATGGGAATGTTCTACAGCTTATGAAGTCCATTCGTTTCTTTCTATCCAAGGAACACTTTTGAAATGAGTTATTCATATTTATATTGCTTTTAGCGGTTTATAACATGTTGACATGGGCTTGTATTAAATGTTTTTCGTCATAGAATTTTTTGGGTGGGTAGATAAAAAGAGGGGCGTGAAATGGAACTTGTAAAGCCTAAAATTACGTATTATCCTTACATTGCGACATTTGATAGAACCCAAAAATCATATAGGATTAAATACATTATTAAATGATACAAAGTTAACAATTAAGTACCCATTTTATATTTTACGATAATTTTTCAAAACAATTATACTTAATTGAAACTTTACTCACAAAGGTACAAAAGCGGCCTTAAGGCCTCAGGAGTTCTCTAGTGAAGTGCAAAGACAACAGGGTAAGTACAATTATTAAAAAAATGCAAACATCATATTAAGCGTGCTTTAGTTAGTAGTAACTTTCCGCGCCAAAAATAATACACGTTCCCCAGAAAACATATAATTAACACTCATTGTTACCTACTTAGTTAACGGCTATATGATTACCTCCAATATAGAAAAAGTAATAAAAGAGAAAAGGACCGACTAGTTTGCCGAAAAATATCGAAAAGAAAACAAAGAGCTACGTAGAAACTGCTTGTGATTCAACGCGAAGTCAACACTGATCTACCGGGACCTTTTCCTACCTCGAATATTAAAAGAAAGCTCATTACTAGCGTTCCGGAGGAAATGCCAAGAGAATAGATATCATTAGTTACTTACAATCGTATAAAAAATTACCTTGTTATTGAAACATCATAGTTAAGGATTTGGTAAGGCTTGTTATGTATTCAAGCAACAAGTGTAGTGTATTTGTTCTGATATGCCTTATTTGGTGAACACGGTATGAAAATAATAGGTTTTCGCAAATCATGTACATAATATTCCATTTGTAATAAAGAAAAATAACAACCAAATAACGATAGTACTGTTTTATTTTGTTGAAATTAGTGCTTTTATTGTCTTTTTTTTGTGAACTGCAAATAGTGTAGATTGCTTTGACTTTATTACGAAATAACAAAACTTATTTGTACTAAAATTGAAATAACAATTATGTTTTTATGTTATTTAACCATTATTAATGAAGTAAGTTGCAGGATCGAAATAGGGACTTTTTCAATGTGACTTTTTAAATTTATAATATGTACATAATATGTACATTCAAATTTTATCTAAGGCATTACTTAAATCCCGTGGCATTGTGATTCGCAAAACTTTGACAGTCGTTACGGGTTGTCGAAAGCCAGAAAGTCTGATATTCGATGTAACCATGGGAGATCGTTTTACCTAGTTACTGGGTTACTACCTGCTCCATGTAAAATAAACGGGTAGCGGGATCTGGCTAGACACTAACTTAGTTAGGCTAGGATGTTTTGATTATAACAACCAAAGGGAGTTAAGTATGAAAACGTTACTCTGTATAAGAACGATATTATTGTGAATAATATTAACAAATAATAATAAAATAATAATAAATACATTTATTTGACATCACAAATTACATGCTTACATCGAAAAATACATAAATAGGGCAAAAACAAAGGAGTAATTTGTGAGGGATTTGGGGTCTAAACTAGGCCTAGGCCTGTATCGTAGAGTTCCAAGGTCCCCCCCACAAACCATTATTAAGCCTTATTATTCAAAGTAAAGTGCTGAATAAGTAAATGTATCCAAACAGTCATCAAAATATAAAATCAAATTTAGAGTAGAAACAGCATATTGCTTGTGTGACAAGTAAAAAAGGACACTTTCCATTACTGTATATAGACATACCTCCAGGTACATACATAATATGTACATCCTCGTATCTTGAATGTTTTATAAAGGCAGGCAGGCCTGTCCTTCCTTTGAGAGATGATAAATTATTTCGACGTCTACGTAAAGCCCACGATTATATTTGTTCGTCTGTTTATTGTTTTGCATAATCAACATCTTCTGAATTCGTGAATATCTTTTAGAGATTGACATAAATAATACCAGCCTATAACTGTCCCACTGCTGGGCAAAGGCCTCTTCTCATACAGAGAAGGCACGAGCATTGATCACCACGCTTGCTCAAGGCGGGTTGGCGATTTCGGACTTATATTAACTACAAGTCCAGGTTTCCTCACGATGTTTTCCTTCACCGATGTCTGTGATGTCTAAGATAAACTTTAGAAAGTACATATGAATTGAAAAAGTCACATTGGTACTTGCCCGGATTCGAACCGAGATTGACATACAAAACTAAAAATATACTGGTAGGTCAATATTTCATTTGTTAAGTGTAGTGGTTACGGCAATTGACATGATAATTTATTAATAAGCAGAGTATATCAAATAGTTACATACATATACATCTATCCATTTATATCTTAATATCTTGTATCCTATTAGAAGAGTGGTAATTATTCTAAGGTTCACCGACGCCATCGTATGGTGGTGATTTGTTATTGCTCAAATTCCGCTTGGAAGGTGAATCTAAAACTATAATGGAGTATTTAAAGCCCTATGGGGTGAAATTGCATTATTTTGAAATAAAATTGTTTTAACCTTTTAACGACCAGCGTCAGCCGGCTGTCGCGCTGTTATTGTCTTTCTATTGTGTCTCGAATCAAGTGTGTTCGAAGGTTTAAAATTTCCTAAAAAATATCTCTTTTAACTCAGCGCAGAACACATACATGTACAATTTGATAACTTCACAAAAGCCAATTATTTAAAAAAAATTAACAATCGTAAAACAATGAAATTCATACTGTCAATCAAAAATTAAACTGCTGTAATTTCCGACTATAATTCCACTAGAGTCCTAGTAGATTCACCGAAGGAAATGCAAGCATTTCATTTACAGCTCATCTTGTATACTCACACTCAGAAACAATATCGAGGGTTCCGGGGTCAAACCCGGTAAGTACAAAAAACCTACTTTCGAGATATTCAATGTTAAAAGTTCGCAGACGAGAAAAACCTGAATTAAAAAATAAATCGGAAAGTAATATTTTTTAAAAATAACATGTACTAATATAGATACAATTTACGTGGTTTTCAATTGTGTATCGTATTTAGTTTTTTTATGAGAAAATATATTGTACTCAAGGGTACCGACATATTGGATTTTAGCTCAAATAAAAAAGCCATTTCCTATGTTTAAAGTTTAATTAAAGTGTGAAAAAATATTCGTTTTGAATTGTTATTACTTATAGCATAACATAAAACGTTCTTTGGTACATAAGAGTAAAAAATATTTAACACTAGCTTTTGCCCGCGACTTCCTCCGCGTGGAATAATAGTTCCCGTTTCCGGGGGATTTCTGGGATGAAAACTATCCTATGTCCTTTCTCGGGTCCCAGACTATGTCTGTACCAAATTTTATTCAAAATTGGTTTAGTAGTTTAGGCGTGAAGAAGAGACAGACAGACAGACAGACAGACTGGCAGAGTTACTTTCGCATTTATAATATTAGTACGGATTAACTGTGGAACTGTCTTGAGCGTACACAAAAAGATTATTGGGGTTAAGTTAAGGTATAAGCGTGAAAGAGCTACATTGACCATGGTAAAAGCATCCAAAAAATATCCAATGGCATTTTTATTTTTGATGGATATGAAATCATCAAATGACTTCTCCCGCCCCTGAAGAGGGAAGGAATGTCAGACTTTTACTGACTAAATTCCAATAATGTCCCTTCGGTTACCCTTATAAATTCCGGGGCCGCGGTAACTAAGCATCGACACGCTGTCGACACGGGTCTGGTCCTAGTCGGGCGGCGAGCTACCTACCGCTCGCCTTCCGCAGGCCCACGCCTCTAGAGGCCATCATCTTGGGACTCTCGACAACTAAGCCTGGGTCTCTGTCCGGGGCGTGAAGCTTGACGCTGCCTCACGCGCCCCGCCGCTTTCGTCTTCAGCGTGTCTGCTTCGCAGGAGGCGACGGCTTCCTATTCAGTCTCGCCCCGAAGCATGGCCTCAACCAGCGCCGATCGCCTTTGCAACGACACGGTGGTGGTTCGCCCAAGCGGGGCCTACCTCCACCGTATGCTACACCGAATCCGACATAGGAACCTCCCGAAATGTCCGTGTGCGGTGAGGACCTGTGTCAGGCGATACGTGAGAGTGTTGAGGCGTCATTCCAGACACTCCTCAAAGAGGGATGACCAGCAATGAGTTGCGACAGACGCGCCGCAGTCTCCATGAGATCCCGCCGGAGCTCTGTGTGCTGAGTGTGGGCGAGTTTCGCCCCAGCGTTGCACTTCCACGCGCCACTGTGCGTGGTACCCACACCGGTAAGCAAGGATCAGGCAGGCAGGAGATCTTGCGGTATCCATGCACCATCCGCAGACCTCCACAACCCAGTAACTGGGCGACGATACCCTTTGGTTCGACTGGTCAAACTTTCTAACCTTTCTACTTTCTAAACCCGTAACGTCAAAGTTCTACGAATGACAACCGGGGCTTAACATGCTTTCCGAGGCACGGGATGTCAGTGATAGAAAGTACATATGAATTGAAAAAGTCACATTGGTACTTGCCCGGATTCGAACCCGCAACCTCTTACACGCGCCTTTATGACGACCCAGATGTGTTATTCTGATTATACATCAGCTACGAATATCTTGCAAAGCCATCGGCCAATATTCTTTATTGTACACCAATAGGACAAAAACAGTAAAGGACAATACAAACAAATTGCACCGATGATCTCATCAAGATCGCCGGGTCCCGCTGGATGCGGGTGGCGCAGGACCGATGTATGTGGAAATCTTTGGGGGAGGCCTTTGTCCAGCAGTAAATAAATAAATAAATAAATAAATATCTTGGGACTAGTCACACACGTTCATCTGATCCCAAGCTAAGCAGAGCTTGTGTTATGGTAACCAGACAACTGATATACATACTTATATACTTTATAAATACATACATATTATAGATAAATTACACCCAGACACAGAACAAACAATCATGCTCATCACGCAAAGTTTGTCCTGGGTGGGAATCGAACCCACGGCCTCCGGCTTAGCAGTCAGGGTCACTAACCACTAAACCAACAGGCTCGTCTATAGGCAGGTCCAGGTAGCAGTGGACGTCTATAGGCTGATAATGAATGAATGAATGACATAGTTTCTAGATCTTTCTTTTTTGCAACACTAATGGGTAGCTGATTAGTGTACAAATGCTCTAAATCCTCTGGCAAAGGCTCAACGACGGATGATGGGTTTGAGTGTCTTTTGGATCTAGTTTTAGGTGTGTTTGGATTCGTATTTAAAACGTCTATCTCGCGAAAATTGTTTGACATGTCGTAGTTGAAGTAAATTTTTAAATCTCCTTTTACATATCGAATTCTTTTAATTTTTAGCCAGTTCACGGTCTCTTTGTTACCATCTTTATTTTTAGTTTTCATAACAGCAGCACTTAGTTTTTTTAAGATAGTAAATACTAACTTTCAACGTTTTTGTTATTATTTTGATGCGTGCGCTTGCTCAACGGTCGCTATTGCAGCGCGAACTGACTGGCACGGTGCGCGCGGGGCGTGTCCTCTGCGTAGGTACTACTCAACCACTCTTATTGGGTTTCACCTCACATCAAATAAAAAATAAAATGTTAAAAAATAATTGCGACAATCCGATAACTAAACTTTACGTATTATTTTTAAATATGGGTTTTCAGAAAAACACCACAATTATATTTATTGGATTTTATACTAAAACAAAATATGTATAAGTTAAATAATATCGTTAAAGTAAAATCCGACAAATATGGTTAATAGCTTCTGGTTATCATTAAAAATAACTTTACTATAATATCGTAAGAAGTGAAACCCGTTAAAGATTAATAACTGGTGTTACTTTGTAGATCTAGTTAAATTTGGCCAAAAAACGTTTGCCCTAAACACCCATAAATATACGTTATGTGTTTCTTCCACTAAATAAAACCAAAATCTCAAGCTTTACGTCTACTTATACTATATTATACCGATGTTGTAGTTAAAACATACAATACTTATTGGGTTATTAACTCAGCCTTTTCAGTGATCCTTATTAAGTCGGTTTATCTGTAAATACCATTAAAAAGTGCGCAAAAAATGCATTATAACTGCACTTTTAGGTAAAAATCACAATTTTTGTTACTTATCGGGTTTGACCCCGTAACCCTCGATATGCGCTTCAGGAGAAAACATGTTTTGTAATTTATTATCAATATTGTGGTATAGTTACAGAGCCAAAACGTCCTGTACTACTTTTATGCTGCTTTTCATTAATACTGCACAAAGCCTCTCTGCTAAACCTATAAATACCTATATATTATCCCTAAAAGTTATTTTAATTTTATCTGATGCACGCGTCAAATTAAAACAAAATTTAGATTGTGGCTGATTCAGTGCATAAACACTACATACACAGTAAGAGTTAATTGCCTGACCATAATGAGATTATTTGCATAAATTAACCAACATTTAGTCTCTCATACTATGTTCAGTGCAGCTCTATCCTATTTATTTATGATTGGTAAACAATTTTGTAAAATAATTATGGCGAGGCTGAGTTTATTTTTATCCATAATTATTGTAGGTAGAAAGAAAGAAGAAAGAAAGAAAGAAAAACATTTATTTTGGTCACACACAGGAGAAGAAAAATAACACAAACAAAAAACATGAAACTATATAACAAAAACAAACACAAAATACCTGTGCGAGGCCAAAAACGGTCCCTATCTCAGCATGGTGCTGCGATTTTTTCCATAAAAAATACCGCAGCGCTGATATTCTGATAGGGCCGAAAGTGCTAGTGAAGTCACGGATTCACATACGGACACTTGCAGAAACACTAAATTATATATATGTATATATATATATTAATATATGCAGACAAAACAACATAAAAAATAAATATAAATTTTGCCTAATAATAAATTCCCCGCGCAATGAACGCGCGCGGGCGCAGACAGTCTATTATCTGTGGCAGGCAGGAATGACATTTGACGTCCAGTGCATTTGACAGTTCTTTACTTCTTTGACTTCTTTCAAGAATTTCTTTGTTACGCCTGTACAACATGAAACATAATATTATTAAATACAAATTAATTCTTTCATGAATGATAGATTATATTTTATATGATATGATAAATATTGTGAGTGAATAATGAGTGGGAGTGACAGTTGAGCTGCTGACTCGCTGCCGGTAACAGACTACGCCATCACCAGTGCGAAGTATGCGTGCATACCCTAGGTGAGTTACTAACCAGTTGCCTTTTGGATCCGCAGAAGATGTTCTTTAAATTTTACTCTAAAGGTACCAACTGTTTTTATAGCACGAAGAGGAGGTGGCAGGTCATTCCAACAGCGGGAAGCAGCAAATTTAAAACTACCACGAAATGCAGCAGTTCTATGCGATGTGGCCAACAGAAGGTAGGCAGATGCTCTGGTTTTCACTTTATTTATATCTCGTGACCATGTTAGTTTCCCATAGAGATATTCCGGTGTTTTTGTGAGAATTGTGCCAAAGAGTAGGGTAGCCAGGTGTAGCTTTCTACGATCTGACATTCTCAACAATTTACCCTTATTAAGAAATGGAGTTATATGTGTACGTGGAGGAACATTAAAACAAAATCTTGCACAGGCATTCTGCACCCGCTGAATCAACCTCTCACTCCTGCCAAGAATACACGCCCCATACACAGTGTCAGCATAGTTAAGTTTGGATAAAATTAGTGACTCACAAAGCATAACACGCATATCCACACTAATGTAGGGGCGTAGAAAAGCCTTGTCGTCAAGCACATCAACATCCGGCCAAGAATAACATATTTTTGGCTATTTACATATTAATCGGTATCTGGGGAAATAGTATGAGTGTCTCCTAATATAATATTTTTTTCCGTTAGAATGTGCTTTCTTGAATATCATTTGCTTCCATTATTCATACGAAATACAACCATTGTTAATTACCAAACAATTCAAGAAAGTTGCTTTTTGTTTTAGCTAGGTATAGAATGGAACTAGATTTTATAGAGTAGTTTTAGCAATACAAACTCACTCAGACAAATATTTGTAGGCCATACAAATATTGTCTAGTGCAGAAATCGAACCCGCGATAATGCACTGCAATCGAAGCGCAGTAACCGATGGCTCAAATTCAATGGTTAAAAATTATAGTCGGTAAAGTCCATTAACTCCACTAAATCGTGTCTCAAATCACGTATGTTCGAAGGTTTAAACTTATTAGATACAACACAGATATTTCAATGTTGAGACATACAAACGAAAAGCGATACGTAATGGCTTGCGAAAATTTTAAATTGAAACTTATGAGTACTTTCATACAAAGTATACAAATCTTTATTTGAAAATATTAACCCGAGGTAGAGTACTAACAAATGCACTAAGTTCCCTGGTCTGTTATCATCTGCGGTCTCACGGACTCGGTTCCCTACCGCGGCTAACATTCATATTTATAGCCTGTCTTATTATGAGGCCACGGCTATATTTCCTGGCTGTCGGCTTGCGGTACGCTTCATAATAGTTTTTAGTGTCCGTCTAGCTTTTTTATGTTAGTGTAACATTTTCCAACTGATTCATGTTCCTGACTGAATTTAAAATGGTGATGGTATAATAAAGTTTAGGTATCAATCTGAAATTTAATGTGGGATATAAAAACGTACATCACGGCAGTTGTTAACTACGCATAGTGTCTATTAAACTATGCAATATTGAGCAGAAATAGGAAATGAAATTTTTGTTGGTGTAAAAAAACACTTTCTATGTTACATTGTACGAATTGTATACATTGTACAATTACATACTTACAAGTGCAGTGGTCGCGAAAGCTTGAGAGAGATTTAAAGTTTAGTTAGTTACAATCAGGAAAATAAATAAGTAACCAGAGGATAGAATAGAATAGAATATTCTTTATTGTACACCAATAGGACAAAAACAGTAAAGGACAACACAAACAAATATGCAAGAGTACAACAGGCGGCCGGCCTTATCGCTAAAAAGCAATTTCTTCCAGGCAACCTTTGGATGGAATCAAATTATATAAAAATGGGTAAAGGGTAGTCTATGGCGTACATTAATATATATAGATATAAATATTAATATATATTTTATTTTAAATAAATAGTTCATAAATTTAATCTGACCATACCCATTGGTGTTTAAAAAAAATATATGACGGTCCAGCATAACATTGTTGACAAAGTTATTTTTGTTGAGGAATAAAGTTGAGGCTTTGACATTCAATGTCCGCGTAACCAGAACCAGTATTCTTTGCATACAATATTAGTAAAGACAGTTTGATATCTTTATTATGTAAAATTGCATAATTTCTGAGAAAATGGGAGGAAGTCGGACAAACAGACTGATGCATCAATATTTCTTCATAAGTTCCATTTTGCGTAAACTGCCATCCGTTAATTTTGCGTCAGGAATAAAAATAGAACACTAATTAATACTAATTAATAGAACACTAATTAATTAATTAATTTACTTATTGATATAGTTTAAACTGGCAATAGGTTCTTAATTCAGTATTATTAAAATAATAAAATCTCGTACTTTTTTAATAATATGACATAATACCTACATACCTACAATATACCGAATAGCCAAATAAACGTATAATAGACGTACCCAAGGCAGACAAGCCGTCAGTCAATCCGACTAGCAAACATTTTGTTACAGCATGACTTAATCCCACACATATCTTACCAACAAAGAAAAGAAAGAACTACCTAAAGTGTGCATGCAGGATTCACATCTAGTAGATATCAATCTTAAGAATGTAAAACCATTACTTTGTTTAATTGCTTGTGTGATTGTATATCAGTTTTGTGAATTACAATAAAAAAAAAAAAAAAAAAAAAAAGAAGAAAGACACAAATGTACGGAATAATGCTCCTTTTAAAGTTTGATTTTATACCTTAGTTTTCTTTATATCTCTTGTTAATGCGTAGCGCTCAAATTGAATTTTATTACACAGGGATTTATGTTTGTTTTATAGCGTGCCATAAAAGCTGGTCGGAATGGTTTTTATTAAAATAATCTGGGTTTTCGTATTGCTGGGACAGTACAGATACACGGAAAGTATGCGGATTCAAGTTGAAAGTGTTTTAAAGGTACAAAGCATAGTTCTACCGCTAAATTGAAAGGTTGCTTGACGTATCTATGGTGACGTGATGAAAAAGCTCAGTGATTCGTCAAGTTGTGACAGCTATCACCCTTCCCGCACCGAGCACTTACATCAGGCAGCCTCTCATTTAAGCCAACTCTGAAATCTCGAAAATAACATCAGCTGTTTCATACATTATGGTCGGGAGGGCATTGAACTATTATTGATTGTTAGAAACAGCTGATATTTTTTTCGCGATTTCAGAGTTGGTAATAATAAAAGTTGTTTGTTTTCATGAGTAGAATCATCTCCTAGCGGGTTGTGCAAGCCCAAAAATTCACGTAGTAGAGAAGAATTTAATATCAAACAGAATATTTCTGTTGAACCGCAAGATTAATCCGTCCCATTTCTGACCAAAATCTGCCTCAATCACCACCCGTGATGTACGCCTATTACGACCCAAATCATAACTGTGAATGATAATACCGCTATGATATGATTACTTATTATAGAGGTAGGTATCAGGTGAGCCAAATTAGGGCCACTCCACAAAATAATATAAGAGGTAAATAAATTACCAGCATATTCTTCAGACATGAAAGCGAAAATGGTTCAAGAAATAATATGAAAGGTGCTCTCGTAAAAGTAAATAAGTTCTTTTGTGTGAGGATACCTTTATCTCAGTCGACCTCGCACTCTGCTTTTTATATGTAGATGTATCACCTTCATTTATGTGGAGTCTAACATAAAATATATTTAAGTATTCTTCTCCGACACTTTACGTATGTAAACGGGAATATATTTTTGCGAAGAAAACCTTGTTTTTGTTTAGTAGTCAGAGGTTTGATCACATTACACATACATACAAAGAATAACCCATGGGTCATGACATTATTATGATTGTGATGTCTTCTTTAAAAGCTTTTGTTTGCCCTTTTTACGAGCAAATTGTTGATAGGTTTTCGATAAGGGGTTATTCATGAAACTAAACCGTTAGACACAAGGACGACTATAGAGTCACGAATGCAATGACAAGGTCGGACAACAGTAGCTGACTGTTATAAAATTGAAGGAGAAAACCTCATTCCTAAGATAGCACGTAAAATCTGTAACTGAAATCTCCCCAGCCGTGTCAACAGTGCAATGACATTTAAACAAAAAAACTTTATTAAACGCATAATCTTATAAAGAACTACTTTAACCTCTAAGACGCGTGTTTCCAACACGTTGTTTGTTGAACTATCTGCTGCAAACATTAGTTCTAAGACTCAACTAAAACCACACTCACCGAACTAAACAGAACGGAGTATAAAACTTCATCCTGCAAAAAGATTTAAGATTGAACCAATAAAACTTTCTCTAAAAATCCAAAAAGAAATCATAGAGTATTCCAGGAAGACTTGGTTTAAAAATTGTATTTATAAAGTCTTTATAGTTTATCGAAGAATAACCTAACAGGTTTTAAAAATTTAACCAAACTCACGAAAGAGTTTTCTCATCTTTGAACTAACGTTCAAAACTGGCCGTCATATCCAAAAAAAAACAGGTAACGACCATCACTTGTTAAGAAGAGTAAGAAATAAAAAAGAAACACAAATGGCGTTTCTAATTTTTTCGACGAAAAAGGCCAGCAATCCTTATCAAATAATAAATCAAAGAAAATCCAATGAGGTTCTATTCAAATAGGATAAGATTTTTTTCAAAATATGGCCGGAGTATTTAAAGTTTTCTTGTAAAGAGTCTATAGTCTTAATAACTATGAGCATCTGTATTATGTGATGCTTGCGATTTTTTTAAAAAATATTAGAATTACCATTCGTGTTTTTTAATTTGTTTCTATTTGTTCACCTGTTTTACAACACAAAATATGATATGATTTATAGTCTGTTTGAAGTTGGCTTTTGTTAGCAATTAAATGTCATTCTGTCTCATTCACGAACTTTTTTTTATCATGAGCATTTTTTTAATCCGATTTTTGTACAAAAGAACTTTTAATTTCAAAACAATTAATTATCCTATTTGGTACAACAGTTCGAAAGCGAGGTGCGTACATACATTTCCATGATTATTTTTTATCTATACAGATTTTTATTTTCTAATGCCCTTACTAATAATCACTGTGTAAGCCTGTGTAACCATACATTTTTGATGTATAAACCTGTCATAACTTTATGCAGCGATTATTAGTAAGACGCTAAGCATTAAGATTATTAGTGAGCGTCTATAACAATTCACTGACTAACGTCAAATTAAGTATGGGCTGGTTAGTCAATGCCTAACGTAAGGATGTACCTAAGCAAACACATCTGTTTTACCTTTGTTTCCCACTAGACGACTCCAAGTTAGAAATCTGCATTTCAAAGCCTAAGTTTTCAAATTTAAATTCAACAGCAGTCAATGTCGTTTCTACGTAATGCCTGAGACTCGTACCGGCCAATGCTCTATTAATTAATTGATTAATAATTTAGGCTCCTAGTGGTTTGTGATATTGAAGATCTATCTATTACATCTGTTTAGTATTTATGCAATACATTTAGTCGACGCCTAATGTTAGTGAAGTCTATTACAAGATAAGTAAACCTATTACTAGTCTTGATTACACAACACTCGTCTAGAGAGCTCTCTCGAAAAACGAATCTGCTCACTCCGTAATTAAGAAAAGACAAACCCAATTTAAATCTAGTTTAAGATTTTGAAACTAATATAATTACAGTTGCGTAAATACAAGTATATGGGTACATACCAGTATCTTGACGAATATCTTGCGGCTGTAAGTTCAGAGCTTCACATACGAACTTCACGCGACTTGATTTAGTGTTGTAAAACTGTATAGAGTTAATATATCTGTGGACAAACAATGCGGTTTAATTAAGTTTTAAATACAGTTGAAGTATTAAGGGTGTTCTCTCTGTAAGGAATGCAAGCTAAATTTTAATTAATGTGATACTTAATTACTAGTGTACAAATCTTTGATGAATAATGCTTTAAGAACATTGATTTTAAGATAAAGTAAAATAGCAGACACCAAATCATATTACGTAAATTTTTGTTTATTCAAGAATTAATTATTAATGAATTGAAATGAAAATAGAAGTAGTACGTACTTGATTAACACAATAAATGTTCATAAAGTCTAAAATGTTAATCAATATAAATTTACACATCATCACGACAAACCAACCTTCAAAATAAAACAAACTCCCACATAATCAAAACAATAAAATGTAATGACAGGAACACACACACCAACATCCCAAGGTTGTAACAGAACCTTTGTACAAACAACACGAGGGGTACATCTACATCTGTGTAAATGCCCCACCGGCGACATCCAGCCGGCTGTCGCACAAAGAAAAGCCATTCAATTTATTAATTGTCGAAAATTAAAAGGCTGTAATTTAGACCGTTTTGTTTGATGTACAACCACGTCGTCCCACCGGGTGGCACAAGAGCCTACCAATTACACCCACTGGGGACTGAATAACGAACTGAAATTATTTTCCTCGGCCTCGCCTTTTACTCGAAACCTCTACTAATTGCTTACCTACATATGTATGGTAAAACGTACGGAAAAATGTTCGCACGCTCTTAATTAATTTCTGTATTTAGGTCTGAGATAACTACGAAAGTAGATGAACATGTTCTTTTTTTATTTCGGAAATTAATTAATCTTGTAAGCTTTGTAATTTTTAGTAAAATAATATAAAGTAAAGTATTTTTTTCTTACATGTGTGGGGAAATTCGTTAATTATTTTAACAACCTTCTTTGAAATAAATGGACTGGTTAACAAAATATGCGTGTAGTCGACGGCAAAATAATTATGTCAATACTTTTATGGTAGGTATAACTACAACCTAATGTACATAGTAAACACGTCATTATTTGAATATAGTAATTAAGAGAACAATTAGTCAATTTAAAAAAGTTACTTGAAATCTGGCATACTACGAGTACATGTAGTGTGCAGACCAATTTTGCTGGCCGCCTCAGTAATGATCAATAAAATAACCCATCTCTTTTTGCTATTTAAATATTAAAAATCCTTATTTATTCAACATCGGAAAATATATACACAAAAGTTGAGAGAGCTATTAAACCTACGTAAAAGGTGAAAATACCTGGAAAGTTACCAATATGGAAGCAGTTTTTCATCCCGGATTTTTCCATCAATTTCACAGGTAAATGCATACATCGCACGCAGCTACAATGTATCGTAAATCAAAATGTAATTTGGATTCGATCAAGTTTTTAGAGAATGGAATGACGCAGCAATCTGTTCGTTCCACGAATTCGATTGCTGCTACCTTTGCAATATCAAATACCGCTTTAATAAAATATTTATCAGAGAAAAAAATTCGATACTACTGGCCTTTACTGTAAATTAAAAAAAGAATTCAATCCAGGCAAACTTTTTATCGTCACATACTTTAAAGAAAAATTTCAATAACATAAAATCGAATCTGAAATATTACAACAATTATTAATTAACAATATTGAGCTTTCGGAATATTTTCAGCACAAAGTATTAATTAATGCCAAAAGACGTCCTGAGGCCCAAATATTTTGTTCCACGTGTAAGGCAGTGCTATGTAAAGAAGGAAGCAAGTCTATTTACTTTTAATAGGCTGTTGTGAGTGTGAATATGTAAATAAGGCGAGTTTCAGACGAACATTTGAATATGACAAAGTTTGAAGGCGACGGCCCGGCCGCGTTCCTTGACGACAAAGTTTTATTGTGATTTTATTCGGAAGAATGAGGAGCTATAGGAAATTCGTGTTTTACACCAACTTAGGTGTTAAGTTAAAGTGTCTTGTCCTATTCTTCTTTCTTGTGTTTTTTTTTTATTTGTTTGTAAGATGTTACATTTATTTATGAAAGGAATTGGCACTACTGGCTTACAAATAAGGCGATCTTTGGACCATAGAACAGCATTTGCTAAAAATAAAATCTAAATAAAATTGAAAGTCCAGAAACACTTCAGCATCATTATTTATACATGACTACGTAATATGCTAATAAGCACGCATAAGATTAAGCCTTGAGCAAATATAAGTGCCTAACAAACAAGCGAAATCAAATATTTACTGTCTGCCTACTTAAAAGATAAAACGTACCGATCCGTTTTGAAGAAAATATGAAAATAGAACCTTTCCCACGGCCGCATAATGTTGTTTTATTCAGCCCTTCTGGAAAACCTTCCGAATCATAGGTAATGGAAAGAAAACATTACATTGGATATAAACTTTTAGTAGAGGCTGATGTTGCCAAAATATTTGTGCAGGATGGGTAGTCGTTAAATGTGTGTGCGCGTGTCGATACATTTTAAATTAACCCAAGTGTCGCAAAGTACAAGTACAAAATTATTTCATACATTAATGTGCGCCGCTTCCAGAATATTAATAAACTCCCACTCTACGCGCGGTTTCGCGGTAGTTATTGTAACTTATAGATATATAGATAAAGTTGTCTACGGGGTTGAGACGCGAAAATTAGAGTAAGAAGTGGGTCAAAGTCGAGTCGGGGTCAACGTCCCGCGCGGCGTCGACCGTCTAATAATTACGTAACGACGACGTCGCGACGACTCCGCGCTACTATATTCTGTGGTCTATATCACACAGAATTAGGTTCAAACTTTCTCGCCACGTGGCTCCGACATCTTGATAAATTTCGCATTATTACTGTCTGCAAGTTTTCCTCGAAATGTAAAGCTGCGACGGAAGGATAAACTTCATCCTTTCACAAACAAATATCAAACAGTTCGCAGTTTTATGTGGGAACACTCAAATAATGTACTTTACGAGAATTTGTTTTTTGACTTACGGCTGACTGGATTCAATGAGTCTGCATTTCAGCAAAGTTTCACACTCGAAACCTTTCCTTGCCTCCACTAACTCCATAAAATCTGTGAAAAGGAAGACGTACAATTAAATCGCTAGTAATCTATCTAACTACTCGTAAAATTTCGTCGAATCGTAAAGCAATTACATTAAATAGATCAAACATCGCTGAGTTGACACACGTCGAGTATTTCATCAAGTTAATTCAATTTGGTTAGGGCGCATTACACTCAGATTACTTTACTGCTGTGTATAGAGGGTAGGTTGCACATCGTCTGAATAATTGATGTGCGGATGTAGATACGTGTCCGCGCCGTACCTATTCACGGCTATTAAATCAATGGCCAGTTCCGTAAGCCACCAGATTCCATTTATATTTTCGGGCGTGCCCAATAAAATCAATACTGTGAACTTTGCAAGAGTACAGTGACCTAGTCATGCGCTCCATCTGAATAAGGCCACACGTTGCATAAAGTATTTGTGATGTAAAATATTATTCGAGCGTTTCGTGTGAGTATCGCCCAATTAGTGCTGGTAAGCGTTTGTCGAGGACGACGTTAAAGCTCGTCTCATTTGAATATCGCAGATACTACATGGTAAATAAGTCCCCTTCTCTCCTCCTTCTCAACTGTAATTACTCTAAACAAGTCCCTGTCTTACAAGCTTTTGGAGTATATACTTACACGTCTACCTACACAAAGTGTGTCGTCCTAAGCTAACAACTAAGGGATCAGAGTATGGAGGTACTACTGGCCATCACAGTTCGGCAGGAGGCCGCCAGATTATTTGGAAACTTTATGAGTGGTGCCCTGCGAACTCAGCTAATTAACCTTTGAGTTAAGGAAGGTATTGTCGAAGTTATCATTTTCGGCTTTACCTACCTTAAGAGAATTTCGATTATTATGGGCTTTCTTAATGATTATTTTGCTCATAAGTTTTTGAAAGAGAATATAGGTATTACAGACGTGAAGCCAAAAGGAGGATTATTATTTGAGCTGACCGGACAGAATTTATGTATGAAACATATTTTTTTATGCTTGCTGCATGAAATTCATTTTATTTTTTTTTCATTTTTATATAGGCTTGACGAAAAACTTTGGTTTACCTTACCCAAAAACTCACCGCTAATCGCTATCAATATGGATACAAATACGACATATTTTCCGGAACAGAACATTATACATCGTTAAAGTATTCTGAACAGACTACACAGCTAAAGCCTACCACTTGAAAAGCGATAAAAATCCATTTTGAATGCGCATATTTTCCTGCAAGCCGACGTCCCGCGCGGGCCCGAGACAAAGGCCTGTGAAATTACAGTCTTGCTTTTAAATGCGAGAATGAATCGCAATGTCTCATCCCCTCAAAGCTTTACGAGCTTGTGGAAAACTGCGCTGTCTTTGCTATTCTTGAATACACAATCTGTGACTGTATCTATTAAAATAGTGCCTGTTGATGATACTAAATAATAACCTGCGAGACTATTGCCATACGAGAATGTCTAAGAATTCTCAAACAATTATACACTCGTTGACGTCCGAGCAATGCAATAAGTACATACCATTTTAAAACACGCTTCTGTACAGTAAAACTTCAGCAATAAATCTCACAAGAAAACAACCACTCAGTCGAGCATGGAATAGTTTCTGTGTCCCGGGAGCGAAATTAAAACTAATCGTAACTGAATCTACGCGACACGGCACTGGTAAGTAGAGCTGCGTGATCGGAATACACAGCACACGATTTTGCTTCAAATGTAAATGTAAGAACGAATGAAAGAAACGAAACACGTTTAAAAAGTCCATTAGTTGCGAATCCGCATGAGTTTTTTACCCCGAACCGGCCACAGCGAGAATTTAAAAATGCACCAGCTCGCTTTGAATGTCGGCATCTTTTCATTTGTAGGATGTGTTGCCGCAAGACAAAACCTCGGGGAATTACACTCTTGTTCCTCAAATACGAGCACGAAGCGCAATATCTTTCCCTTTGAAAACTAGGGAAACTCATAAACATACGGCTTGTATGTTACGTTTGCGTTTCTCTTTTTGCGTGCCATGTGAGAAATTTTTTTGCAACCCCTTTAATTATTATGAATAAGCAGGCAGAAAACACGACATCGTTATGGCCTCCTACTTCTAATTAAAACCTTACCTAAGCCCTTTGTAATGAACTTTTTGTTAGATCTAAGTAGAAATAACTCGTTTAATCAACGATTGCTCGGACCCCTATAAGGATTCCCCCTCCCAAAGCCTGTTGTATCGTATCGTGTAACTAATGATACTGGCGACCGTCCTAAGTCTGAAAAGAAACGTCGCCGTACCGTTTTCATCTCTCATTTGTTCCGTGACCGTGGAGACAGCAAGCAATGGAGACAAAGTAGAGCGAAATTGCGGGGACGTCGCTAATGCCACGGGCGGGTCGAGGTTGCCCCTCTATTGTACTTTATGTCGCACAAACAAGATGTTTGATGAACCCACATTACGAGCAGCGGATCGAATTAGGCCGGTAATTTATTGTATTGTGGTTGTGACCGCATTGAAAAAGCTGCCGACTCAGACGGAGCTTATTACTTCGCCGGTCGGCCGTAATTGAAATTTATTCTACATAAAAACTAAATCACCCTATAAATAAATTGGCAGTCAATGTTTGCGAGTTTCACAACGAAAGCGCAGACCGAGCAGATAAACGGTAAATCAGAATTTTCACTTTACTAAAACTTGGGGGAAATAAAGTTAAAAGATGTTTTCGATGTTGGAACTCTAGTTAAGGCTCTCGATGATGATACAGCGATATTTCGGCCAAGTTTGTATCAAAACGTTCACTTACCAATATTTTGAGTCTCCGCTGATAGGATTTTGGTGACGTTAATGGCCAAAGTTGCGCTGTGAACGATAAAGTTCGTCTTAATAAAATAGGCCTTTAAGTAAAATATTGACAAGTATGTAAGGCTTCAGCCTGAGAGAAAGGGTATTATTAACTATAATTTGGTGGGCTTCTAATAAATTATAGACGTCGATGTAGTCTCTAGTTATTATGTTCAGATGGACTTAAAATACCAATAGCAAAAGTCTAAGTTTACGTGTAAAATAAGTAAGTCTAATGACTTACTTATTTTACACGTAAACTTAGACTATTGCTAATTGATATTATTATGCACTTATTTAATTCTAGAGCGATGCCCAAGAATAGAGATGCAAAATATTTGATATTAAAATACAGGTGTGACATTACACAAGACGTACCTGTTAAGTTTCTTCCTCACTCGCGTGTTGTCACGATATGAACAGTGGATGAAAAGTTTTTTGTCACCTTGAAGCATCAACCACATATTGGCATCGTTGTTCATCAGATCTGTACAAAACATAATAATATGTTAATCTTATATATATAAAAATGAAACCCGTTTTCCGTTGTCACGACTTGGCATGAAAACGGCTTGACCGAATTGGCTGCTTTTTTTTTTTAAATGTTCGTTGTAGTTCAAGGATGGTTTATACGGCAAAAAAAAACGAATAATTGTCGGGAAAGCCCTAAAAACAGCCCTTTTCTTTTTCCCATACAAACGTTTTCTAACTAAAACGTAGAGTCAATTTGAGCTTTAACACCATACCATAAAGTTCAAGTGTTAGTTGAGAGGTTTTCGGGAAGCCAAAACAATTGAGTGACGTTAGTATCGTATCGTCGTCAAACACGAATTATCTTACGTAAAATGTCACTTGAAATGTAAAGGAACGTCTCTTTGATGTGGTAGTAGTAGGTAGGTAGTAGGTAGGTGGTAGGTAGGTAGTAGGTAGGTAGTAGGTAGGTAGTAGGTAGGTAGGTAGTAGGTAGGTAGTAGGTAGGTAGTAGGTAGGTAGTAGGTAGGTAGGTAGTAGGTAGGTAGGTAGTAGGTAGGTAGGTAGTAGGTAGGTAGTAGGTAGGTAGTAGGTAGGTAGTAGGTAGGTAGTAGGTAGGTAGTAGGTAGGTAGTAGGTAGGTAGTAGGTAGGTAGTAGGTAGGTAGTAGGTAGGTAGTAGGTAGGTAGTAGGTAGGCAGTAGGTAGGTAGTAGGTAGGTAGTAGGTATGTAGTAGGTAGGTAGTAGGTAGCTAGGTAGTAGGTAGGTAGTAGGTAGGTAGTAGGTAGGTAGTAGGTAGGTAGTAGGTAGGTAGTAGGTAGGTAGTAGGTAGGTAGTAGGTAGGTAGTAGGTAGGTAGTAGGTAGGTAGTAGGTAGGTAGTAGGTAGGTAGTAGGTAGGTAGTAGGTAGGTAGTAGGTAGGTAGTAGGTAGGTAGTAGGTAGGTAGTAGGTAGGTAGTAGGTAGGTAGTAGGTAGGTAGTAGGTAGGTAGTAGGTAGGTAGTAGGTAGGTAGTAGGTAGGTAGTAGGTAGGTAGTAGGTAGGTAGTAGGTAGGTAGTAGGTAGGTAGTAGGTAGGTAGTAGGTAGGTAGTAGGTAGGTAGGTAGTAGGTAGGTAGTATGTCAATTCGAATTCAATATTCATAGTTGACAGGACAACGTCTGTCGGGTCAGCTAGTAATGAAATAAAACAATACGTAGCTGTAAAAAAGATAGTCAAATAAACCCGATTTAAAAACATGAAATAAAAATGGATTTTCTGTTGTAGTCGGGCTTTAACTTTTCATATTGACTTTTTTTTATTTCATTTGGTTTCGGTAGAACATGGGTAATAGGTATTACCCATGTTCTACTGGTTGTTCTCTTTTTGGCTCAACAGAAGCCTGTTAATTATATGGATTGATTCTTGCCGAATAACACACTGTTTTAATCCAGAGGATGACTGATTCAGCTTTTCACATTTCCAAAATTTAAAATACAAACATTCCTGAGTTGATTAACATAAATGTATGTAATTTAAAATTAGCTTAACGAGATGCAAGATGCTAGAAGTTTTTACATACAAAATTTCACATATACAAACAAATGTACTGGTTCAAATTATTACCGTTCATTTTTCGTCGTAAAAACGGTATATCGAGTTTAAAATAAACTTTAGCTTTATAGAATCATCATCTCTCAAGCCTTTTCCCAACTATGTTGGGGTCGGCTTTCTGTCTAGACGAATACAGCTGAATATGAGTACCGTTACGTCATCAGACTTCCACAACCCAGTAACTGGGCAATACGATACTTCTTGGTTAGACTGGTCAGACTTTCAGGCTTTTCACTACCAGTAACGACTATCAAAGTTCTACCAATGACAACCGAGCATTTGTTTCTAAACTGCACTGGGACGTATTTCAGGTATTTCATGTGACGTTTTTATTTTATACTAGCTTTTGCCCGCGGCTTCGCTCGCGTTAAAAAGAGACAAAAAGTAGTCTATGTTACTCTCCATCCCTTCAACTATCTTAAAAAATAACGTCAATTTGTCGCTCCGTTTTGCCGTGAAAGAAAGACAAACATACAGACAGACAGACAGACAGACAGACACACTTTCCCATTTATAATATTAGTAAGTATGGATGGTAAGTAATATGTTATATAGGTTAGTAGTGGGTAACACAATAAATACCATAAGATCAACGAGTACCTACCTATCCTATACCTAAGTAATAGGATGTGTACCTTTAAAAAAACGAGACAATTTATAACTTGACCTACCTGCGCGATCAAATTGAACGAGTGGAATGAAGTCAGGTATCTCCGAAACGAGGGTGCGTACGTAAGGAATTGTACAAAAAGGTTTTATTCCTTCCTTTTTTTTGGCTTCCCATTCTATATGGGTCTTGATGTGAGATACGTGTTACGATTTTTCCTGTACACCCTCCGTTTTTGTACATGTTAAGTATTTATCTTAATATGTTATTTTTATTTGTGTTGTCAAAAAAGCTTATGTATCGTTTTGTAAACCCTTTGTTTAAATGTATGCGATTCTTTAATTTCATATGCGTTTTTATACTACTCGTGTATGTAGAGATATTGCAAAAAGAAAACTTAGGTCTTATATAAAAAATTCAATAACAGACACAAGGCTGGCCTGGCCTTTCACTGTCCGAAAAAAAGCAACAAAAAAAGATATTGACATTCGATTTTCAAATCTAACTTGCGTTGACATAGATGGTGTTACGCTGTGACAACGGTCTTCACAATGCTCGGCTGATAATGCGGCGCTCAACTTTAACCTATTATCGGGCCCAATAATACTCTGTTCCAATATTCGGTGCACCTTCGTCACTATTGACAGCTGCTGTCATCGTGCCCCAGAATATTTGTGACATAAATGTCGAACAAATTTTGACCTTACCTACAGATTCGTCAGTTGACACCGTACATTATTTTGTTAATGGTTTATGTCGGTATTGTATTTTGATGTAAAGTATTACGATTGTCATTTTGTAAGTTAAATTCTTTGTTGAATGATGATAGTATATTAAAACTGTACTGACATAGTTTCGTGTAAAATTACTGAACTAATATTATAAGGAGTTAAAGTTTGTTTGTATGAGGTAAATACGAGGAGTAGCGTAATAAAGTACTAGTTTGATTTCAAAGTTTATTGATGGCAAGCTTTTTCTTCACCAAATACCATATCAATATTTTTAAAGATAGTCAATTGTTTTGTGTTAGATTCTGAATTAAGTTTCAATATTAATACTAAATTATTTAAAAAAAAAACTTTAACTTCCATTATTATTCTAGCTCGCGTGAATGTCCAAACTTCTATGCCCTCGGACTAGTCTGGGACCAAGTGCAAGCCCATAAGTTATAAAAAAAAAACTTTCATCCCCTATTTTACCCCTATAGGGTTGCAATTTCCAAAAATCTTTTGTTAGTGTATACTTAATTTTCACTTTTTAACACAATTTCAAAGAACATACCCTCCAAGTTTAATGTCTCTTGGACGAAAATGTAAATATCTATTCATACAATAAAGAAAACGCAGTACGTATTACAAACTAGCTGCACAATTCAGATATGTAAACGAATACGTTTTTTAATACTAAATTGCGCACCACAAATCATTTGAGCAAAAAGATGTAAACGCCGCTTAGAATAAATTACGCCGTTGAAAATATTTAAGTGCAGAGCAAAATATATTGCCTTTACATTCCGACGTACTTACTAATCTAGCATTATATCACCCAACACTACTTGTAAAACGTAATAAAATAATCCCTAAAATTTGCAGCTACTTTAGAGCTTAAACACTTATTAAAATTAATTATCTGACCTTTTTTCGCTATGTGTAAAGGATAATCTCCACCAACGGATTTCGTTTCACTCAACCATTTCAATTGCAATTAAATTTGGGGCAAATTGAATCGAAGCGGATCGGGAGCGGCAACCAAGTGTTCGACAAATAGTCTGTTCCAATTTATTTCCATCGCACATAATGAGATACGTTTCCCGACGAATACCTACGGTTCAAATAAAACGCTCTTTAATTTTCGTGTTGTTACGTAATACAGTAATGGTTGAGGACACTTCACTATACCGCTTCCTCCCTAGAAACCATTTCCATCATTTGCACGGGAAAATTACTTTTTAAGTTTTTTTTTTATTTTCCCGCCGTTTCGCGCGCAGCTGTCAACTGTCAATCTTGCATTACGGTTTTCTTTTTGAGGTAAGCGTGGAATTTTTCTCCTTGACGTTAATTCTAGAATTTGCTTTTGAAATGTTGTTCAAATTTTGCGTGTAATTTTTAAAGGACAAAGTAATTAAAAGGCTATTACTAAGTGCCTGCCTTCCGAATGTAAAAATAAACATTTGTATTTTTGTTCTTAAAGCTTATTTTTACTTTTATTCTTACCTGTAGTAAAATTCAGTCCATAGATAATAAATAATGATTATGCCCATTGCATAGAAACATTATTTCCTGTTTTTTCTTATCCATAATAATACAGATAATAAATCACAGATACTCACGTAGCTTGCTGGCTTCGGGGAAGTTTCTTCTCGTTTCATTCGTCGGAAGACGCCGACATCTGCGGAAAATAATAAGAATGAATCTTCGCCACTATCAGATACAGAATAAAGCTTGTTTAACCAAGGAATAAATTGTTAAGTTTCAACTATCTGGCAGACTCGGTCACTGAATTTAATTTTGAAGAGATTTGGTTTCTTAATGGAGTCGCGACAATAAAAATGTTCAATTTGTGTAAAAGATATCCTTATTTAAATTGATTCTTTTTCTTTATTGTAGATGATTTTTCAACTAAAGTATACCTGGAGATTTTCAATGTAAACACGTACCAATGACTGAAATCTGAGATTAAGTCAAAAGGTTTACTTTCATGACCTTTACAATCCAATTACTCCATAACGCCTAAACCGCAGAAAGTGGAAACAAACCCGAAGTTTCCAGCTCAGGACTATCCCATTACAAATACAACTAATGTAAGTACATCATTATTCGGTGTACACGTATCCAGATATTCCCGGAAGCGTCCTTTCGAACACAATACGTTGTCACCTTGTCACACAATGAGGGCACTTTACCATGCTCTTACATCATGGTGAAGTACCTTCGCGCAACTTACTGTTCGTTATAAAAAGACATTGTTGTTCTAAGGACTTTTGAAATCCGTGCCACTCTTTTAGTGCATGGTGTAATGTGAAACTGATCCATAGAGGTTTTGAATAGGCTTGGTCTACCGTGTTGTCGATAGTTTGGAAGATTGTGACTAAAGAAAAATTATAATATGAGTTTTTTTTTCTGAAAACCTCCCTTATATCTTAATACATAGTGTAAATATCTTTCCTAGTACCTACTTTATTTTGTTGTAAAAATTACTAAACTAAGTATTAGTTCAATTTCATTTTACATAACAAGATTGTTTTGTACTCGTCAATAACCATATCGTTATATTATTTATACTTATATCGTTGGTCGTTAAAATACTTAATCAGAAAAAGTGATCAGATTTTAGCTACAAACATAACTAACCTCCTTTAATGAGTCTATCTAATCTTATAGGTATCTCATTATTAGGTAGTAAACCGCACCAAAGCTCTTCGTGCTAGTAATCTTGATATTGCAGGAAGCGGTGTTGCATCTGCGGCAACCAATCAGACGTACCGTGACATAAGCACGTCTGTCACGTCTGTGGGACTCAAGACATCCACCATGTAACCAATCAGGTGCCTAATATAGCTCTAAGATTTGCAAACCATCGTTTATTGGTCCACATGGTTATTCTATTAGGAGAGAGATTTTAAAGGTTTATGAAATACAAGCCGTTTTACCAGATTTTCGGTTACTGCTCCGCTTCAGTGGTTCATAGCGTGATTAATTAACTATAGATATTTTTTTTACGTGAAAGAGAAACCATCTACCTATCCTCATAAATTTTAATATTTATTTAGTTATTTATTTATTCATTCACCAACTTACATTTACAGTTTACACCACACATGTAAGTTATATTTATTATAATAGAAGGATAACTCACTGAAGAGCTTCAACATCTTCAAAATTACTTTTAAAACTAGCCGTTATATAAAAAAAAAACCAAAATCGGCCTCCATTTGTTGAAAAAAATAAGAAATAAGCTCTGCTTAAGCAAGCTCTGCTTAGTTTGGGATCAGATGGCCGTGTGTGAGCTGTCCCAGGATAAAAAAAAAAAAAAAAAAAAAAAAAAAAAGTAAACACAAATGGCGTTTTTTGAAAAGTCCTGTCGTCGAAACTAACAAAGGCGAACCATTCTGTCGGCGAAACATCCATAGGTGAAACGTTCTATCGACGAATCTCTCAAAAACGAAAAGTCCTGTCTGTGAACAGTCCAAAGGAGAAACGACTGTCGGAGAACGGTTGCAGAATCGTTTTAAATATTTTTGAAGTGAAAACTTCTTTAGCGGCGTTGAGCACTTTTTCTGTAATGGGTATAAAATCTTAAACTCGCGTCAGGACACGTGACCTGATCGAAAAAGCGTAGGACGGATGGATAGTAGACAGCTATAATCAAGTTTTCACTTCTGCCGGCACTCCCGGAGTGCAACCCGTCTTTTTTTTCAACGAAGGTAGGCCAAAAACCCTTGTTAAATTAAATTAAATTAAAATCAAAGATCCAATAAGGTTTTATTAAAAATAATATTACTTTTTTTTATCTTAAGTAACTAAGGAGTTTCTGGTCTTCTTCATAAAAAAAAAGGAAAAAGCCATTTGTGTTTATTTTTTTGTTTTTATTTCTTTGTACAAATAATAGCTATCGCTTGTTTTTATTTATTTACTGGCCAGTTCTAAATAGTTATTAAGATATGAAAACTCTTTTCTCTTTATTAAAATGGAAAACTGGTTTATGTCAGCTGACATTCCGACCTACTTGGTAATTAACCACTCCTCTTGACAATAATACGACATTTGAGCCAAATATATTTTTTTCGAAAGACTCGGGGCTGTTTCCAATTATAAACATCTTTCAGCATTACATTACCTATATGTTAACGTAACTATTTTATACATCAACAACCTTTTGCTCACGACTTCGTCTGCGTAGAAATTTAAAAGCTTCTCTTCTGCCGGTCTATTTGATGTGTTGCCACAGACTTCCAAAATAGTTATTTTTGGGCTTTTAGTTTTTGAAGTCGGTTATCTTTTTTTTTGAAAAAGCTTTTATTTTTTACTTTTTAGTTAGAGTCTCAATCGTGATGGCCCAGTGGATAAGGCACCCGCCTCGTGTGTAAGAGGTTGTGGGTTCGAATTCGGGCAAGTACCAATGTGACTTTTTCAATTCATATGTACTTTCTAAAGTTTACGAGTATCTTGGACATCACTGACATACCGACCGTGCCTCGGAAAGCACGTAAGGCCACGTAAGGTTGTCATTCGTAGAACTTTGACAGTCGTTACTGGTTAGCCAGAAACTTTGACCAGTCTAACCAAGAGCCAGAGGTATCGTGTCGCCCAGTTACTGGGTTGTGGAGGTCAGATAGGCAGTCGCTCCACGTTAAACACCGGTATCCAGCTGAATCCGGTTAGGCTGTCACCTGACCCCAACACGGTTGGGAGAAGGCTAGGCAGATAGATAAATAGTTAGAGTCTCAATGTCTGACTACGTTTTAGAGTAACTTTCAAAATAAAAATGTACATTTTTCTATAAAAATTGAGGAGTTCCCTCGATTTCGGCATGATACCATCATCAGATACTGGACCTGATGACAATGGGACCATTTGGGAAGTCTACCCTTTCAAACAAAAAAAGAATTGTTCAAATCGGTTGGTAAACGACGGAGATAAGCGCGAACAACCATAAAAAAAATACAAACATCCGAATTGAGAACCTCCTCCTTTTTTTAGAAGTCGGTGAAAAATGGTTTTAGTAGGATTAGTTTTTTTTTTCGTTATAGATTTTTCTGTCGTATATAAATTAAGCTGTCCCCGCGGTTTTACCCGCATTTTTTATCACTGCACCGAGCCTGTGTGTTAATCAGTGTATAAGCTACATCACTGTTAAGTTTTATCAAAGTCCGTTCAGTAGTTTTATTTGCGTGAAACAGTAACAAAAAACTTTTACATATTAAAATTTTAATAAAAGGTATTATCTCTCGTTTCATCAATCTGCATGTGAGAGGTGCAGGTTGATGAATCATTAGTGTTTAATTATGTGTTTGAGATTGCTAACGTAGATCGTAAGTTTTCTTTTCTGCTACTAACATCTTGGACTAAGTGGTCTGAAATAAAAGTTTTTTTTATTATGTAGTAAAGTCAGATAGAAATTCCCACACTAAATAAACACGATTAATGAGCCTAAAATTTGGCAGGCGTAGTTTATTGGGAGTAGAAGATACGTACGAACGAATTTTGGAACCAATCTGGTCATGATTGGTTGGGAAGGGCCTTGACTTCGATGCGGGCAGAAGGAAATCAACATGTATTACATTTTTAATTTCTGTAATAAGAATTAGTAACAATGCTTTTAATTACACACCAAGAGATTCAACCAATCTAGAATCGACAGTTAAAAAGAAAAATAAATATCTCGGGACAACTCACACACGGTCATCTGATCCCAAACTAAGCAGAGCTTGTACTATGGTAACCAGACAACTGATAAACATACTTCTATAGTTTATAAATACAATAAATAATTATAGATCAATTACACCCCCGACACAGAACAAACAATCATGCTCATCACACAAAGTTTGTCCTGGGTTTGTTTTGAGTAGTCTTAAAATATTTCACTTTTCCATACACTTAACCCACACCCGCAGTGTAGTAACCGCTAAATATACACGACACTGTTAAAGCCGCGTCAACCATATCGACAGTTTTGAGGGATGATCCCATGGGATTCCATGGAATGCCTGAATATCTAATGGCGACGACACACCAATTTATCACACGCTGATTATTCCGATTTCAATCCCACGAAATTGTACGGTTACTGTTTACGCGGCAATGATATGTTGGAGTATTTATCATCCAAATGTTGGCTGGGACATTGATATAATACAGGCTGTTTGTTATTAGCGTATTTTGGCGCTCAATAGGTAACTGATGTTTACTAGTGCTTTGTTGAAGTGTTAAGCAATAAACTATTGTTATTGTACCCTGTCATGACGGCCTAGTGGTTAAGGCGCCCGCTTCTCATGTAAAAAGTTGTGAGTGCAAATCTGGGCAAGTATCAATGTGACTTTTTCAATTCGTAATTACAGTGGTTTAGTCCTGACAGCGTTGCAGCTAACCAGACAGATAGCAAAAAAGCTGTCCCCTTCGTTTCACCGCTTTGGCCCTTCTATTCTCCCTTTGGTTACTCCTGTAAGCCGTGGCGAGATGTCCCTTTCTCGACCATTGGGCTGGCTATCCAACACTAAACGATTTTTTCAATTTGAACCAGTAGTTCCTGATAAGCTCGTTGGTCAAAACAAACAAACTCTTCAGTTTTATCATATTAGTATACAGGATGTCCCACGGCTATGCCGCATGGAGGGAAAGTACCTTAAATATTGTAGATAGAACATTTTACTGAAAGAAGACATTATTTGAATTTTAAAAACAATATAGGTAAACTGCATTCATAATTATTTAAATAATTAAATGGTTGGGCCGGGAATCGAACTTGTTCCACGAGGAAAAATAATCACCCTGTTGTTTTATTATACCGATCGAAAGGTTTCATCATATGGATTATTTTTTGCTAAATAACATAGTGTCATAAATAAGAGGAAGACCGGGAATTTTAACACTTGATGTGAAATTTTGTTTAGAAAAGATAAATCTTACATTGCCGTAAGGACATACAATTGTCAATAATAACTACTTATTACTAATTAATCTACCCACTTGCGTAGTACGCATCATTTAAATAAATAAATATCCACCACAACAAGACCAAAAAATCGTCATTGAACGAAATAATCAAAAGTCATCACTTTGTATTCAAGAAGAAGGGACTCATTTTGAGCATGTGAAAATTGACTAATTTTGATTTAAAATGTTAAAATTCATGGTCTTTCTTTTATTTTTGACACTATGTTATTTATTAAAAAATAATCCTTGTGATTAAGCCTTTCGATCGGTAGGATAAAACTACAGGCTGATTAATTTTCTCGAGTAACAGGTTCGATTCCCGGATTTATGTATTTATTTAAAAATCTAAGAGAACAGTTTAATTTTTTTTTCAAATTCAAATAATGTCTTCTTTCAGTAAAATGTTCTATCTACAATATTTAAGGTACTTTCCCTCCATGTGGCATAGCCGTGGGACACCCTGTAGATTGAGATATTAAAATCTAAACGCTGGTTTTTGTAAGTGGTTAAGCTAGAGGACCATTTCGTACAACTGTGAACACAATGGTTTATGATTGATGAAACTTCTGCACGTGAATAGTACCATGGACTGGGAGTGCAGCGCGGTAGATGATATTATGACGTTCTGGCCAGACGACATCAGTTGAATGTCGGTTCAGGAGCAAAAGCCAAATTTAGAAAAGATTACTTTACAACACTTTATGGTGCAGTCAGTTAATAGGGTAGAGCGGCCTGTAATGTATGTATAGATAACACATTAAATTTCTAGGTAAATTTGTTTGAAAGACTTACAACTGTATCTCTAAAGCTTTGGTTCAAGGTTAATTGGGAAAATTCAGCTTCAGATAGCCTGGTGTGGTATCTTTTCTGTTAAAAAACTTTTTTTAATCATGAAAGAAATTCTTTTATGAAGGAAAAAGCTATATCATAGATATAAAATTTAACTTATCATAAATCATAAATATTTCACAAACAAACACCAAGAATATATGCGTTAAAATCATTTAAAAGATCATGATTTATTAAGCTCAATAGCTGTTTCTAATTGATTTTCGTTGTATACGTGAGATTTATTGTGGTATCGCATAAAAATGTGTGTTGCCTGCTATTGTATGGGCTCTGACAAGGACAGCTATGATAGATGGACGCGCCGGAATAATGGCCTACTTATTTCAATTTATCTTAAACCGACACCAAAGATACTTGTATTGTATATCGTATATGATGATGTGTTGTAAAAAGGTTGTAACCTTTTCTTATCTGGCTGAAAGTAAGTCTGGGTAAAAAAGTTTGTAAGCATTTACGTCTCAGAAATTTATTTTTTTCACATGTGTCCCGGTCACAATAGATTAGCTCGTCTATTTTAAATTAAACTGAAGCCGATGGTTGGCTGGAAGAAAATGCTTAGGGCATCAAGTTCGCCTCTTTGCGTTTTTAAATAAAGTGTAAATAAATAAATAAATAAATAAAGCCATATTTTATTAGGATTCTCTTATTAAGTTTAAAAAAATTCAATCACTATATGAATTCAATGGCTATAAAACCAGACGATGGCCCAGCTTATGTTAAGTAGTCAGTGTCCCTTAAATATATTGGCAATTGCAGAGGCTTTGCAGATGCGGAGGCAAAGCTGAAACGTGTCATGTCCCTGTAATTAAACCGGCACCAATACGCAGCCACTGTTTTTTGATGGAAATAGGCTATTTTGGTCACATTTCCGACAAATTAGCTAAATATAGCTTACAGCTAAATATATATCTACTGCTAAAATAACCTTTACCGCCACAACTGTTTTTGTCATCAAAATTCATAGAAGAGACACCGGCTTATTTTTAACTCAATAAGCGAAACTATGCAATTTATTTTTGACTAATCACGAAAATTGATTATTTTTAGGGTCCCGTACCTCTAAAGGTAAAAACGGAACCCTTATAGGATCACTTTGTTGTCCGTCCGTTCCGTCTGTCTGTCAAGACCCTTTCTCTCAGAAACGCGTCGAGATATCAAGCTGAAATTAATATCACATACTCAGGTCTGCTCTCAAATCAGTGAAAAAAATCAAATTTCAAAATCAACGCAATAAAAAGATATGGCTGTTTATATTCCATTTATATAGCATATTTAGACATTTGCAACGGAATCAAAACCTTTGGGGTACTTCCCATTGACCTAGAATCATGAAATTTGGCAAGAAGCATTTCATGTAGCACAAAAGGAAAAACTCCGAAAACCGTTCATTTGTAATTATTTCACAAAAAAAATTGTTGATGAATGTAGGTGTACATTTTACGGAACCCTAGTTGCTCAAGTCTGACTCGCACTTGACCGGTTTTTTAAGTTATGATACCAGTCTATTATTATTTTAATGCAGAGTGAAGGCTTTTCTCATACATAGTGCAGAGGCAGGAGCATTTTTTACCATGTTTGTTCAAGACGTATAGGCGATTTCGAACTTGTATTAACTGAAATTCAATGTTTCAACGTTCCCTTCACCGATATCAGTGATTATCTTTTACTTGAACTACTTATTAGATTCCCCAATAAATTGGCTACGGAGTTGCCCTTTATTTTCAGTCAGAGACAATCAACTGAACAGCTCTAACAAAATGCGCCATACACACCGCGATGGCGCACTATCTACACCATAAATCGTAGATAAGTACTGGCAGATTGCTTGCCCATCGCCCCTGGCCAAGCACCGTATTCATTTGTCTCACTCACAATCTGTGGGAACTTATAAACAGATGTTGTATTTCACACATTTTGTATAAGATATAGAGAAGACTTACCATCAAAAGCATCAGGATGATGAATAGATACATTTGGAAAAGCGTTTTATGAAAAAAAAGCCGGCTTGTTTGTGTCTGACTCGCGCTTCTGTGATACAGTATACATTTTATCATTATTTCATTATTAAATGTTGGTTAAAAAATATTTGACGGTTTTTGAATTTTTTTCTTTACTTATTTGTGCTTCTTTGTAAAGGACATTGACCATCCATGTATGGGAGTTGGGCCAAGTGTTGCCCAGCATGAACACATAGTGCATTATGTACCTTAGGCTAACACTACTCTGTAAACGAAAGCTCATCAAAATCTATTCGAGGAGATTTGAGAAAAAAATATTTTTTATCAAGATTTTTTATTGGTGAAGAATGACGTCCAATGGTACGTACCGCAGTAATATTTTAAACAATTGCTCACTTTATAATTACAATCAAGTATTTCATGGTTTCTGACATTCAGAATTGATTTACATTAACAATACTCACAGTTATCTACTTGACATTAAACAATGAATTACTAACATTGATAATATTACATTATTCGTTTACATCGTATGATCAGCCCCCCCTAGACAAGCATTGGCATTGTAGAATAGATATAGCGAAAACGAATCGATTGTGAAATGTATGGAGATGTCAAATTGTTTAGCGACAGCTTATGTCTACAGCACGAATAAACAGTTTTTCTTTCTTTCTTAATGTCAATTCCTTTAATCAATAAGTCAATTAATCTAATACCGTCTTGGTACCTAGCCCATCCTAAAAATCAAACTATGCACATAATGTGGGCACAACTGCCAATTGTTCTGTGAAACATGTTCATCATTTTCATTTTTTACTTCTATTTCCTTCTTTATTTTTATTTTTTGTTATTATTTCACTGTGGCATTTGGGTTTTTGTACGTAGTTTGTTAATTGTTTTTATTAATTGTTTCTTTTTTTCAGTGTTGTGTATGTCTTGTGATAATGTACCAAATAAATGTATTATCTATCTACATGAGCAGCAATACCATCACCATTTCCTTATGCACTCTATTCCACGATTGTCCAGATGTAGCAGTGGTACTTTTTCGACGAAACATGTCTACTCTTTATGTGTGATCGTATGAGTTGGACATTACTGGAAGGCATAGTAAATGCTGACAGATCGTTAAGATCTCCGTTATATTGTTGGATAAGAAATGATCCACTGCTGCGTACATGTTCACTGTAATAATTGGGCGCAAGTTTTTTTGGTAGGTGCCTACAGCGAAAAGGGTCAATTCTTCAGCGGACAATATCGAAAATAATTATATTAACTAAAATCGTTTAATACTTTTAACAAAAATCGTCCCGAAAATCTTAAAAACATAACTAAAAAAAAACCCTGGGACCGATTTTTTTTTAATAATTTTTAAATTTATATGTTAATGCAAGTAATCATTTGGAAGCACTCCCATGTCTGGGCAGCATATGGCCCAAACCCGGTCAATGTCCTTTTATAAGTGACCGGGAAGCACCCTGTGACTTTTAATTCCCTTGCGATTGTGAAAATATGCGGTTACGCCTAAATCTTTGGATTGCATTAAATTAAACGTTTGAGTTTTTTCATTATTTGATATCAAGGCGTTGAATACGGTAATTACAGTCTCAATTAGAAAAACATTGTGTCTCGCGTGGATCCTCGTCAGACACACAAAAGGTTAATATCAACTTGATACCTCCTGGCATCCGTAACAAAGTTGTTGACAGACAGACGGATAACGGAGTGATCCTATTTCTTGTTCCTTTTAAGTTTACCTCTTCAGTGTTTCATTCTCTATGATCTCTAGCTGGGTCACAAGCGTGGAAATATTGAGAGTGCTATATTGAAATGAACATGTGGCGACACCTATCGCCGAACATAAATACAAATTATTAGCTGTTCCACACACAGAACAAATAAGTTTCACCCGCGTAATGATAGGTTTTTGGTTATCTTCTCAGCTTCTGTGGATCATAGCGGGATATGTCTATAGGTTATTTTTCCCCGTTTCTGCCAAAGTTGATGTTACTCGCTGATAACGTAGCTTTTTATTGGTAAAAGATTTTTTCAAATCGGTTCAGTAGTTACACAGTCTAATTAACACAAACAAACTATCAAATCTTTCCTCTTTATAATAGAGGTTTGTGTTTAGAAGGTTAATATATAAAATGCACAGAAGACACATAATCTCAACTATTTGCTTGTAGAACTTCCAAGTCTATTTTTATTGCGAAACTCGTTATACAGGCACTCTCTGAAATGACCACTGAGCGAAGTACGTTTGAGAATATGTACCATGTACACTGAATTTTTTTCCGCAAGCAGTAATATTTGTTTTACATAATGTATCTAAGTCAGGTCCCTTCAGTAATGCTTGCCTCCCTACCGTTCTGATCTATGTCATCGTAAAGTTTATTTTTTATTCTAGACGAAAACCTGAAACTGTTCTATTTTTTATCCAATTCCAAAACTACATTTTTGAACCGTTAGGAGTTAATATCCTAATGCCATAGTGGGGACCGTATGCACGTGTTTTATTTATGAAGTTGTCCAAAAGTATTGATTTTTATGGTGTGCTTTGCCGCCACTCTTTTGGGCACTACCAGTTGACGGCCATGCAAAGAAGTTTTTATGTTTTATTGTTTTTTTCCTTGTTACAGGATAGTGATTTATTTTGTAAATTTTGTACTAGTATTTTAGTATGGTTAAAAAAGAATAGTCTTAGAAAATTCAGTGGTTTAATAGAAAGCTCATGAGTAAAGCTATAAAATTACGTGTGGGCCAAATCGCAAGAAAAAGCTAATATTCATAATTTTATAACATTAGGTTTGCCATTTTATTGGGTGGTTTATTGAAAATGATTGCGATCATTATTTTTTATTGCCACACACTTTCAATGAGCCATAAAAGTCAGGCGCTTAAACCAGAAAACATAAATTTAAATATTAGGTAATAAACCATTTACAGGAACTTTTGAATTGTCTACGAGTCAGAAAGATGAAGTTTTTTGTTCCAAACCGTGGATTCCTGTGTAGACGAAGGACAAACAATCTACAATTTTTTTATTTATTTTTTAGCTTCCTAAAGAAATAGAAAATGATAAACTAAGGCCGTATACAGAAAGAAAGCTGGAAACTTATAAGCGCTTGCCGGCGCTTGTCAGCGCTGGTAATCCGCGCAGGAAAATGTATGAACACGCGCCATTAAGCACTGAACGGTGCCGACAAGCTTCAACACGCGCTGGTCAGCGCTGGGCGTTGCCATAACAACTGCAAGCAAATCATTCCGACATTTTGCTTAGTCTGCTTCAACCTGCTTCCTTTGTGTAGAACGGACCAGCGCTGACAAGCGCCGGTAAGCGCTTATAAGTTTCCAGCGTTCTTTCTGTATACGGCCTAAGACATGAAACTTGAAGGAGTGTGTTGTTTGTGAAGAGTAGATAAGAACCACTTCGGATTTCTGTAAATTCTAACCCTAAAGCGATAAAATAGTAGATGAAAGATTCGACATTCACGCGGTCGAAGCCACGGGCGAAAGCTAGTCAGTCAAATTAATCTAAATTATTTAAGCAGCAAAACCAATATCATAACCATTTGGTCAGTATTACTAAATAAATGTCTTGCGGGCAATACAATTCGACGTAAAACCACGTTCAGCGATTCCAAAGCAATCACATTATGGAGCCCTCTCTTTACCCCTTGACGTCATTTACATGTAACAGGTCAAGGCCTTTTTTTCGGTTTCCTCATTGCTTTGAACCCTATTGAGTCCCCACACCGTGCTCCGATGGGATCACCGAGCTTAACGGACGAAAACTGTGCGTAAATTTTATAATTGGTGGCTTATAGTAACAGTCGATTATTTCTTTTTTATATTGTGTTTTATTTTGTAAAACACCAATTTTTTATCATTGGACGTCAAACAAATTGTGTCCCACAGAACTGTAGTGCAACCCAGTCTAATTTATTCAAGCGATATTGGTTTTGCATTTAAATGATATTTACCTAGTAAGTCTTAAAGTGTGTTAGTGTATACAAAAACTCTTGTCCTATACAAAGAGTTTGAAACCCGCAAAAGCCAATCGAGTATCAACTAACACGAATAACAAAATAACCCTCCCTTGGCTTTGCCGTAATAGTAGTAGTAGTTTATTTATCGCACTACAACAAACGAAACAACTAGTTTATTCTATTCAGCAAAAGCACTCCAACAGGTACTTGTAACAGGTACCAACATTGCATTAGTAGAAACTCTTTCACAAATGGAAACTTTCGCTTCACTGCTTACCCCTCGAGGCCCCCACAATACGGGGAAATGGACGAATGAACGTTACCAGTAATATGCACACATAATACCAGGAAAACGTGTAAATTCTATACAGAAATATGCATTTGTTAACACTGCATAACAATTATGCATGTCGTGAAGTAACTTAATGATGTCAGTAGAGGTATTTAAAAATACGCCTATTAATATTTTGTTTTAAGATACATCACACTCGTAATCCTTGAAAAGCGGAATATTATACAGTGTAAATTAAAGAATACTAAAAACCTCAAACAATTAAAAAGAAATCGGTATGATCGCGTAACTTGACACAATGTATGGAATTGCTATTTTTTGTTGAATTACCAAAAGTCGTAGAACAGGACATATGAAATAAATAAATATCCTGGGACAACTCACACACGGTCCCAAACTAAGCAGAGCTTGTACTACGGTAACCAGACAACATTTTAACATACACACAACAGACATTTAATTTATAAATAACAACATATTATAGATGAAATGCACACAGACACAGAACAAATAATCATGCTCATCACACAAAGTTTGTCCTGGGTGAGAATCGAACCTACGACCTCCGGCTTAGCAGTCAGGGTCCCTAACCATTAGGCCAACAGGCCTGTCGAATTGTTTATAATAATAATTATCAGTAAATAGTCTATATAGCACCCGGCGAAATCAAAGCGGACATGTGCGTGCGGTTACAGTAGTATTAAGGAACGCGAATGCCCGTATTGTTAGGAATGCCTACACAATCACTAGTGAGTAGAGGTTGCAATCGAATATTCGAATTATTCGAATACTATTTCCAAATTTATATTCGAATAGTAAATAAATATTTATTCGAATATTACCAAAAAAAAATCAGTTTAAAGTCTATGTTGATAGAACTTGAAAATTGTTGTTGGCAACACTGCTTGACTCGACGCCATTTTTTCACTTACAGAACACGTTGTTATTTATGTGTAAAGTGGTGCATTGTCTTTTTTGAAGTGATTTTAGATACTTTTATTTTGTTTTTATTACGAGTATTAAGGAGAGAGAACGACTTCAAAATTAATTTAAGAATTTTATAATAATGTAAATCTGTTTTTTTTTCCGAATTAATATTGACGATTTTGATTTTTTAGTGGCATGTAATAGTTTTTTTTTTATTATTAACGAACGAAAGAGAAACGTTTATTTTGTTCTTATTATTAACAGGAGAGTCAAATTTGTTTAAAAATGTTATAATAGGTAAATCTGATTAATTTCCGAATTATAATTGATGAATCTGATTTTTCAGTGTAATATTGCATATTATGAAAATAATACCGTAACGCTTTTACGACACATTTACGTATGTATGTGATACTTTTTGTTTTATTATTAACAAGAGAGAGAGACATTTATTTTGTTTTTATTATTACCGAAAGAGAGATTTTTAAATTTATTTATAAAAAATATCATTATTTTGATTAATTAATTTATTTTATTTATTTATTTAAACTTCATGCACAAGCGTACAAGGGCGGACTTAATGCCTTAGGCATTCTCTACCAGTCAACCCACAGACACAAACTTACAGAAAAACAAACAAAAAAATAATAATTAAAACACATTTTAAGTGGGTAGTCTTATAGCTAACACAATATAAGTTTAATACATATACTTACACATATAAATACAAATTTATCGAAGAGATATATATACTTACCGCCTTACTAATAAACGCTGCATAAAGTTATGACAGGTTTATACGTCAAAAAATGTATGGTTACACAGGCTTTATTCATTGCATAACTTTACACAGTGATTATTAGTAAGGGCATTAATATATAAATATATAATATATAAATATACAAGGAAGAAAATGGTGAAAAAACTCTGCTCATTTGTTATAAAAATAGATCCTCAACTTCCGCTTAAATGCATATTGACTAGTGGCCGTCCTGATATCGAGATCACATTTTCATGTTTAATTGTTTAAAATTTTTGTTGAATAAGTAAATAATTATTGTGCTAGGTTTACTTATCTGCATAAAAATATAGTTCCTAAAGCAATAAACGCTGATATTCTGTGTTTTGTTAATTTTTTTTAATATTCGAATATTCGAATAAAATTCGAATAGCACTGAAAAAATATTCGAATATTCGAAAATTAAAATTATCGATTTTTTGCAACCTCTACTAGTGAGTAGTGCAGGACCCGACCGCGATTGTGACCACGACCTCGCTCGTGAACGCGACTACTCTCGTCACTGTGACCGCTCCTGCAAGTTGTTCGTTCCGCTGTGACCGGACTTTAATACTGTCTAATGACCGTGTATGTATGTCTGTACCTATTGGGCTTATAGCTCATATACCTAGGGGTGAATATATACTTACAAGTTCATGACGTGGTAGCGGAGCTGTTTAACTGTGTAAGAACGTATTTCTAAGCAAGCATCGAACTATTGTGTTGTACCCTACAATGACGTCACCTCTTTGCACTTACGTATTTTAACCCATGGCTGGTATTTCGAACTGTTAGGATGGGGTTCCGGGAGTCCTTTTTAAAAAAACACTTTTATACTGCTAAAAGAAAACACGATTTATTTCTGAATTTTACATACAAAGGAACACTGTTACAGAATAATTTAATTGACTGAACTAATTGACGGGCTGGACTGACTGACTCGAAAACCGCATGGTTTTGCCTTTTTATAAACTTAAGGTAAAATGGAAGCGACGGGGGTTTGCGCTTACTCTGCATTTAATGCATACATGTGACTGTTCATAACATCTCCCCCCTTTAGACTGAGCTTTATTTTTTTAATTTTAGATAAAGCGAAGGGTAAAAGGATAATTTATAAATTAATTAAATTTTAATTTAACTTTGAAATAAAACTCAGTGTACAATATTAAAATTGATTAAAAATATACCCACTTAATATAGAAATTAACATAATATTTTATCCTTATAGAAACAAAAGGATTTTAATTAAAAGAAAGGGATATACCCACATACTATAGTTATATTACTCTAAGAACATATTCTTGCTAATAGTTAAATCACAAGACAAAATAAGAATTTCTAATACAATTACTTATCCCATTAAGATTAAAAGTTACTGAGATTTCTATCTGATCTGTTTAAGTTTCTGAAAGCGACATTTTTATTAATATGTAGATTTGGGAGACTCTTAATCGATTGGTTATCGATTTCACGATCATCTGAAATTTCAGTAAGCTTGATAGAGTTTGTTACAATGTTGTCATTTCTATTTTGCTTTTTATTGTAACATTGATTATAAATTTGGATACAACACATAGAGTTTTTATTACCAAAACATTTCTTATAAACTTTATAAGCTAAATAACAAAATATTGCCGATATTATGGCATAGGTCAGTCCTGAATAATATGTGCCATATTTTATAATATGAGACTGATTTTCAGTATTTTTTATTTCATTTTCTAAACTGTCTAATTTATGCGAGGCTAATTTTAAAGATTCTAAATCAACATTAGACAAACTTATTGGATTGACAAGATGAGAACTTTCATTAACAAAATTATACTTACAACAATCATCAATAGTTAAATCAAAGTCTAAAATTATTTGATTTGGTACAATAGTTTTGTATTTATTCGATGCGTGAAATTGTAATGTTTGGAAAAATGCTACACAATTATTTTCTACAGATAAAATTCCTGTTCCTTGTAAAACATAATCAGTAATATTGTTGTTACATTTCATTGTTAACTTATTTGGTTTAGATTGTACATAAATGTATCTGTTATCATTCAATTTTTGCCAAACATTAATATTACCATAAATAACCTTGGACTCGCAACTTTCGGGAAGCGACAGTGTAACTTCTGTCAATAATCTCGATTCACATGAAGGATTATTGATCGTAGACAAAATTGAAGGTAAAGGACATATTACATAGTCATTATTAACTTGTTTACATTCAATAATATTATCTAATAAAGCGTAGCTTAATCTGTCATCCGTTATTGCTACATATAACTTAGAAGGATGAATCAAAACATAAGTTGAATAGTGTTTAATATCACTTGGAGTTGGTAGCGGTAAGATTTTGTATAGGTTGAACTTTATAGGGTTTATCAAAGGTACTTGTATGATAAACATTAGTTTGTTGTTATAATAATACACAGTTAGTTTAGATAGGTCAATTATAGTATGAATGTTTTGCAACGTCAGTGCAACCGGGAACTCTGAGGTTCTTTTTAATGGAATGTTGTTTGATAACTCAGCATATAATTTCTTTGGAGTTATTACGTATGGGTGCAAAATGTTTGCTTTAGCAAATAAAATTGAATTTAAAATAGTATCTAAAATGTTAGAAATTGACAATAATGATCCTTCTATAATATTAAACATAGAGTTAAATCTTTCTAAATTAATTAAGTTAGTACTAGTCTTAGAGTTAGCATTAAAGATATAATTAAGTTTTTCAATACGATTATTTAGTTTAATTTCGTTATCGTTTAATCTTTGTATGGAAACGTTAAAATTATTAATAGTAGAACGAACAACGTGAATGTTATCTTTCATTAAGGAAAAAATATGATGCTCGTTTTGTTGACATGTGTTAATAGCATCGTCATATTTTCTTGCATCGTCGGCATCTAAGGTGCCAAAGAAAAATTTTAAAATTTCACCTCCGAATTCAATTGCGCGTTTATAGCGGCTATCTGAAATAAGATGCGATAACGAATCTAGTTTAAGTTTATTAGAATTAATAAGTATCTCTAAGGGATTAATAATATCTTTACAATCTACTTTAAATGCAGCTAAGTTATTAGCTTTTTCACAAAAAGTGGATACACTTTGTATAGTGTTTTCAACTTTCTCCATATAGGGTTGGATAGGAACAACATCTATATGTGTAATGACATTCCAATAGTCATTATGAAAGTAGACGATAGAAGCCGGGTCAAAATAAATACCAGGACTATGTTGAATAGTCTTGATCGGCTCGGAAATACTTGAACACACGACACACCTGTAACAAATATATTCACGCTGGTTTTATTTCGTTAACGTGATATTTAGTGTATTTTCGGTTAACGCAGAGGGTCACATTATTTTTACCGTGTGTTTTAACTATTTTGAAAGGTCCCTTCCACACAGGGGATAAGGCTTTACGGAGCCTGTGGTGTTGTTTTAAATAAACTAAGTCACCAGTTTTATATGTTTTTTCTCGCGCACTTGAGTCATAATATTTTTTAGAAGCTTCTTTACTTTTATTCATATTTTCAATAGCTTTTTCACGAGAGTATTTCATCCTATATTGTAAAGCGCGAATGTATTCTTGATAAGTGGTGTTATCTTTCGACTCGTAAACACTACTAGGAATTGATGGCTTATAGCCGTATAGAAGTTCGAAAGGTGTAAATTCGGTTGTACAATGCGGCGTTGTATTGTATGACAGGATCGCTGTAGCAAGATAGCAATGCCAGTCATCCTGATTGTCATTAACAAATGACCTTAGGTACTCCTTAAGGGTAGCATGGCTACGTTCTAGTGCGCCATTTGTTTGAGGATGATAAGGGGTAGAAAATAAGTTTTTAATTTTAAGTATTTCATTTAATTGTCTAAATAGCTCAGACGTAAAGGTTGTACCTTGATCGGTCAGCAAAATTTTGGGGAAACCGAATAATGAAAAGAAATGGATGAGGCTGCGTGCAACTTCATCAGTCGTACAAGTAATCATTGGATAAGCACACGAAAATTTAGTTAAATCGTCTTGGAGTGTTAGGATGTACTTAAATTTTTGGAGGCCAGCTTCGGGTACAGTACCGACAATATCGAGAGCTAATCTTTCAAATGGCCTTGTACTTGTCGACGTTATAACCATAGGTGCTTTATTGGAAGCTCGTAATGGTTTATTTATTTGGCACATTTTGCAATCTTTAACAAATTGTTCAATATCTGAACGCATAGTTTTCCAATAGTATGAAGCTTTAATTCTGCTTAACATGCGTATAATACCCGGGTGACCAGCTATGGTCGTCCCATGATTCTCTTTGAGAATATTTTGAATTTCGGCAGGAGTTGGGTAAAGTATTTGATTTTTGTAAATATGTAAAATAATATTTGTGCCGTGAAAAATATATGATAACATATTATATATTTTGACGTAAACTAATTTAGTAAAAGGTTCAGAAAAATCGGGTAAAGCTAATTCTTTATCGTAATCAGTTTTGGACATGATTTCGTCACGTAATTTTATTAGAAGATTATAAATTGTTTTATAACTTGTTTCATCGAAATGATGAACTTTAGTAAATAAGAAATATAAAGTTTTGTTGTTTTTACAACTGACCACCTGTACGGTGTCAGGTTCGCGTTCGCCTGCGCGATATTGTTCAGGGTCATCAATAATTGATAACAACTGTTCACAATGAGGCATAGAACTATCTAAATCTAGAGATACTGGACAAGCAATTGATTTTTGTTTTGCTGTATGTAAACTCTGATTATGTTCTTCAATTTTAGTATCAGATGTAGAGATAGTTTTTGTAAATTGTTTTTTAAAATATTCCTCATAAGTAGTTGAGTTTAATTTAGAACTACGTGTAGTCACAGCATTTACTGGATAACGCGATAATGCGTCTGCATTACTATTTACTCTGCCTGGTTTATATATGATTTCGTATTCGTATTCTTCTAATTTTAATCGCCATCTTAATAAACGACCGCCTGGGTCTTTTGCGTTAAATAGCCAGGTCAAAGGTCTGTGATCAGTTACAATTTTAAACTTATAACCGTAGAGATAGGGCCTAAATGTATTGACAGCAAAAAGAATAGCGAGAAGCTCTTTCTCGGTAGTTGAGTAATTGCCTTCTTGTTTATTTAAAGTTCGGGACGCATATGCAATGGGCTTATCTTTTCCTATTTCGCCCTGTGATAAGACTGCGCCGACCGCATAATTTGAGGAATCTGTCGTTACTACAAAAGGCTTGGAAAAATCTGGATACTGAAGTAAGGGAGCAGAGATGAGTTTTTGCTTAAGAGTATTAAAAGCTTGCTCCTGTACATGAGACCAATAAAAATTGACATCTTTTTTTAATAATGATGTAAGAGGCTTAGTTATGTGTGAGAAGTTCTCTATGAATCGCCGGTAATAACCAGTCAATCCAAGGAAAGATTTTATGTCTTTGGGATTTTTCGGTGTTGGAAATAAAGAAATGGCCTTGACCTTATCGGGATTAGGCGAAACACCGTCATCTGTGATAACATGACCTAAGTAGGCAACTTCTTTTCGAAGAAATTCACATTTGTCGGGCTGTAATTTTAGATTTGCCTCTCTAAGTTTGGAGAACACTAATTCAAGTTTGTGAATATGAGATTCAAGGTCGTGTGAATAGATGATACAGTCATCAAGGTATATATAGCAGTGAAGACCTTGTAATCCTGACAGGACTAAATTCATCATACGTTGAAAAGTTGAGGGAGCATTTTTAAGACCGAAAGGCATTCGGGTAAATTCGAATTGTCCTGAAATGCTATTAGTAATGACACTAAACGCTGTTTTTTCAGTGTCCTTGGAATCTAGCATTAGCTGATGAAATCCTGATGCTAAATCAAGAGTGCTGAAGTATTTTGAATGACCTAGTTGGTCTAAGATGTCGGTTATGAGTGGAAGAGGATAAACCTCTGAAACCGTGACATCGTTTAAACGCCGATAATCTATAACAATTCGCCATTTTTGTTTGCCGGAAGCGTCTAATTTTTTCGGGACCACCCATACAGGGGCATTCCAAGGCGAAGTTGAAGGACGAATGATGTTTTGATCGAGCATCTTCTTGATTTGCTTCTCAACTTCATCTTTATGAACTTCGGGGAAGCGATACGATTTAACGTGAATAGGGGCTGCATTCCCAGTATTAATAGAATGTTTAATTACATTGGTATGAGTTAAAAATTCGCCATCGAGATGAAAAATATCAGTATATTTAGAAATACAGTTCATCAACGCTTTCTTTTCTTGCGCGTTTAAATGAGAGCATCTTATTTGCTCGAGAACCTTTTGAGACCGGTCAATATTTAAGGAATTTATTTGATGAATGAGTTCCTTATGAGTGTCATCTAAATTAGAAATAGGAAGTTCGAATGGACTTAATTGAACTTGAAAATCATTAATTTCAACTTCAGATTCGGTGGTATTGAGAACAGAAACGTTGACTCTGTTGTTCGACTTTACGCTTACTATGCAGTTTGCTAAGAACACACCTTCACAAATTTTGTTATCTAAAATCAAAGCTTCCTTTGAGTCGCCAATCTCTGATAGATTGGAAACTGGACACTCAATGACCGTTTCTGACCGCGGGGGTATAATATATGATGGCTTAGTGCAGCAAATAGGTATTTCATAACCATTTAAATTAAGGGTATTATTTGAGTATTGAATGTTTATACCAAAATGTTGAATAAAATCGGTACCAATGATACCATCATAGTTTAAATTAATCGTATCGTTAATCGCGTGAAACGTATACTCGAATGTTATTTTATTTTTAGACGAAACATTATACTCAAAGCTGAGTTTAGTCGACCCTAGAGATTCCCAATAGGAATTGTTATCACTTAAGCCTTTAAGTTTTATAATTTCGGGGCCAAGCACTGGTTTATTAAGTAAACTGGAATGTTTGACTAATGAAATTGCGGAACCAGTGTCTATTAAAAAGCACAAGGGATTATCATTATAATTAGTTTTTAAATATACGTGAGGCAAAGAAACTTTGTTATTGATGCAATTAATAGTAAATGTTTTTGTCTCGCTCTTACGCAAAGAATCCCTGGCATAAAAACTCGATTTTACAGAGTTCGAATTAGAATTAATATTTTCGTTAAGTGTTTGTGAATAAGCATTGACCTGTGTTAAAGATAATTTAGGAACACGGTCAGAAGAACACTTAGTTTTATTATTTGCGCTAACCTGTGTTGGAAATAATTTAGGAACACAGTTTGAAGGACACGTAGTCTTATTATTTGCGCTAAGCTGTGTTGAAAATAATTTAGGAACACAGTTTGAAAGGTCTTTTGAGCCTTTATTTGCGCTAAGCTGTGTTGGAGAAAATTTAAGAACACAGTTTGACGGAAAGGTTTTTTCCGTAGAGACTTTCGTGCCGTTTATATTATTTTTATAAGGTTTCAGTAGACACGGAACCGAAACCGTATTCAGTTTAAATTATTATCATTGCAAGTGTCTACATTATTTACATTAGAACGATTATCGCTCGACTCGTTACTTGAGCTCGGTGCACTTGAACTTGACGGTGTAGAGTTACGTGAACCGGCGTGCGAGTTAATTTTGTTTTTATATTTAAGCTTGCGACATTCGTTTATTAAATGACCACGATTTTTACAATAGGCACATGATTTATTTGGATCAAATTGAGAAGTTGGTTTATTATTAGAGTTATTATTTTGTGCCGAATTTAAGTGGTGCATATTAGGGGAAAAGTGTTTATTTTTATTTTTGTAACACTCTGAAGAGACATGACCGCTCTTATTGCACGTTGTGCATTGTTTATTAGCACGAGAGTTAAGTTTTGAAAGATTATAAAGCTTTTCTTCCTCGACAGCATATGTTATTGCTTCGGACAAAGTTTTTGGACACCTACACCGCACAATATGAGAAAAATTACTGTTTAACCCTAACAAAAACGTATTGAGGGCCAAGTCTTCCATGGCGGCTATCCGACCTAAAAGTTCTTTATCATTTTCGCAGCTATAATGGATGTCAGATTGCAGTCGAGTTAAACATGATTCAATACGAATAGAAAATTGCATCACGTCTTCGGAAGGCAATTGTTTACAGTTTTGTAAATCTACTAATAAATGAGTGGAGTGTTTTTTCTCTCCAAATGTGGTTTTAAGAAATTGTTTGATCTCTGACCAATTATTAAATGTTTTTAAACAACAAGCTAACTGAGCTTTGCCTTCCAACTGCGAGATGATATATTTACACAAGACGTTCTGTTGATCTGTAGTGGCTAAAGAGAATGCATTTTCACAGTTGGTTAAAAACGCGGGCAATAATTCGCGATCTCCATTAAAAGGTTTGATGAATTTCGTGAGGACAGAAAGCGTAATTTTATCGGCCATTTTAATTTTTTGCTTTTGTGCCGTATCGTCCTCGGATGAACTATATGAGTTTGATGAAGATGCGATTTCCTCGGATTTCTCTTGTTTTAAAGGCATTAAAGAAATAATAAGTAATTAATAAAATATAGTACTACAGACCATCAGACATGCCCAAAAAGTAAGATATAAAATTGTATAAAAATTTTAGTTAAGAAATATTTGTAAAAGTTGTAAAAATTAAAACTTGAAATTTTAGAAAATTTAGGAAATTCACTTCACTTGATTTAAGAGCACTTTCACTTTGATTTTTAAAAAAAAAGAGAACTCACAGTATTAGCGATATGATGGCAGCAGTCGCGAACATTCTGGAACGTCACACGAAGTGTCGTGGGAAGCGGCGGCGGCACCTGGCGACTCAGCGAGTCGTATTACAAGGCACTCGTCGTCACGTCGAGTTCTTCTTCACGTGGCGTGCTTTGACCACGTGGCTGATGATGGATGGATGAGTCAGTCCGCCAGATTCTGAGCAGGTCCTTGGATGATGATGCGGGCTCACACTCGAGAGTGGAGGCTGACCGTCGACCACAAGACAGAAGATAGTGTTTCAGTGATGCGGGCTCACACTCGAGAGTGGAGTCTGACCGTCGACCACAAGGCAGCAGCGCGTGTTGTAGGGTGATGCGGGCTCGCACTTGAGAGTGGAGGCTTACCGTCGACCACGTGGAGTAACGCAGCGCGGGCTTAGGCTTTTAGACAACCCAAGGCTTACCGTCGGCCACTTTGAGTTACGCAGCGCGGGCTTAGGCTTTTGGATAACCCAAGGCTTACCGTCGGCTACTTTAAAAGGACTTCTTGACCACGGAACCAACAAATATAATGGTGCAGACGAGAGGAACGAATTCGCGACGCCTACACCTATAAATCCCAGTACTCACGGTTTTTCCTGGGATCCCACTTCTGACACCAAATTTGTTAGGATGGGGTTCCGGGAGTCCTTTTTAAAAAAACACTTTTATACTGCTAAAAGAAAACACGATTTATTTCTGAATTTTACATACAAAGGAACACTGTTACAGAATAATTTAATTGACTGAACTAATTGACGGGCTGGACTGACTGACTCGAAAACCGCATGGTTTTGCCTTTTTATAAACTTAAGGTAAAATGGAAGCGACGGGGGTTTGCGCTTACTCTGCATTTAATGCATACATGTGACTGTTCATAACAGAACGTTACGGTATCTACAGCTTCCATTAATCTTTAAAAAGCAAGCCTCAATTTCAGCCAATATGCAAAACGAGCAAGCTAACACGTTCAGTGAGGCTTGCACTGTTTGCATAGTCTGATGAACCGCAGCCAATACACCCACCGCGTAATAACGAGCCGTTTATAAAGTCAAGCGTCTAACATTAAATTATGGGGCGATATGTTTCGTTAAATTTTTGGCCCAAAGCACAATATGTAATTTTTTTTTATAAAGTAAAGTCAAAGTTAGTTTGTTAATTCTCTTTAAATAATTGAAAAGGCTTTTTAAAACGTCATTAAAACGTAAAATAGTTGAACCTACTACCTCATTATAAAGTATTCTAAAAGCTGAAAAGTTTTTGTCTTGTTTGTATAAACGGGCCAATCTCTAGAACTATCGAAACTACGATAGACGAACCACGTGGGAGATAAAGAACATTTAACAAATTTATAGTAGTTTCAAGTATATTACGAGGAACTTGTAAACTCTACTTCTTGCGATATTTTCTATATTTTGTTGCATTTAAAACTAAACGGGTTTAGAATACTTGTAATAATTAAGTATAAAAAATAACGCCAACTGCAAAATAATCACGGAGTAACATGTTATATAAAAAACAAAACTGCAACTTAAACGCAATCCGCCTTATTACAAAACAAGGTTTTTCTCTAAACCAGGTTTAAACCATTGAGCTAGGTTTTGTATTTCGAACCTTGATTGTATCAGAATAAGATTCAAATTACAAAACCTGGCTCAATGGTTTAAGCCTGGTTTAGAGAAAAAACCTTGTTTTGTAATAAGGCGGAATTTGTATACCTTAAAGCGATGTCATGCGATGCGATGATAAGTGCCACTTTACGCACTAGTGTATTAAAATGCCATACGCACGTGAACAAACACAACGCAATCTTAAGAAACATTAAATCTAACATTGTTCGTTTAATTTAATCCAAGCATTTCCTGGAATATTGCCAGTGGTTTACTTTGCACTAAGCAACTTAATTTACGATTTTCGTTCACAATTATTATGATTTGTGTGAAGATTCTCATTTACGTGATACTTAATTTACCAGAACTAATTTTGTGAGTTCATAAATCCTTTATTTATTTCAATAAGATACAAGTGAGTTAAGTTTAAGTTTGTATTGTGCCCCATGCAGAATTTATTTATCGTACTTTAACAAGTTTTTTCTATAAGTGAAACTTTTCCTTTCTGTCTCATAAAAAAAAACCATTACCGCATAGAGTGCAATAATGTAAATAACAAAATCAGGATTTCGTAATTTTTTGCGTTACAAGTCTGAAAGCACACAGTAAGTCACATGAGTAAGCGTGCTAAATTCTATGACCACTGAAGAAACATAAAATCGTGTGTCTGGACACGATTGTATGTTTCTTCAGCAATTTAGAATTTGCTGTAGTTTAACAAAATTCCCATTCTGTGTGGCTTGCGAGCACGAATCGAACACACTACGCGTACGATCAGAGCGTCAATGTCAACGGCAAATTCGTTCACAGAGTGTTACATTTCATGTTACTTTGCAGCAATCTGAGCACGACTTAACGAAGACCATCCCTACAAAATATAAGATAAATCCGCATTAATATTGTTCTTATTTATGTACTTATCTTATCCCAAGGTAAACTAAAAGTCGATGGCAGACGTTAATACGCGACGTGACTTATCTTCTAAGTGCACTCTAAGTACGTTTGATAGACTTTGGTCTTAGTGTCACGGGATTAAAGTTCAGCGGTTATTACAGATGACACACCAGATTTAATAGATTTTGTTTCAACATTATTTAATATTTTTCTACTATCCCGCTTAGTAGTAAATACTAAGAGGTGTTTGTGAATTGTATGAAATATATTAAAACATGTGCTCTAGACATCCTTGACGTAGTAGTTGATCTATTAGCTGATGTTGCATAGCGAGGGTTTGATTCCTATATTCAACAAGAATTTCATCATAATATTTGTCTTTAATGGTGCCGATTCTCTTATTCACAAACTAACGTTAATTTAAGTTAAGTGCATCTTTCTCTTTCCATTTAATTAAAAAAAGGACAGAAGATAAAATATTAGTAATGTCCTGTCAAATTTAGACACTCCATAGATAATTTAGACGCGATTTAAAAACATGGCGTCTAAATATACGTCAATTTTCATCAGGCGCTGTCTAATTTGACAGGATTAAACTAAATTGTATCTTTTGTCGCTTTCATTAAGAAATGGAAAGAGAAAGATGCATTTAACTTAAATTTAGTTAAGTTTGTGAACAAGGGAATCAGCACCAGTATTTGTCTCCACAAGAGTTAGTCATACTGAAATACAACACACTACAAAAAAGTTTATTGTTCTTCTCACACAAAGAATTTATGTAAGTGTAAAAACTGGTTGTGGGTATGTGACTTATTTGTTTAGTAAAAAAATAAAAAACGTACGTTCGGTGGTACTAGCCAAAAACAAAAGAAAACTAAAAATGGCACGAAAAAATACACAGAAGTTAGTTTTCATTATTATTCCTTTGGTTATCTACCGTGTTTTTACTGAATAACACTCCACAGAACATCAATAACCAACTATATGGGACACTGGATAAATATTTCCTTTTCATTACCATTCCCACATGTCATCAAGCAAACATTTTTTCCCGCAGTAATGTTTGAGTGATCGCGTTTACTCCATACCCGTAAATGTATTTGTATACGAGATAGTTCTATAGGCAGCCGGTACAGGAGTGAATAGTTGACAGAGATCAAACTTGAAATAGTAACTCAGGGCTATCCTATCTCAGACACCGTTCTCTATTTAAGATTGTACTTTACCCAGGGTAAACAATGTACCCATGATGTTGAGATAAATAAAGATATAAAATTACAATGCTTGTAATTAGTGACCCTGACTGCTAAGTCGGTGGTCGCATGATTGTTTGTTCTGTGTCTGGGTGTAATAATATTACACCCAGATACAGAACAAACAATAGTATTTATAAATTATGTATATTGTATATCAATTGTCTGATTACCAAATACAAGCTCTTCTTATCTTGGGATCAAATAGCCGTGTATGTGTTGTCTCAAAAAAATATTCGACATATTCACCCATATTTACTTATATGTACCCATACACTACTCACACATACTGCATTTGACATGTATTATATTTGATACCAATTTGTACACAGTAAGTAGCCTTTATATAATAAAAAAAAACAAGGAAATACACAATATTTTTATGTTATTAAGTCCCTGTGTAGTTTAACGTGGTTATGCAGTTCGGACTCTGTTGCAGTCTCTACTCCTGTCCCTCTGAATCGCGGTAACTCGCGCTCGCTCTAAAAGCTGCCCCGCTCAAACGTATGCGTATTTGTAGTTGGTAATGGTTCCGCAATTGAAATACAATTTCCACTTAAATTTTGATCACACTTTATAGCTTTCAGCGTGTTTACGATTTATCTGTAGTACTTTATTTTTCTGTTTTGCATGTTTATAGGTAAGAAACGGTAATAAGTAGATACTAATAGATAGATACACGATTATTATGCGTGATATCTAAACCTTGCTGTAATGGTCATACGTCTTTGCTCTGCATTTTTGCGGCCTTCAGTTTAATTCCTAATGTTTATTACTATTATAAACACAAAAGTAAGTTATGCAAGAAAAACCCAACGGTCAGGTAAAACAGCTGAAGGATACTACCCTAAGTTCTCCATGTATATAACCAAAGAAGCAAATTGTTTTTCTTCACTCTCCCAACATGCACTCTAAAAGGGTTGTCACACGATATTTTTGTTTCTAAAACTTGTTCAAGATAGATTGTTGGTTTTCGTAAGAGACTACTCAGTAGGTAAGCACGGAATCCACTAAACTTATTTACCCACACAAATAGCGTCTATGTAAGACGTGCGATCCTGCGAGCAATGAATCCCACGAATCTCATTGCTATGCGGCATACAGATTGGGAGCGAAACCCAACTATATTTTACTTCTATCCCGTAGAAAACTGGGAATTTAAAAAATGTGGCAATCTCCTCCGCGTTTTATGCTGAAATACCTCTGTATTTTTTATAAGAAAGAAAATATTTCACACAGCTTTTAAGACTGTGAGTTTGAATGTTACGGATGCACGAGGATATGAAGGCGTGAATTAAAAAGCAGCCTAAATGGCTTAAAATATTTTTGGTTCAAGACAAAAGTACATATGTTGTTCAGGATGTACTTTGGCTCATCTATCCTCTATCTTGTTATTATAGTTTAAGAATTGTGCAACGGTGATATTATTATATTTATCGACTAACGGACCCTACCCTATCCAAAGCTTTCATTAGATTTCAATCGCGTGGAAAAGGCACATTAAGTTTTTCTCGAATTTGAACATTATCAATACGATTTTCCACTTTTTCTTCATAAGATCCTTCCATGGACTTTAAATAAACAATATTTTTAAAGAAAAAATCCGAACGATATTTTTTTTCTAGTTTTGCACCTAGCAACGTTTTACTAAAAGTAGCCATACTAGATAGATAGATAGATAAACATAACCTTTTCTAAATTATTCCTATTCAAAACAAAACACGATTACATGCGCGGTTCCTCACATACTCATGAAGCCGTAAGTATCGGTCCGATCGCGCGTAGAACTGTATCGGATACGAGATAAGCCGGACATGTGTCGGACACGGGCTGGACACGTGCTGGACACATGCAGCTGCATGGAATATGAATGCAGGATGCTTTTGTGAATCACTGGATTAGCTTCGGTATTATCGGCACTAGATTTTTGCGAAAGCAAGTAGCCGACTAGCCGGTCAACGATTCTAATCTGAATTTGAAGATGAAATTTGCTCTTGAATGAGTTTTTTTAACCTTCCAAACAAAATTAGTTTTAAAGATTAGTTTGTTAATCTATTTATTCAGTTGTCATGCTACGTGAAAGTTTAGGAGAATGGATAAATGCGTGTTATTCTATCGTGCAAAAACGATTGAACGAATGTTGTTGAAACGTTCGACGAATAGTAATGTTCCTTAAACATTAGTATAATACAGTCGCGGTCTGAAAGTGGTTACCACCATAAGGATCACAATAGACCACCACCATCCGGGGGTTGACCTTAGGTGCACTTGAGTGGTGCATATAGGGATAATCGCCGGTTGGTGCCTCACTTCATATTATAAAGCTTTATTTAAGGGGCCTCTGCGAGTTGGCTTCGGCCCCTCGTATGCCTTCCAAAGGGAAGTGCTACGTATATGCTACATCTTATCACTCTATGACTACCAGGTGTGGAGCCAAACCCAAAAACTAACATAACGCGGGTAAATTTCTTTCATGGAGACAGCTACTCTAGACACGTCTATACCACTTCAATAAGGAGAAATTGATTATTTTTTGGCTTAACTTTTACTCATCTATACTATTGTCATTCTTCTCAAAATTGCGTCATACAGAAACGAGTCGTCAAACTATTAACTATTTATCTACACTACGCCTTACTCACTTCTTTGTGCCGAAGCCTTTACTTACACGAGTACAAAAGACAAAATGACGAAGAACAAAGAAAAATAAACCAAAGATTATATGAACTGTTAACAAAAACTAGTACACAATGGTATAATAATAATGTCAATAATATCAACTTACTAAAAGAATCCGTAGTTTATATTTCATTTTTCCCTCTTTTTCCTAAAACCTTGTCTTCCCAGGCCCAAGTAAAGGGTTTCAAATAATACACCCCAAACAAAATAAATGGTACAACGATACCCTTTTGTTTTTTTTATTAAACTTTTTTATAATGATGGTTTGTAAGGGTTGATCGTCGCCGAGCTCTTTCGAGCTGTTAAGTTAATCCAATTAGAAGAAAACGGCTCCATTGATGTTTAATTAAAAATGAAATGATTTTATTTTCGGTACGCTAGCAGCGAAAGTCAGTGAGCACTGATTTTTTTAAATATTATCACCTGAATAGTCTTAAATTAAACGTTACAAGAAACCGATTTTTAGTACTTCTTATAATGGAGCTAATTGTTACGATATTCTAATATTTGATTACTATATGAGAATTTAACCAATGTAAATTTAATTTTACAAGTAAACAAACATATCTAGACGATAAGCATATTACGCGATACTTGTGGAGCGATTACAATCTACCTACGTCCATTTAATGTCACTGAAATTTTACCATGTAATTTCATACACGTTTATCAGTTTTTCTTGTTGATCTACCGTTCATTCGTGATTCTGATTTTGAATTAAATACATATGTTGATAATTGTATGTCAAAATCAGTAGATAATCCGTTAATAATAACACATAACTGCAAAAAAAATAACAATATATTGATCAAAAGCAATGTGCAGCTCACTGCGCCATAAGTTTGAAAAATCTGTCTGCACAATAACTAGGTCATCGCAATGAATATTGTAGAGCTGTCAAAATGTAAGCTATTTCAGCGTCCATGATTAAATGCCAATACTGAACACAGATGGGATTTCAATCATTCAAATTAGCCTGCGTTACTTTACGCTAAACGTATTTTAATTAATCGGGAAAAGTGATATGGGCGTAATATTGACACAATAAATAAATAACATAAAAAATGTGAATTTTAATAGGTTATCCCAATTCATTAGTGTTGTGTGAATTAGAAAAATAATTCTTAAAAATCTAGTAAAACTCTTTTCGATGAAATAAATGAATCTACTCCAATATAAAAACTTAATTTCCTGCAGACTATGAACTCCATCGCAAAACCATTAAATAGTGACAAAAACAGAACATCATCCCTGAGCATTTATCTTCTACGGAGAGTTATAAAGGGCATAAATAAAGCAAAACCTATAAGGCTTTAAAGCAACAATGAAAAATACGAACCGTTTTACGTTGGGTGGGGCGGAGTGGGCCGCGGGGTTCGGCGGGGCCACGCGCTCGGTGGCCGCGCTCGAACAATGGGGGCCCGGCCAGACCACCGCTGCACAAATAAAAAAAACACATGAACAACCGCTCCAATTATTGACGTGGGCATAGGATGAAAATTCCTAGCTACACGCCCGCGCTTCTAACTTTTGCGTGTTATACTTATTGTTCAGAGACGGAAGTTGCGCAACTGTGGGGTGACTGTTGCTGCGAATAATGTGAAGTTTGTTAACAATTGTGGGTGTAAATACGTGATTACTGAGGATGTTTTGTTTGTTAGCAGTTTGTTATTCAATTCATATTTGTATACACATTAGTTTATCTACCAACTAAGTGACAAATAGTACCCTGGAAAGCAGATCAACATGTCCGGTTGTCATTCGTAAATCTTTTATTTTTACGGGTAGCCAGAAGCCAAAAAGTCTGACAACCAATCTATCCAGAAATGCGTTGTGCGAGTGTAACCTAGTAACTGGTTTGTGAAAGTCTGATAGGCAGTCGCTTTATGTAAAACACTGGTATTCAGCTGAATTTGGTTAGGTTGGAGCACAACCCTAATATTAGTTGATAAAAAGTTTTTGGTGTTAAGTCTACGTTTTTTTTTTTCGATTATTTTATTTCGTCTCGTCTTTTATAGACATTAACGTTTTTAGTATTGTGTGCTTCACAGAGAAACACAAACTATTTGATTTACATTTTAGCTTGTTTAACATTTATATTGCTTTTTAATTTCCCTTTTATGTTTTACGGCCTCACTTTAATAAGCACGTAAGTACCTTGTTATCTATTCAGCACCTTTATATGACTTGTAGAGAAGGCCTAAGGCATTTAGTCTACCTAAAACATTTGTCTCGGGTCGCACGGCAAATGGTTTTTACTGGGAAAAGTTTTTTTACTATTTCTGACTTTTTAGTGCTATAATCAGAGATGGTCTCAGAACAGTTTTCGATCGAACGGTATCGATAATATATTATGTTTAAAATAGTAATTTTCTCAATAAATTGGTAAAAATTAAAATCCATGAATGAAAATAAAAATGAAAGAACCGTTTACCTTATAGTAAGACAATAAAAGACTGGTGTTATTATAATTCATAAGACAGAAAATACAATTCGCTTTAGTTGATCCAACTGTCATCATTTTTATTATTAATTTTACTCATGTCTTGATTTTTTTTGTAATCTTTATTATATTTGATTGCTCACTATAGTATAGCAGCTTAGGAATTCTTCCTAATCCTTACATAACGATGTAAGGATTCAAAGAAGCTCTTGGTTCCAACACTTATGTCGACTTACTGAGTCCATGGCACACGTTTTCAAAACGTTATTAAACTCTTATTCTTTCTAGAATGCATCGAGAATAAAATCCTGTAACAATCTTTTCTTTCATTCAACCTTTTACAGTGCAATAGTAAGTACTCGTATATAATAGCTACACTAACTGAAAAGCAGTACAACGAACACCCATTTAAATTTGGACCAAAACAATTCCGTTAGATAAATATAACTAAGCCCAGAGGTCAGCAACATTCCATTACGCCGGCCAGTTGGTCGGTGCTGCCAAATAGGTGGAGGCTCATGCATGCCCATTAGCCATGGGAGACTCGCCAACATAAACAAGTGAAAATAATGGAATACTCGTGGCGTTTCATTTATTTGAGATTTATTTAGCATCACACTCACCTTTTATTAACTACGATAGAAGGTATGTTTTACTTTGAGCAACTTGTCATCAGAGGTCCACAACACGGAGGTTCTGAGTGAAACTGAGTATCTGACTGACTGGCTTCTGATCACAAAGTAAGTATATTAGTACTTCGTGCGTCTGACTGACCCAAAACTCAAATTGAAAAAGTCACGATGGTATTTGCCCGGTACCAACTCTTTTATTTGCCTTTTTTTGCCTAAACTTGGATAATTTAAATATTGTGTTCATTAATTACTTAAAACTAGCCCAAATACTAAGTATATTGTTCGAAAATCGAATAATCAAATAATACCAATGCTCGTAACGTACCACCTGTTCTAAAATAATATTTTTCCTTATAGAAATAACATTACCAAGTCCCCAAATGCGCGTAGCGATTAGACCGTCTGCTACGGTGGCGTAGCCCGTGTGCTACGAGCTACGGCGTAGCAACAGCTGATTTTCTTATAAAGTGCATTTTAAAAGGGTAACTTTTTCTTAGTGGTTAGATACCTGGTTTAATTTCTACTTGCTTCCATACTTTTTTTATTTCTAGATAAGTGAATAAGCAATATTATTATCTAACTTTGCGAACAAAGTGCAAGTGGAAGTAAGCCGTGGCTTAATTACCGCTAAAACGTAGCAGTTTCAGTATTTTTTCTCTTTTCTTAATTGCTTTCCATTTCTTGCTAACATAGAACCTTTAACAACTTCTTTAGCAACTTTTCTAGTAATAGAATACACTAGTACAGGCTTTTCAACTAATTACATTTCTTGAAGTTTTTATATATAGACACAGGCTTTCTGTTGCTAATCAACGCACAGCTATGACTACAGTCAGAAAAATGAAATTTTAATTTGGGTAGAAGTTTCGAAAATATTTTTTAGAAATTCCACCCATAACCGCTTCAAATAGAGGACATAATTAAATGTTTGTATATAAAAGTGAACAAAACCTTGGGTCTACTTATGGCGAGGGTTGGATTATGGAAACAACATCACTGACTTGACACTTCACTTTAATTCCGGTTACAAGTATGTACTATAGGTGCGTTGCTCAAATGACAATAATAATCCGAATACCTTATACTATCCGCGGTAACGAAACCATAGCGTGCTTTTAACTGAGATACCGCCATCTAGGGAAGCAATCGGTACTACTTATTTAAGACTATTTTGTGAACGCGCTATGACTTCGCTTCCCAGCTCAGACAAAAAGAACAGGTGAAACAACTTAACGGCTACTTCCAACACAATATCCTGCGTAATATTCTTCCACATTTGCCAAATATTTTCATATTCACGGAATCTACTTAAAGTCGATTCAGCGCGAATCCTCCATAATAGATCATAATACAAGGAAGGCACCTCGCGAATCGATTTCCGCCGGAAATGCAAAGACTCGGCACGATATTGCCCATGAGTTATTGCCATAAAGTATGGAGTGTAGTTCTCTCTGTCACTCGGAATTTTATTAAAAATTTGTCTTAGGAAAACGTTATTGTAATAGATTGGAAATAGTGAATTTATTTTTGTAAAAGCCAATTTATCACTCTGAAAGAAAAATTAATAATCCGCTATATTTAATTCTTCTTTTGAATTGTCGTGACGGCCTAGTGGTAAAGGCCACATTTGTCATACTTAAGGTTAAGGGTTCGATAACAAGTAACAATGTGCCTTTTTAAATTCATATTATGTACTTTATAAGTTGAGGACATGACTGACATCCTATGCACGTAAAGCCGTTGGCCCCTGTTGTCATTTGTAGAGCGTTGACAGTCAGTGCGGGTAGTTAGAACCCCGAAAGTTTAATCGTGGCGTATCGTGTAACGCAGTAACTGGGCTGTGGAGGCCTAAACAGTCACTTTATATAAAACACTAGCTTCTGCCCGCGGCTTCGCTCTCGTTAGAAAGAGACAAAAAGTAGCCTATGTTACTCTCCATCCCTTCAACTATCTCCACTTAAAAAATCACGTCAATTCGTCGCTCCGTTTTGCCGTGAAAGAAAGACAAACAGACAGACAGACAGACACACTTTCCCATTTATAATATTAGTATGGATTGGTATTTAGCTAAATCTTGATATTAAAAGTCTCAATATAATGTAATCCGTACTTAATATTATAAATGCGAAAGTAAGTCTGTCTGTCTGTTCTCTTCTTCACGCCTATACCACTGAACCGATTTGAATGAAATTTGGTACAGATATAGTCTGGGACCCGAGAAAGGACATAGGATAGTTTTCATCTCGGAAATCCCCCGGGAACGGGAACTATTAATCCACGCGGACGAAGTCGCGGGTAAAAGCTAGTGCAACCATAATGTTAATTTAAACGACTACTTGTTTTCGTTGTTTGCCATGAAAATCTCCTGAGCTAACAAACATATTAACGTATTTCGTACAGTCAAAATACTCACAGCAGCGTTTCGTCGAATCCATCGAGAAACTAATTGAACACACTATGATACTCGAACCTAGCAAAGTGCGGCTCATATGTAGGCACTTTTTAAAATAGTTTGGAAAAGGCTAGGGAGATGATAAAACAGTACGGTATTTTTTTTTGGTGAGTGGGAAATCATCAAATGACTGCTTCCGTCTTGGGTGCGGCGGGAGGGCTTGTCAGACTTTTACTGACTAAAACCCACTCATGTTCCTTCGATTGCCCTTTATGTTTCAGGATCACGGTAACTATTATAACATTCCGCAACCCCGGCAGGCGTTCGCCATGTTGGGTCCCTTCCTGTGAAATAGTACGGTATGGTCACGTATGGTGTTTTCATTTTAGAGCAATAGGGATGACGACAACATAAAAAAAGACATTCTGTTTAGTCCGACCGTTGGACCGTCCAAAAAAACTGTACACTTATTTTTCGCTTGATTAAATTAATAAACAATAAAAAGAAACAACTTGTGGAGCTTGAAGGCTTGTGACGTCACTGTTCAGTAAAAATTGTACGTAGGGGTGACGTCACGGGAAACTAATTTTTCGTTTACTAGAAAAAGTAAAAATACGTGTCCAAATTTTTTTTAATAATTTAATTGACGGACTAAAAAGTTTTTTTTTGTAGTCTCGCCTATTGTACCAGCAACATAAACGTATTCAATACAACCCCTCTGTTAATTTAATCCACGGTAAACACACAGATTAAAAAATGAAAAATAAAAAATCAGGTGTTCCGTTCAGTACATTTGTCAGAGATCGCGCACATTTTATACCCAATTATGTTTTTGGTCCTTTGATGAACTCCTGCTTTTAATACCCCTGCGATGAAAAAAACACCTGAGTAATTTGTGACAATGCTTTATTTTTAATGTGGAAACAGATTGTACAGACTTTATCCTCGTAATTACTATTACAAAAGAGACAAAACATAAATAAAATTGTTACAGAGTCAAAATATTAATATAACACTTACCTATACAAAATGAAAACTAATAATTGACTTGCACTTAGTAGCTTAACATAAAAACTTTTGAATTAATTTTGTTGTCTAATATTTAAATGGATATCACTATTTAGTTGTAATGAACACTTCTAACAGCAAACCACTTTTTTTCTTGAAAATACCTGAAACCTCATTAGGAATTTCTCTATCAACATACGCAAACAAACAGCTTATAAATATTTCTTCGGTGTATTGGACTTGGCCTCTTCCAAGGCGCGCCACTTGACCCAATCTTTGGCTACAGGCATCCAGTAGCAGAGAATCGAATCAAACCCGCGGATTGCAGATGCCAAGCGTTCAATCACTGTGCCAACTATATCCACATACATAGGTCTAAATACAGACCAAAGCAATTAAACTGCAGCATTTTTCGCGTAAATAAATATTTTTTTCAACATTCGTTTAAAGCAAATCTGTACCCATTAAAGTACCGAAAATATTTTATTGTAAATCGTGATCAAGTACACAAAATTTTAAAGACACTACCAAATATTTACCAAATAAATATTCGAAATTCAAACGAACACGTATTTATCGAACGTAACTTTTAAATTGACGAAAATAAACTTAATAACATTTTCGCTCGTTGGTAACCAAATAAAGATTAATAGTTATTACCTACATCAAAATCAACGTTCCCAAATTAATTATTTACCAATTTCGAAGCCCAATGATCTGGAAACGTATTTATAAAATAAATTGTATAATAAGTACTCGTATATAATGTGTTCCGCGTGACTGAGGAGAAGAGGCAAAAAACGAACGTCGAGATCCATTGGAAATCACGGGTGGGTGGAGGAGGAAAGAGGAGGCAAGGGGAGGGGGAATCTACGGAAATACAGTCCGCCCGGTATATAGCAACCACTAAACACATTTCGTACTAGCAAAGAAACGATGCTCTACATGAAATGTTGATTTTACAATATTTCCTACACGAGCGAAACGAGGTTGGATGTTTGCTGCTTTTTTCTGTTAATCATTGGTATTTTATACACCCTAGCATGTTATGTTTTGTATGTTATTCGTAATAGGAATATTATTTGCGTGTTAATGACTATCCAATGAAATGTTTTGAATTTACGAAAACCACATTAAAAATAAGGCGAATCAATATTACGATACCCTTAAAACTAACGAACGTAAAATGTATGACAAACGAGCTATTCTTATTTTCTTAAAACTTAGCCGCAAAAACGTAACAGACAGACACAGTTACTTTCGCGTTAATTTATAAGTATACATGGATTTGAATTTCTTTGACTCTCTGCGGCCAATTTCAATAAAATCTAGTCAAGTACACAGATATCATAATGCATCAACACACAATTATGTGTCCAAAAGTAACTGCTTTACGAAACACAAAAGCGTCATCAACTTCAAACTAACACTTTGACCGGCGTGGGAATCAAACTCAACCCAGCGCGAGACCAGAGGCAGTATTCTCTTTATAACATTTACACAAAAGCTGAGCACACAATTTGGCCTCATATGAGCTAGTATGCCGATTAAAGCCCCGTTTGTATGTACGTGTTGAACTAGCGAGCTAAAAATGCTTTTACAAAGCTGTATATGAGGCGACGAGCGCCGGTAATTTTAATTTGAGAAAGAATAAGTATTCCTTTTAGAATTCAGGTAGTCAGTGTTCTACGTTACAGCTGAAAACGTGAAGGCGGCTTTTGCTATCTTTTTTTTTCTTTTATAGAGTGGCGGAAGGAAAAGCCTTGTGTTACAGAAAAACTACAAGAAGAATTATTTGGCTAAAGAATAAAAATGTACAAAGTATCCTTCTTTTTGACATATTTACGCAGATGTCATTCTGTACCGCCATGTGTCTATGTGGCAATAGCCATCAAGATCTAAAAAGTTTCTGGATTTTTTTTTAATAATTATCCCTCTTTCAAATCTTTATCGATACAACAAACATTTGAAAGAAAATACCGAATTGGTCTAGCAGTTTCCGAGTTTCGCATTTAACAACTTTTTAGCAATTCATTTTTATTTTATACTTACGAATTTGTAAACATTACTGCACGCAAACTGCAAACAACCTAACTTATAAACTTTTAAATATATATATAAAATTGAAGTTAATACCGCAGCAAGGTCGTAAAACCAAAGCTAGCAGAGGTTTGGGGCGCAGAATACCTCATAACAATGCTCAGTCTCAAAGACGAATGGCGGCATCTAACACACCTTAAGGGGATTACAATTCACGAATCCTGCATCGCGCAATCAGTGTTTAATGCTACATTGGCATATACTTATACAAAACTCCAACAACAATCATCGATGCCCACCAGACCACACGTCTGGAGAATACTCCCTTTTCGATGGAGATGGAGAAACATTCCACACTGTTCCTCATATCCCTCTAGACTTATGCTTTCTGTATCTGAGCCATGATTTCTCAAGACGGTGGACAGTAAGTAGTAAGTAATAATTATAGCTATTTCCACTTACAAAGATTTCTAGTATTGTGAGTGCTTTTAACGATTGAGACCTAAATCAACGACCCGTAGCGCAGCTATTTACGTGTTATTTTTCAACAGTATTTCTGAAAGCAAAACAATATTAAAGAAGCACTTCTCAAGATTATTTATGACATGAAAAATTATTGTGCAAGAAAATGTTGTCAGAATGCTAGCCCATCACTTGCCTAGCAACAAAGTAGAGAATTCGAATCCACCAAAAAATATTGTTCGGACGCACCACCCTCCTCTCTTTGAACCAATAAACCATACTATGCGCACCTTTTTTACTCTTTGCGAGAACACAAATACATTTCGACCTCCATTATTTATTACCTCTGTTGCGTAAATATGAAAACGTAGCGAACAGTTCTGACTGATACTCGTAAATCTTCGATTTAGCCGAACGAACCAATCGAAGCCCGCTAACTCAGTTACGTTTTTCCATTGTTCACAATTTTGCGCTTGCCACTCGCGTTTGACATCCAAATCTGATAATATCCGTCCATGATTTGAGTTTCGTGCCAAAAATATAAAGCATACAATGTTACGTTGCAATATTCTTGTATCTTTATACCCTTTTCCGTCTGTCTGTCAGTGGTTTTCAACTGAAGGTGAGGCTGAAAGGAAATCCTGAAGATTTACTTCGCCACATTTCTCCAGTGCTCGGCGCAGGCGATACTACACGTCGATTCAACTTTAAAGCCACTGCGGTACATCACACTCTCATAAGTATTGGTGACGTTTTCTTTAACATTTTCTCTTTACCTTTCGTATTTTTCTGAAAACCTAAACCTTGTAACCTTGTCGTTAAAAATATAAAGGCTTAAAAATACTAGTTCAATTTTAATATCCAAATAAAATATAGCTTCATAATTTATTCAAGCTCCATGTCTGGTTCTAGATATACCTAGCAATTATTTTATTACAGTCATATGTAGGTCACCGTCACTTTATGTTCAGTGTTTGTCTGGAAGCAATTACAAAGAAAGTCCATGTTTAATAGTAAAAACATACATTTTTGTTTTTTGTTTTGTTCTTTCAGTGTTAACTTTATTCTGTTTCGCTATGTGGCTACATGGCTATAACGAGTTTCTCTATGTTTTGTTTATTATTGTTTAATTATTTAAAACAATTAATGTGTAACATTTTTTCTAAAGAAAATACCGAATTGGTCTAGCAGTTCTCGAGTTTCGTGTTTGACAACATTTTGTAAGAAAAAGTTTACTTTTCTCGTAACATTTTCCTGGTATGCATTTTATGTTCACTTTGACGTCGAACGACGTCATTTGTAGCAAATACTCATTGAACTTCGCCGACACCATTATGGGGGAAAAAAGGGGTACTTGTGAGCATTCCGGAGTAGGTGAATTCTGAAACAATGGCTGGGTCGGGCGGCCGACCCCGCACCGCGCTCTCAAGTGGCGCATTTTTGTCGCTCAGATGTCAAGCTGCTGCACGTTTGCACACTCACGGAATATTGAAATTGTTTCTCTTACCATTCCCTACTGCAATAATACTGCACTATGTTTTTTGCTATCGAAGTGCCTGATGTATGTACGCCAAAATAAATGTTATTTTATTTTCTTCGTAGGAAATGCTTTCATCCGGGTAATTTAATTTGATTTGTCCTTGAATTGACTTCTCATTTCCCAAAACAATCTACTATTTTTTTATAGACTTGGTAAAAAAGTATATGTAACAATAGTCCTTATAAATACGCTCTTTCAAATAAAATGTGACATCTTCAGACTCCAAGTTTCGTGGAAAGACTGAAGTGGTCTTTAATTTTAATGAAAAAGGCGAAGAAAATAGTTATTTTCATACACATTGACGTTAGAACCCTCGTCAAACTCACACTTGTCCGATGTTTTGATAACTCTGTATATTGAAAAAGGCGACCCTGATTATCGGTTCATTGAAAAGGAACCCGACTTTCTCAACTTTTTATTTTCCATCTGTAGATTGAAATGGCTTCCACAAAGTGTGCCGGCTACTCGGCTTAAACGGAACGAAAACGGTTCACTCAATAATTTTCGGAGAAAACGCTCAGCTTTTACGATCGTTTCTTAATTTCAACTAAAGTGTGCGTTATCTTCTTTTAATTAACTAAACAGTTCTGTTTGTTCACCAGTAATACTCATTTAACCTTACTTATCTTAACCTTAACGAACAGTTTTCCAATTGACAGTGGAAGAGAAGTTTAGTCTTTATTCTACTAACTAATTAAAAGTCATCCTTACATATTTTAAAGTTAACAAAGTACGTTTGTAATTTAATAGCAAAAATATTTTTGTAAAATTAACATTAAAAAATATTCTTTAAACATGGAAAATGTATCTTTATTAACTTTCAAGTCAATTTCCATCACAACTTCAGACTTACTAAGAGTTCAGATCGACTTGTAAAATGCAAACTTTGTGTTTTACTTGAAAACAATTTCCGCGCAAACTAATATCGATATGGTGGAGCTCGCTCACACGTCACAGATTTATCGTTTTATTTTACGGTCAAATGACCCCTCGGGATTGGGCATTCAACGGAGTTATATATTACAGGAAAACCTAACATACATCAAGTCGAACCGAAGCCAACTCGTTCGTCTATGAAACGATTACATAATATCACCAATTTTATAGTCAGCCGGCACGAACGGATGGCGCGGTACCATCTCAAATCGCACTTTTATGAAAGTCCTTAATGACACGTGAAATCCGAAATTGCTAAGATGGAATGGAGTTCCCAAACAGACCCTAATCCGGCACACATACTATGTATGAGTAAGAACGAAATAACCTCAATTTTACCAACAAGATCCTCGGTAATGTGTTGCGAATGGTACGGGTTGATAAGGAAAAACGGCTAAATAAGGAATCGTGAGAGGCCACCAGGACCGGAAAAGGTCAGGCGGGGGGGAGGGCTCATCCGGCGGATACACCGCAACCGGTCGCCGTCCACCGGACAGCCAATGTATTTCATAGCCAGAGGGCAGGAGCCAAGCACTTTTATACAACATTGATGTTGTACTGACGCCAATAACTAGTTTCTAGAGCACATGCACGTAATTCTTTTTACGATAAAAAGTCCAGTTGTTGCAGAAGTTTTTACGCGTTTCAAGAATTGTGTCCATTGCCGCAGAATCCATACAGTTTCTGTGGAAATAGAAACTTTCATGCTGACTCAATTCTTTGCAAAACTCGTAAAGGAATTTAATTTAGAACAAACTGGGTGTATTCGCAGTTACTTCTCAATTTTCTGTAGAAACATTTTTGTAAATAAAATATGTAAGAAAAGCTTATTTAAAAACAAACCCTCAAAGCACTTAAGCTTTTCAAACAAAAAGATTCTCTTTTCACGACTGCAATTATATTAAAATGTTCTTTTTGATCCATTACATAGACGTAAGGAATTATGAAATTTTGATATCAATTCGCAACCAGCGAAATCCCACGAGATAGTGCTTTCAAAACAACTTTGATTTCCTCCCGGCATAGTCAAAGGAGCTTACCGAGAAAAAGCGTCGAATGAAAGAAAGAAATAAAAAATGCACAGAAACACGGAGGTCGGAGTTTTTCCTGTCACCGGGCACAAACAATGCCTCCATTGTAGGGCTGCGGCCCCGCGCGCCCCGCACCCCGCCGCGGTACCGCCGAGGAAACGAGCATCTTTTGTTTCCAACCCCGCGTCCCGCACGGAAACGAGAACTTTGAACCCGCGGTCATCTGTTTACATCACGCCAACTAGAAAAAAAGACATCCGATTATTTGTTCTGCACACTGTACTCGATTACATGTAACTGTAGGTAGGGACGGCAACTGAAGTATAGTCGATTGCTCTCCGCCTAGTGCTCTCAGAAATGATAATTGCCCGCAGGTTTTCTGGGTAGTAACATTTTATACAAAACCTGTGATGCGAAACTGTAGATACAAATGTGTTTCGAAGAAATACGTATACGTTTATCATACAATGAGGGTTAATTATATTTTCCATACAGTTTTTGGACATTTTAAAAGGTTTGTAGAATTTTACTCTTCTACTAGGACACATCAACTGCATGTAATTGCAACGAAGTGTAATTCAACGAAAACTTTAAACTCATTAAATTCAATTAATAAATAGTAGGCACTGCTCAGCTTGCTATGTAACAAAATTGAAATAAATAAAGGTTGGTTTCCGGCAGGTAATGTACTTACAACTCGCGCTGCGAATAATAAATTATGTTTTTTCCTCGGTCCACTCATTTAGATATGAAAAACGCGTCGATCCCTGGGAACCACTTACAACAGGCTTATTTATTCATATAGCTCCTTAGCTTAGTTTGTACTTTGAAGATTCAGCTATGTAATACCCGTTTTATTTCGTAGTTCTTTGCCGATATGATTGCACTATCCGATTTGAACTTTCCTTGTTGCTTAAAATCTTTGCTTTTTGCGTCGACGGAGGATCTTACAATTTCTTTTTAGTGTTGTTACTAGAAATTTACGCTTTAGTAGTTTTTTCGTTTACTTTAATTATAATACATAGTATAATTTTAGAAAATATCAAAAAAAGTTAGGTAAGTTCGTGAATGTAATGTTCGGCCGTACGTTTTGAATGGATTCAGATAATTTGGTTTCTGAGCGTTCCTTTTTCCTCTCTTTCATTCGCAAGAGATCTGAGACGTAGATATTAATTTTAACATGATATCTTCAAACGTTAATATCAATCTTGACCGATAGTAAAAGATCTAAAAAGGGTTCATTTTTATTCGAAAAATACCAAAGAATTGTGACTGACGGCTTCAATTGCATTACCACTGCAAAGGCACGACGTAAATAAAAACCTAAACATCGTTTAATTCCCAGATCAAATACAAAACCAATAACCTAAGGCATTCTCACGAAGGGCATTCTTCGCTTAAATTAACATGTCACAAGCTACGAACATCACCTACCCAGTAACTGTGCACCATAGGTAGTCAGACTGGTTCGTCGGGAAATGATGTGGCGTAGCTTTACCAGAATAAACGAGCAGAATTTCCCTTGCAGCCCGTTCTTTTATTGCACACCTAAATTGAATTTTCGTTGCGTCATACATATTACGGACACAAAGTGAAATTCATATTTCACTCAATTTTGTTAAGCTGAATTTATCAGTGTAATTTTTAAAGCTTAAATTCATGTCATTAACTGTTTTGGAGATAAAATTATTCTGGTTTCGGGTCTAAATTAAGCAGTATTTAAGCGTAATCTTTTCGTTTAAATTGGTGTCGATTGTTTGAAGTTATCCTTTTGGGGCTTAGAGAGATTTGAGCGAGTGTATATGGATGAAAATGTTATATTGTCGTCAATATACGCTGTTTGAATAAATTAAACCGGAGAGACAGTAAACCTAACTTACATTTAACCGTGAAATAAAATTGTCGATGGATAGTCAATGTATGGAAAAAAAAGACAGTTTTTTCTCACCATTTTTAGTTATTCAAAATTTAATCAATGGTTTTTTTGCTAGCTATAGAAAATTTAATCAGTTTTACCTATGTAGACAAGTGTTTTAATTTTTGAGATTGCGGTTGGAATTTCAACGTCATTTACAAGAAAACGTGACAAATCAATGTAAACCAAAGATTTCAGCCTCATAAAACACCGGCCAATACATTCAGTTCCTCCCTTACTCCGCTTTTAACCGGAACCAGGCCACCATTTGCTATAATATACTCGACAAATAAATACACATAAGAAAGTACTAAAAAGCGAAACTGTGTTTTCAAGAAAGAAACTCGTAATGTATTGTTTACTTTGCCGAGGTACTGTTTCGGACTTAATACAGTATTTTATTTCAGGAAAGGAAAACAAGGGCTTACTGCCTTATTGGTTCAGCGGTTCCTGGCAGAACTGCTATGCAATCCAATGCGGTAAGCTTGTAATATAACATTCTAAGATATTTATTGGGTTTCTCATTCATAAAATTTGTTGTTCATGAGGTTCTAGAGTGAGGGTCTAGTTCTAGTTCTAGGGGCAAATCGTTGTGGATTCGATATAAGACAAGTATTGCTTTTTGATTGGTGTTATTTTTTATAGTTGTTACTGACATTGGTGAAATCAAACACCAGGTTTTTTCTCCCTTCCTTTGTACAGAAAAGGATCTTGCCCTGCAGTGGGACAGTAATAGGCTGGTTTTATTTAGTTTATTTTATATACTCGTATTATAAATGCGAAAGTAACTCTGTCTGTCTCGCTTTCAAGCCAACACTACTGAACCGATTTAAATGAAATTTTATACAGACATAGGATAACTTATATCGCAAAATTCCCGCGAGAAACGGGGACTCCGCGGGTAAAACCGCGGGGGACAGCTCGTACTAATCTATTTTATATCATGGTGTTTAGATAAAACTATCAATCTTTACGTACAACTATGCACTAAAGTCTAAATTCGAGAATTATTACAGTGATGTTATATTTCATGTCGTAACACTGGCCGTCACTATTAAAGAGTTATTATCTTTCCATTAGGGAGGCTCTCACTGGCCGTCTACTTAAATGGGACGGATGAGTGCACGCCTGACATGGATGTTGTGGTATCTGAAAGCGCTAACAATTGTACGTTCCTGAAATGACGACTTGAATAATGAATAGAATATTGACAAATTATATTATACTTGAAACTTTGGCGTTGCATATTTATATGTTAAGCGGGATTTAACCTTTTTTTGTTTTCTAATTGACTTAGTTTGCTAGTGACCATGGAAGGTGTAACCACGGGTGTAATCGAAACGTCAAGCAAAAGATGTGGTTTTTTTTCGCCGATGATAGTACTTCTGAAGCTGTTTAGAGTGCTAGTAAATAATTAGCACTAATCCACTAATACATACAATGTGTGTAATGTGTGTATTTATTAATATTTAGTGTGTTTAGTTTTCTGAGCCAAACTTATTAGCTTTCTACGCCTTAGCGCTTAGTGAAGGTTAACTTACAACTAAATAAAATTACTGTGTTTATGCCCTTACCCGCGTGTTTTGCAGTATGACCAGTATTGGCAATACGTAGATGGCTTTTATTTGAAATTCGGTTGCATTCTCATATCTGTTTTTTTGCTCGTTGTAAATGCAAAACTTATTTAGAACGTATTACGGTTGGCTGTTTGTTTTTCTTTAACGATTTAACATTTGTCAATATTTAACACAAAGATAATGCTTGACATATAAGATATTGTGATATTTTCTATCCCGTTTTAATTTAAGGATATTCTGCTTTGAGTTTATGTAGGACATAATATACTTTGTATTTACATACATAGTAGATTGTTATCCGTTTTCAAGCTAACAGGTTAAACCAAGAGCTTAACGAGGGAACTTTGTATTAATATAACAATAGTTTTGTTTCATAGTGTCTATAACCAACCGACTTTATCAGGTTTCAGTAAATTAACTAAACCTGGCAAAAAATATAATTAAATAGACGAGAAAAAAGCTCCATTTTTCGGTAACACAATATTTTCGTTCCTTATTTACTACATAAAGTAATCACAACTGATTACTTTTATTCCGTGAAACGGAAACGTAATATCATCCCTACTCTGTCCCATTGTAAGACTCGATTATTTAAGTTGAGAAAAACGTCAAATGTTATTTATTATGTTTCGTCCTTTATCGAATGAACCGGCAAAATTCTTGGATGCCTGTGAGTTATAACGAGATTTTGTTATTTATACCAACGCGAAGGTAACTAATTTATAAAAAAAACCGGCCAAGAGCGTGTCGGGCCACGCTCAATGTAGGGTTCCGTAGTTTCCCGTCCGTCACAATAAGTGTACCTACTTATAAGTTAAAAAAAAAGCTATTTGTTACGTTGACATACTAAGTACGCAAAAATTATTTTGTATAACCTTTTTGTCTTTTTTGTACAAAAACTGTTCTTTCTATCAAGTTCAAAATAATTTTCCTAGAAAGTCCTTATAAAGTTCAACTTTCCAGATTTTTTTTATATTTTTTAAACCTACGGGTCAAAAGTTAGAGGGGGGGGACGCCTTGATTTTTCCTTTTGGAGCGATTATTTCCGAAATTATTGACATTATCAAAAAATGATTTTAGTAAACCCCTATTCATTTTGAAATACCTATCCAACAATATATCACACGTCAGGGTTGTAATTAAAAAAAAAACCACTTCCCTATTTACATATAGGGGGGCTACCCTAATAAAACGTTTTTTTCCAATTTTTTGTTTCGCACTTTGTCGGCGTGATTGATATACATATTGGTACCAAATTTCAGCTTTCTAGTGCTAACGGTTACAGAGATTAAGCGAGGACGGACGGACAGACATGGCGAAACTATAAGGGTTCCTAGTTGACTACGGAACCCTAAAAAGGGATATTTTTTATTGTATATTTTGTTCAGCATAGATCTTTTACTGTTGTTTCAAGTGGTTTGAAGCCCGAAAGACATTCAACCTGCGTTACAAACGAGTATCTTGTTACCAAAGGTCTTACCCCAGTAACTAGGTTATGGTGGCCAGATAGGTAATTGCTCTATGTAAAATACTTAATATTCAATTGCATTTAGCTAGACAGAAAGGAACCAACGTGTTTTGGAAAATACTGATATTTTTTGATGACATTTTAACGAAGTTTTATAGCTTTTACATTTGATGGTACATAAACTGGGGCTGATTACCACCACGACGACATATTTACTGTTCTAGAACTGAGGCAGAGTAACCGTACTCCTATGTTACGTTATGTGTTGCGGAATGTTTATAATAGTTACCGTGACCCCGGAACATAAAGGGCAACCGAAGAAACATGAGTGGGTTTTAGACTGTAAAAGTCTGACACGCCCTCCCGCCGCACCCAAGACAGGAGAAGTCATTTGATGATTTCCAATTCCCCAAAAAAAATAATCTTAAGTTATGTTTTCTGTAATGACAATGGCCATGACAGTCAGAAAAAGCAGGGAAATGTCGATCAATAACTGTTATATAAATAAATAACCCCCGAATACTCAAACCTCACTTAACTTTAAAAGTCTCTCAAATCTACTGCTGTAATAACTATCAAGTGCTGTTTGAGGATTCATCATGGTTTATTTCCTCAAATATGATGAAGCTATTTTATTTTAAGGACACTTTCTTGCCCGTCTGTCTGCTGGCCAAGACCTCTTTTCTCTAGCTAAAATACTCAAGTTATTTCAAGAAATATTAATCTTTTAGGTCAATGCAAGTCAATGTAATGTATTATTCAAAGACCATAGACATAGCGCGGGTCAAACCGCGGAGGATAGCTAGTATTTTATATATAACTAGCTTTTGCCCGCGGCTTCGCTCGCGTTAAAAAGAGACAAAAAGTAGCCTATGTTACTCTCCCCTTCAACTATCTCCACTTAAAAAATCACGTCAATTCGTCGCTCCGTTTTGCCGTGAAAGAAAGACAAACATACAGACAGACAGACAGACACACTTTCCCATTTATAATATTAGTATGGATGTTAGATTTGGTACGCTGATACCAAATGGTACGCATTTCACTTTAAAATTCATATTTTTGGACGAACAAGTTTATCTTATACAAAACACAAAACATTGTGAATGGTAAATAATGATAATTGTGCTAATGTTTACGATGATTTTTTGATCGTTTGTTTTAACGTTAAATTATATACTTTTTTTTTTTTTTTTTTGGGACAATCCCACCACACTATTCCCAACCACTGCAACTCCTGAAAGCCAGAATCAACAGTGGAGTCCGCCAGAAAAGCGCCGAAACAATGAAGCTCGACGAGTCCCGGAGAAACGATTCAACTGTCTTGGATCCCGCAACGAAATTAATCAGAAAGAACTGCGGAATAGTAAGAAAAATAAATTATATACTTGCCATTAAAGTGGTATTATTGCATCGTTCTAGGCACGTAATACAGAGTATCATGAACCCGTGTTTTTTATATTTCCATTATCAACCTACTGCGGTAATAGTTTTTATTTCAAGTATTAAAAACATACATTACAAATCCAAATGTAGGATTTTCTAATCGAAAGAAAAACGGAACTTATTAAATTCACAAGTGTACTACAGTTGGAAAAAAGTAAATACCATACGAGTTCTATTTTAGATTACAGGAATTCCTATAAGAACTCGCACTTAGCTGATTTATTATTACATTTTATAACAGGCCAACTTACTTTCGTACAATTAAAAACGTCAAAGTATTTTCAGAACTTTTTCACGTCATTTCAGGTTTTAAGTTAGCCATAAATTGTTACTGTCAGTAATATTATTTTTAAAACACTACTTCATTATCAACTGTTTCAAACAAACGGGGAACATTTAAGCACCTCAATTAAATTTAATTAGCTCTCAGGCCGTTCATTCAAAAAGGTGCCAAGATTCTTGACAAACTGAAGCGTGTAACATAATCTTACCTATTAAGTACAGTTTACAAACGAGACAGGTATAAAGGCAGATACAAAATATATTCAGAGAGCACATCTATCTACATGTGTATAGACTCGTCTAATAAATAATTAAACTGACTCTAGTGACTGAGTCACATTTATTAGATAAGAGGAAATTAAAAAATCACGATTTAAAAAGTTCTAGTTTTTGGAGATATGAAAAGATAGTTACAAATTGAGATTAAAATACAACACTTTTTATTTCAGACATTTTGGCTGAACTGTATCGGATATGTTATATAGAATAGAATAGAATAGAGTATGTCTTTATTAGCTAACATTTTTTTTATTTTAATACTTTATTATTCGTTTCGTACTTTGTTTTACATTGAGTCGAGTAATAAGTTTAATAATTAATATTAGTCACTCATTTGATTTAAGACTATTATCGCTCACCCCAAAACATCATAATTTATAAAACTAATGCTCACAACAAATCTTCAAAGATTTTTTTTTATTTCCCTAAGACCATTTTAAAATGCATTTGAAAAATAATTAACAAAAATAATATTTAATTTAGTCGCCTCATTCAAAAGCTAGTCTCCCTACCGATGAATGAGCAAAAATCGAAACAAGATTTTACAAAAGATAAATTACTCAAGTAATTAGAAAAATGTGAAAACGATGCACGAAAAACAAAAGAAAAACACCAGCGCAGTACAAAAACCTTAATGCTTTACACCAAACTTTTTTGCTGTAAGTACAAACTTAGAAACTCGTTACATCTACTGAAGCCACCCGTCTCGTCGGAACAACAAATGAACAAGTAATGGCCGAGCATTTTTGTGGAATGTGACGTAGAGCGGGCTAATTTGTCATCGGCCAGGACCAGCCAAGATAGATTGTTTGGTAAGTTGATCGGTGACTTATTACTGCTGGAAACGCACGGGTAGGGGAAGTTTTTATTCTTGTTTGTTTTGGTGTAACTATTGTAATTTACTGTAGTGTGTTAAAATAATAATATATAAGATGTTAAAAAAATAACTGCAAGAAAAGTACTTGCTTAGAATTATAATTTTTTTTTTTCAATATTACCAACCCGTTTCGGAGTTAAGCAATATTTTAACTTCGCACATAATTATTGGATATGCGCACTGTACGGTACACGCGCACCGGCGCGCGTCGGCGTCGCACGCGTTGGTCGTTCACCCCTGCGATACGACATCGACGGTGCGCAAAAAAGTATTTAACTAAATTGATTTATTTATGTCAAAATATAAAAGTGCTCCAAAAAAAAAAATATTTTTTAGTGTGTTTGTTTTTCGATGTCAGATAAGTGGACGAAAATCTTGCAGTTAATTTTTAACACCTTATATAATAATCATACTCTGCAGATTGAATTAAGTAGCAATACGCCGAAGGTATTCTAGCGCTCAAGTGTGCGCTCAAACGTAGGTTCACACCCTTTTCCCTGACTAGTATAAAAATGTATGTATGTACGTAAGTATATTTATTACCCCATAACCAAGGGAATACTACAATAGGATAATACAATATGTATCGACAACCGATCCGACATGTTCTGAAAGAGATCAAGCGCAGAACTCAAGTTTTATCAAAATCTTAGGTTGTGCGTGAAAGAATAACAAAAACTCCTCCATCCATATATCCTCACAAACTTTCACATTAATAATATTAGTAGGAAGTAATAAACTTAGAACAGATAAGTTCAGACATTAATGTTCACTGAAATGTTAGAAAACTGTAATATCTTCCAACATCATGTTTCCAGAAAAAGTAGGTGTTCCGTTAAAAAGGATGAAAACAAAAACCCTCACAGCGTTACGCGGAAATGATAAAAACTTTTGATGTAGACGAATTGTAAATATGTTTCTCTCTACGTATTTTCTGTTCGTATAACATCATATTATATTATGTTGCTTTAGGTCAGGGTACTTAAACTTGTTTAGCCCACCTGACCTATAATGTCAACATGAGTGGCTTTACGAAATAAAAAAGACCTCCGAAACTGCCGTGTTTATGGTTGCTGGAAGAGGTTTTTTTAAGAAACGATGTCCCTCACAATAGCATTTTGTTTTGGACCGTGGTTACAAACACAATAAATTATGAACTCACATACACACACTTATTTTAAAACAGTTATCGTTAGAAATACAGTTATGTACTTACATACGTAGTTCCTGTTATGAATTTGGTAAAAAACCGTCTTTCTAAGATCAAAGCAACTTAGTTACATAAATAATTAAATAAAACCAGCCCATTTCTGTCCCACTGCAGATCAAACACCTCATCTTACACAGAGAAAGCATGAGCATAAAAATTCAGGTTTCAGTATTAAGGTAGCCAGGATGAACTTTAGCCGGTAACGTACATACAAATGAATTGAAAAATAATTGATACTAGCCCGCTTTTCAAACGACAAGCTGTTACATGAAAGGACATTCAGTTACAAGACTAGATTATATTAATTATAACTAGATTTTCTATGCAAAGTGAGAGCTAGAACAAGCAAAAACATAATAAATTAGGTTATTAAACCATAAATAGAGTTATCAGGACAGTTATATCGGTAACTGTTAATAGTGGTAGGTACGTGACGCTACTTAGGTATTACCTAACTGGAAGTTTATACTCGAAATCGCTTCCTAATAATATTGATCGTGACTTCGGAAACAGCAGATTTTGGTGTTAATCAAAATTAAAACCATTTTATAATGGACTTTTCGAGGAAAAGGTGTATATTAATTAGCTGTCGATTTGACAGACGACAGCACATCCAGGAAGCCGAAACTGTTACATCTCAATTAACTTTGAACCTAATGCTATAGCGATAAAATTGAAAATCTATTAAAGAAAGACAGATTTTAGTAGCTTGAGGTGTTTCCATAAAACACATGTCCTTGGTAATTATTTTTTTATTCTTCTTAGGGTGAATTTACCAAACTTTAAACGAGGCCGCAAATCGGCACCACATGTTATACAAGTCGAACATTTACCTCGCCACAATTGTTGCGTTGCAAATGTTTGCTACAAATTGACACAAAACGCCCACAACAAATGTGTCCTTGGCGTGCGTGCTCGTGAACAGATATACGGAAACGATGTGTCGTTGCAAAAGTGGTGCAACATTTACCGAGATACAAATGCTTTTTTTTTTTTGGTGAGTGGGAAATCATCCAATGACTGCTCCCGTCCTGGGTGCGGCGGGAGGGCGTGTCAGACTCTTACTGACTAAAACCCACTCATGTTCCTTCGATTGCCCTTTATGTTCCAGGGTCACGGTGACTACTAAAAACATTCCGCAACCCCGGAGATACAAATGCTTGATGTGCGCAGTGCGACTTGCTTAAAAAAGAAAAAAAAAGAAAATTTTATCTAATAACTTATATGTGAAATACATGAGTTTGGGTGATATTTTCCCCTAATATCACTAGTAATATCACTAAGAAATAAGGTGCGACTAACTCTGTATTTCATTATAAAATGAAAAAAGTTCTTTCTTCGAATCATAACATTATAGTAACAAGAAGTATACCGTGCCAAATTATTTCTTATCTCTTTGCCAAAATTCAATCAAATCGAAAATAGTACTTTGAAAGAAAATACGTTATTTATGTTATCTAATAATTTAATATTTGTATTTATTACTACTACAAGTTAACAGCCAGCTGTCCCCGACAGACTTTGTTCTTTCAAATGGAAGCAGCCAACGCCATATTGACTATTAGGGTTCCATACTCAAAAGGCAGGCTTCGCTATTATCCGTCAGTTACCAGACTGTATTTTATGAACGTTATAGTTGGCAATTGATTTTTTTACAGATGATTTACATTTCTATTCCACTTAGCAACAAATACTAAAAAACCGGTCAAGTGCGAGTCGGCCTCGCGCGACGAGGGTCTCGTTAATTTGTTTTATTTTTGTGAAATAACTACAAATTTACGGTTTTCGGAGTTTTTCCTTTACTTGATGCTACATGACATTGCTTCTTGCCAAACTTCATGATTCTTGGTCAATGGGACCAAGAATCATGAAGTACCTTATAGGTTCTGATTCCCTTGCAAATGTCTAAAGATGCAATATAAACCACCGTATCTTTTTATTACGTTGATTTAGAAACTTGATTTTTTCACTGCTTTGAGAGATAGCAGACCTGAGTATGTAATATTAATTTCAGCTTGATATCTCGACGCGTTTCTGAGAAAAAGGTTCTTGACAGACGGACGGACGGACGGACGCCGCATGTGAACTAACTACAAATTTACGGTTTTCGAAGTTTTTCCTTTACTTGTGCTACATGACCCTGCTTCTGGGTTTCTTGGGCTCCGGCGTTCTGCGGACGGACGGACAACAAAGTGATCCTATAAGGGTTCGGTTTTTACCTTTTGAGGTACGGAAGCCTAAAAACATAATAAAATAATTATTTAAGGAAGTTCTCATACAACAAGCATATTTTGTCGATCATGTCGGTACGGAACCTTGTATGCGCAAGTCCCACTTGCACTTTGTCAGATTTTATTTAAACGTTTCTGTCATAATTTAAAGTTGGAGCTATATTAATTTTATTTTTGTAATATTCCCAATAATATTATTCATATTTTTTGTAATATTTCCAATAACAGTTATTCTGCTGTTCGGAGAGGAACCAAAGACCACTAAATGCTGTAAATAACTCGACTGATAAAACAGATTATAATAAATTGTTATATTTTTACAAATTAAAATCTAATAATTTATTGCCATTACAAAGTTCAATCAACAGCATAATATTCAATATTTTAATCTTATATAACTCTGGAAATGTGACGGAAGTCGACAACATGACAAATGGGAATACCATTTGTACTGATGTCCAGAGGGTATCCGGTGTAAAGATATTAATTGCCAACTAGCTGATACCAAATACCTATTCATTATAATTAAGTTCAAAACTGCCACTTACTAGAAAATCAAATCAAAATTGTTACTCTTTTTTTTGGTGAGTGGGAAATCATCAAATGACTGCTCCCGTCCTGGGTGCGGCGGGAGGGCGTGTCAGACTTTTACTGACTAAAACCCATTCATGTTCCTTCGATTGCCCAGGGTCACGGTAACTATTATAAATATTCCGCAACCCAAATTGTTACTCTTCTCTAATAAACACGCCAACAATACTCTTAATTTCAAATGAAAGCAGAGATTACTTAATTCCCGGGACTAATCCGAAGCAAGAATGTTCAGTTAAAGTAGCTACGTTATGGAAAGGGTTAAAATGGGACCAAATCCCTACGGCGAGAAGTGAGGGTCGCCTTAGAAAACAACAATAATATTTGCTAACAACATTTTCTGGAGCTGATTTCATTGTTTTAAATTATGATATTTATTACAAAAACATGTTTTTGTTATTCATTTTTAATTTAAGCATAGGTATGTGTACATACATATCTATATTTTGTTTAGTTTCTAAGTTGTTTTGTACTTCAGAAGGGGCCTGTGCCCTGAGGGACATGATAGGTTGGCATTATTAATTATTATGTATTATTTTTATTGTAATTGTATACCTCTAAAAGTACGTAAAACCTTTGATCCTGGTTTTCTTTACTAGCACTTTGACAGACGCTGCGGGTAATCAGAAGCCATCATGATACCCAGTTTCTGGGTTGTGGAGATTTGAGGCAGTCAGTCCATGTACAACATTGGTATTCAGCCGTATCTATTTAGACTGGAAGCCGACCATAGATAATAGGCTAGGAAAATGATTAATGCCGATATCTTTAGTTCTTCCACCGTCAAAAGTTAAGAATGTGCGCAAAACGCATCAAAGATAAATGTCAGACTGGGTATTCAACTGTACCGCACATATGAAAGGTAGGGTATGAAATAAAAAAAAGAAAAAGAGTATGTAAAAGGTACTAACTGGACAGTTGATTACGAAATGGCTCATGCTACCCTTCTCGCTCTTTTTTGTTTCTCTCTCTACTTTCCCTAAAACACATTTTGTTGTAAAGTGTGTGTCATGTTCTGTATATATACGTCGCGTCGTCGTAAGTTTATGGGAAACTCCAGTAAAATTAAGTCTTTTTAGGGTTCCGTAGTCAACTAGGAACCCTTATAGTTTCGCCATGTCTGTCCGTCCGTCCTCGCTTAATCTCTGTAACCGTTAGCACTAGAAAGCTGAAATTTGGTACCAATATGTATATCAATCACGCCGACAAAGTGCAAAAATAAAAATTGGAAAAAATCGTTTTATTAGGGTAGCCCCCCTATATGTAAATAGGGAAGTGGTTTTTTTTTTTAATTACAACCCTGACGTGTGATATATTGTTGGATAGGTATTTCAAAATGAATAGGGGTTTACTAAAATCATTTTTTGATAATGTCAATAATTTCGGAAATAATCGCTCCAAAAGGAAAAATCAAAGCGTCCCCCCCCCCCCCTCTAACTTTTGACCCGTAGGTTTAAAAAATATGAAAAAAATCTGGAAAGTTGAACTTTATAAGGACTTTCTAGGAAAATTATTTTGAACTTGATAGAAAGAACAGTTTTTGTACAAAAAAGACAAAAAGGTTGTACAAAATAATTTTTGCGTACTTAGTATGTCAACGTAACAAATAGCCTTTTTTTAAACTTATAAGTAGGTACACTTATTGTGACGGACGGGAAACTACGGAACCCTACATTGAGCGTGGCCCGACACGCTCTTGGCCGGTTTTTTTTTTATTGATTTTAAAAACTTTTCACGATTTTGTATGTTATTATTTCTAGCTGTTTCCTACATTAACTTGTCTGAAGTTATTGATTTACGCCCGATTTTTTTACAATATACTAGCACCCTATTGTATAAAACTTGAAGATAACCACAGAATGGATGTACTTATGGGTTGATTCACGGCCGCCGTAGCCAATGTGTAATTTTATTGTATAAGCATTGTTAATGTTCAGTTTCAACGAAATTCATTTAGTGGTATTTGCCTGAAAAAGGTACCTAATATCCATCCATGCACACAAACTGTCACGTTTATAATATTAATAGAAAGTAGGACAACCTTCTAGCCCAATAAACCAATACATATACCAAACTTGTTTTTACCAAAGCTAAGGTCAAATCCCGACAGTTTCTCACTTGTCAATTTCCATTATTATTCCGCTCATCCTCGGGCGGAATATAAAAAATTGACACGAAAACGTCCCGTTCCTAAATTATTTCCTTGTTCAGAAATATGAAACGGCACTCTGTAGAGAGGCAATTTGTCGTCAGTGATCGTTCATACTTACCCTGCTTCGTTCAACCGGCTGGAGTACCGAGGGTTTCAATTAATCCTTTAATTGTATTAAAACGGAGTAAAACTACCGATGTATGTAGGGTCTTAGGAAAAAAATCAGGGAAAATGTTCTATAGGATACACGCACTTTGAGTGAGTGGTCCCGCTATCGGAAAAGGGTCCATCGCTCCCCGAGGGTCTTTGGAAGTGAGTAAGTATGTCAAGAGGTAGGAAGTAGTATCTTCTCTGTACCTCTATATTTTCTATAAGAACATTTGAGCAACCCAAGTGCCAAATGAATAGAATATTTATTACAATCCTCACAAAGACTCTTCTCTATTTCATGGTGGTTTACTTATTGATATATTCTGAGTATTCTGTATAACTTACTAAAACAAATAAATCAAGTCCAATCCTAAAACAACTTGGCGTGTTTTAACAAAGAAAAAGTTCTTTTTCTTTCTAAGAAATCGAAAATATCGCTCCGTTATCGGTAGAAAAGACTAAAATGATGTTTACAGTCGAATACAGATAAAGCTTCGCCACACAGATGTGTTATTATCGACGGGTCGATAAATAGTAGTCTGGGATATTTTGATTTTTTGATACTACACAAGCTCAAAAATGTCAGATACAAACCACGCAACGTGACGTGGGATTTTCTACTCTCTCCGCAAAACAGCTTATTGCTGTGAATATCGTGCACTAGGAGTTAAAATTAGCTCAAGCTATTTAGATTTAAAAATACCAAAGCAAGTCGCTGAAGCTTTTCTCCAGTAGCAATTAACTTTTTTATATTTGTTGACTGACTTATTAGTGCTGGCCGGACTTTACGGCTTGTACGAAAGACTTGCTTTCTCTGTGACCGGCTGTAATATTGACGGCCACTTCTCAATACATGATGATTATGAATCGTCTAGCAATAGGCTATAAAAAAACATGTGATAAATAATATCCCAGCCTTCAATATTATCGACAGTCTGTGTAGCAAGCCCTTAAATGAAAGTTTCAATACTCGTGTCCAGGATTCTCATTTTGAACAGACACGCTCAGTTTCGAGGCTAACATTTTATTACCCATACCTTCAACTCTCGGAGTACAGGTGTAAAATTATACTAAAACAGCACAAAATTAATTCTGGCCCACTTTAAATGTAACACGAACGTTTTCTAATTTAAATTTCGTCATTCAGACGCAATTTCCACCTGGAGAGTGAAAACAGAATTTTCTTTTTTCAGTCGTTCCATTAGTACGCTAGACGGCTGCGCGTCCATGAGATTTAAAAACGGAACGGGTCTGAAGGCTTTGATTTCACCGTATACAGAGTTCAACCTTTGCCGTCGCATTACAAAACGATTTCTAAATTCAAAAACTTTGAAGTCAATATTTGAATTGCGAACTTTATTTAGAAATGTTCGTTTTCTTCATGAATTTTTCAAATAGGTTAAGGTTATTTATAAACCATGTTATTTTTTGGTTGTTGTTTCTGACATATAAAGCGATTACAATATTGGGCGTCGTGTTTATTGTATGAGACATTTTTACCTTCTGATTTTTTTCTGGTGTATAAAACGGTATTCTCATTTTGCTTTGTAAAGCTAAAACAAAATCAATAAATCTAAGATCATAAAAACCAGTCTAGCTGTTCTTGAGTTATAAATAATGGACGCTAGTAACCGACTTCGTATTATGTAAATAAGTATAAATATACAATACTTACCATGTTCTTTAGCAAGCTATGTACCCGTACTTGTCAACGTATTATGTTAATATGCGATATAGAGAGTAACATTTCTTACCTAAAAAACTTACTAAACAACATTTTTATTAGGGATGGGCCGAAATTCGTTTCACATTCGGTTTAACCGAATTTCGGTGGCTTGAACCGAACTTCGACATTCGGCCGACTTTCGGTTCAAATGTCGAACATTCGGTCCAAAGAAAATTTAATTAAGACGCTGACAACACCAAAATGGGCTTCTTTCAATCAATTTTTTTGCCAAATCTATACAGTTTGTGACGGCGAAAAAAATATATGTTAATCTTGAACATATTTCTGAGAATTTTAAAGAATTCAAAACACGTTATTGAAAAGTTTTCTCGATACAAAAAAATGTTAAACTAACCTCTTCAAATGATTTTAAAACGAAAATATTTGTATTACTTATCAACGTACGTCGGTAAAATTTATAACAATAACGTATCTTATATAAATACAGAATTTTGTTGCTTTTAATGTTTGACTACTCAACTAATTTTTAAGTAATTAATAATTTTTATGGTTTGTAAAAATTATGAACGCCCCGTCATCACGCTTCTCTGTCATACGCATACAATCCGACAGTAACCGCGGAGACGCGCTGCTAGAAGGACCTATGTCACTTTGCCCCGCTATTCTTTCGTGTCATATTTTGATGTTTTATAACTACAAACACACATAATATTTTATTTTGTTCCTAGGACTACCTACACTAAGCTGTAAAAATATTGGCACGTAAAGACATTGGTATATTTATTTATTTAATGCAATACATATTTATTTACATGTTCAATGACCGTCGTAATGCCTGTCTAATGGTATTTTAGAGTTGCCGATAGACGAGTTTCGAGTTCAAATCCAAGTTGATTTTTTGGAAATCGAATTGGATTCTTTATATTTACTTATTTTTTGGATATTTACATCGTTTTTTAAATATTTTTTTTTAGTATTTAGAATAATTTCGAATTTTTTTTACAGTAAAAAGATACTTTTGGCGAACAATTTAGAAGCAAATGAAGCTTCGGATAACTATCATAGATACTAATATAGATAAAAATTGTATTAGGTACTATAATCGTAAAAAGAAAGTCACATTACAAGTCCAGTGAAAAAGTATTGAATTTACATAGACCTATGACTATCTTAGAACTGGACCCTTAGGATTATATACTCGTTAAATGTTAGAATAAAATACCTCACAAAATTCAATTACACGACAGACAAATAAAGCATTATTTTAGAACTAACTTTATTGCCATAAAAAAAACAAATATTAGAGAACTTTTTAAGAGGAACAATTTATTTAGTATGTAATTTTTGCGTAACTTCCGTAAACGGGAAGTTACGCAAAAAACTGCGTAACTTCCTCTTCCTAGGCTGCGCCCTCAACGAAGCTTCCAAATATCAATGTTTTCCCCGTTGTTATCGCAATATTCATTACTGCCCGGCACCTATGTGTCTTAGCATTATGTCATATAGCCTAAAACCTGCATAGGAATTAGAATTACAATCGTACCAAGTTTTGTTAAAATCCCTTTAGTAGTTATAACCCATGCGTACACGCCCTCCACTCATCCTTTAATATTCATTTCCTTTTAATAATATAAGAATAAAAATAATTTATTCCACAAAGGGAAGAAATACAATGTATGTTACATTAGGGGTTTATATACATATACTCTCGGACTCTTTTTGAAATTGAGCCCAGCGTAATGAGTTAAATAGTCCAAATGATGTTTCACCATGGAGTTATCTCCAAGGTGAAACCTCATTTGGACTATTTAATTGAAGTGTATGGCTGTACTTATAAATCTAACCTACAAATCTTGCAAACAGCTCAAAATAAAATTATTAACGAGTGACGTCTGACGTCTGTACCGGAGTGGATCGCTGCCCAAATTTTTTGGTGTTTTAATTATAAATAAGAGACAGTGTACATAGAAAACAGTTTATTTGTGATCACAGTGACAAGAAGCCAAACAAACGTTATAGTGAGCGTTAAATAGTGCGTTTATGGGCCGTAAATCATATAAACAATAAAACCATTGTTCGCAAATTTTTGCTAAATTGTGTAGTTACCCACTAATAAAACAAAATTTTTTGGGAACACCAAACTCTACATAGAGCCATCTGTCCCGCTAGCACTTAACGATCTATTGATCTTAGACGGTAATCGCTTTTACCGCCATCTAGCGAGTATCTCTTATACTACGCACTCAGTAAGCTCACCAGTGGACGTACATCATGCCGGGCACCAAGTGTGGAGGTTGCGGTCGTTTCATCTCTGCGATAGAGGGCGCTAAGTGCGGCAAGTGTCAGGCGCTCTATCACAGAGGGTGTGTGGGCGTCTCTACGAAGGCCAATATTCCACCTACCTGGCGTTGTCCAGAGTGCAAGAAGCACATCGCTCGAGACAACAGGGCCGATACCCCTGTTAGAGGTCCTACGCAAAGTCCACCTGCAAATAACTCGAGTGCAGCAACTACAGCGGGTTCAAGTACACCAAACAGCACTTTAGCTAGTTCTGGGAAAGAACTTGCGTTGACTGTCAGTCCTGTCAGTACTGCCGCAAACCCCCCGCCGCCGTCTGAAACCTTGGGTGCCAACTTCACCGCGCGGGAATCATCGCCTGTACCTTGTTCCGACTTGCGGGTAATAATTGAGGAGCTGAGAGCGGTGCGTGCGGAGATACAGATGTTTAGAAGGGAGATGGAGGTGGAAATGGCGGAGCTTAAAACCACGTTAAACACCTGCAGCACGCGCATCGACGGCCTGGAGGCCCGAGTAGATACTCTGGAACGACGCGCTACTTCGGGAACCACGAACTCGGCCAATGTGGATGAGATTGTGGAGGGTCTGAGGCGAGAAATCAATGACAGGGACCAGGATCTCCTTGCAAACGACGTAGAGGTGTCTAACCTGCCGGAGGTGAGATCCGAGAACCCAGTTCATATAATTAAGGCCATAGGCCATAAGCTGGGGGTAAATATTGACGATCGGGACATAGTCAGTGCGGAACGCGTTGGTGGTAGGCAACTCAACGCGACAAGTTCCACAGGACCGTCTGAAACTCGTCCTCGGCCGATTGTCGTGCGCCTTGCTCGTCGAGACCTGCGCGACCAGCTTCTGGCAAGCGCGAGACTGCGGCGTGGAGCGACTACTGCCGACCTCGACTTGCCGGTTCCTGCGCAGAGGTTTTTCCTGAATGAGCGGCTGACGAAAACCAACCGTCAGTTGTTTCGTAGGGCGAGAGACACTGCCAGTATCCATAACTGGAAATTTGTTTGGACCAAGCAGGGCCGCATCCTCGCCAGGAAGATGCCAGGAGACAGGGCGCAGAGGATTCGCACGGAGGAGGATTTATCCCGTGTCTTCGGAACTGGAAAAGAAACGGCCTAATAATAGTTATTTTTATATTTTCAATATCTTTAAATCTGTCATTCAGTATGTAAATAGTTTCCTTTTTTTTGTTAGCGGTTTGGTGTGTTGCTATGCATTGCATTGTGTGATCAATCTTAGACCCTTAGGGTACATTTGCCTCCATTGCAGAATTGTGATGTCACTCACTCTCTCAGCCCACTGTCAATTCACAGCTGTACTTAGTGCCCAACTAAACTGTCACATATACTCATTTATCCACCCCTACACTCTGTATGTATATTTGTCACCTTACTCTCTTTGATGGCTCCGAGTAAATACATTAAGTTTGGTCTGCTGAATGCGGGATCCCTGGGAACGAACCAGGATGAGTTCCTGATCGCCATGGGCAATCACTCTGTGGACATCATGGCCATAAACGAAACGTGGCTACGTGAGGGAGAAGAGGACCGGGCTCCTAGTGTATCTGGGTACAAATTTATACATATACCCCGGCCTCTGAGTACACGAGGTGGGCGTGGTGGGGGAGTTGCTTTTTATGTAAAGAACGGCATAAGCGCACGGGTCAGAACACCCCCTGAGCACTCTGATGTGGAGCAGCTCTGGCTGGGCATGACATTAAATAAAACGAAGATACTGATAGGGACCGCGTACCGCCCGCCCTGGCAGGATTTAGAGCTTTTCCTTGACGCCATCACTACTAGTATTAGCGCTTTAGCCCCATATGACAATCTGGTGCTACTGGGCGACCTCAATGTAAATCTGTTAGATGTTAACAATTCAAAGTCTAAGCAGCTCACAGATTTCATTAATTACCTGAGCCTGGTACAGGTGGTGAAAACAGCGACTCACTTCGTAGGTGACAGCAGCACGCTCATTGACATCGTGTGCACAGATGCCGTAACGCGCCATGTTGGTGTGAACCACATCAGTGAGCTCGGCCATCACTCCTTTATTACTTGTGAGACCATTTTCAGAAAGCCTAAGATCAAACCTAGATTGGTCGAGTTTCGCCCACTTTCAGACATCTTGCCGGATCATTTCGAAAATGACCTGAACATAATACCATGGTCATCTATTAGTGATTTAAGTGATGTCAATTCCATGGTGCATACATTCAACTCATTCATAATCCAGCTTTTTGATCTCCACGCTCCAACAAAGAAAAAGACCTTCTATAAGAGGCCCACACCCTGGATCACTGACAATATACGTTTAATGTTCAGGCTGCGAGACGAAGCTAGGGTCAGATGGCGTAACACAAAGGAGCCGAATCACAAGCAGTACTATACGACTCTTAAACATGAGGCAGCCGCCGCATTGGTAAGGGAAAAGACAGCGTACTTCACAAGAAATATCAACACCCAAAGTAAGGATCCTAAACTCTTGTGGCGTAACTTGAAGGCAGATGTTCTTCCTGACCACAGAAATAGGTTACTGCCAAGTCATTTTGATAACCCGGATGCAATCAACGCGGCTTTTCTAGACGTACCGGGAAATCACAATGACAACATATTGCTAATGCGCTACTTCAACTCTCACAGGCACGGTCCAACAGAGTTCTCACTCTCTACAACAAATCAAGAGACGATCCTGAAGATAATCAGGAGTCTAGGTTCTAATGCTCAGGGTGTTGACGGCATCAGTCTGGACATGCTGACTCTCACTTTGCCATATTCCTTGCAAGCCATCACTGACATCATTAACAAATCTATAGAATCACGCACATTCCCCGACCTTTGGCGATGCGCTATTGTTCGCCCTATCCCAAAAATCAGTGATCCAGTCAGCTTAAGGGATCTCAGGCCTATCAGCATTCTGCCCTGTCTATCTAAGGTACTGGAGCGTGTGGTGTATCTTCAGATGATTGAACACCTAGAGACAAACAACATTCTTCCTGACCTTCAGTCGGGTTTCCGTAAAAACAGAGGTACAGCCACTGCTCTGATTGATGTTGTGGGCAATATCCTGGAGGCGCGTGATCGGGGGGAGGGGTCGATTCTGGTCCTGCTGGATTTTTCACGGGCTTTTGATGCTATTAACACCAATCTCCTGCTATCCAAACTAGTGTTTTATGGCTTTGACTGTGACGCAGTGGATTGGTTTAGTAGCTATTTAAAAAACAGGTCCCAGTATGTGGAAATCCACAGGGAAGATGGGTCGACTGTGTCTTCTCCTCCACTCCGCGTATCCAGGGGAGTCCCTCAGGGATCGATCTTGGGCCCTCTGCTGTACATCCTTTACAGTGCTGATGTAATCAAATCCTTTGTTAACTGCAAATATCACATGTACGCTGATGATATCCAGCTGTATGCCTCTTTCAAAGGAGATGATACTGCTCTCGCAGTACAAATGGTAAATGAGGACTTACAGAGAGTGGTAACCTGGTCCGATGAGAACTCTTTAGTTCTGAACCCGCTCAAGTCAAAGTTTATGGTGTTGGGTACAAAAAAACAAGTGGCTACAATATTGGCTGCTGATCCAGAAATCGTGATCAAAGGCCAAAAAATTGAACGAGTAGTTCAGGCTTGTAATCTGGGCTTAACCTTGGATCCAGAGTTGCGCTTTGAAGCCCACATAAAAAATGTAATGCGTAACTGTTTCTATAGGCTGAAGGTTTTGTATGGCTTACGTGGATATCTCAGTGTGTCACTACGGAAGCAATTGGTTGACAGTTTGGTCTTATCGAAGTTTAATTACTGCGACACAGTCTATGGGCCCTGTTTGCTTGCTAGGACAGATAGGTTAATTCAGAGAGTTCAGAATGCCTGTGTTCGCTTTTGTGTCCATGTCCCCCGTAGACAGCATGTGACCCCTTACATTAATGAACTCAAGGCACTTAAAATGGCTGCCAGGCGAAAGCTACACCTAGCGAGCTTACTGTTTGGCATTGTAACTACCCATAAGCCGCACTATTTATATGAAAAACTCACATGGCGACATAAACACTACAAATATGCTCTTCGCTCCAAGGTCTGCCCGCTAAGGACTCCACGTCACAGAACCGCAGCTTTCAGGGGCAGTTTCAAGTTCGCGGCCACACATTGCTGGAATGACCTTCCACCACCAATCAGAGGCCTGAAAACAATACAGTCTTTTAAATATCAACTTAAGAAATTACTTTTACATGCACAGTTCTCTACTCAATAATCTCTCCTGATATAATTTCTCATGTTATCACCTCTCGGGTCATGGCCTTCAGTCCTTGGTTGGGTATCCGGCTGTGCCGCGACTCGTATCTGCCTCCTGTGTGCTGGGTTCTGATAGCGGCGATTTCTTGTTTCTACGCTTGTACACCTGTGTGAAAGACAACAATACTGTTCATACGCCTTTTAGACAAATATTCATTCTTCTTACATGTTTTCATAACTTTTTTTTTTTTTTATTTATTTATTGTCTCAAGTTATAATAATTAAAAATATCTCACCATATGTGTCTTTTTTAGCGTTGCACAGTTTGCTTGGGTCGGTTTCGCCTTCCGCATTCTTAAATGGTCGTTCGCGAAATGGGTTCACTTGTTTCACACACCATCACCAACACTACACAACTTTTTATCACAAACTTAACTGTGGACATAACTTTCCTACTCATTGTTGCATCATAATTCTGCAATTCTCTACTTGTGTTCGCCATCTTACGTAAATCACGTAATGCTTATGACATAACCTCTTTGGATTCGGATCATATAATATACCTATCTAATATCTATGGTCACTTGCATAGATTAAACAATATTAATGATCACTTGCTTTAACTTTTTTTTTTTTTTTTCCATACTTTATAGTGTTGTTTTTAGTTATAATTGTCTGAATGTTGCCATCTCTTTACTGGTTAGTTTTTAGTGTGTTTATTTTTTTATTTTATTTTTTGCTTTGTATCTGGCATACATATTTGTTTGTGCTCGCCGCGCCGGTACAACGTCACATTTCTTTGTGGTTTTTCTTGTCTCTGAACAGTGAATAACAAACGTTATTTATTGTTCCGAGGCAAAAAAAAGCATATTGCCGGCTAGCGCTGAAAACCAGCGTCGGGGACTCGTGCGTGTGTATGGGTCCCGGCATTATGCTGAGCGCTAGCCGTTTCGCGCGGTAGTGACGCTACTTAAATGTTTTAGTTTTAAGGATTATGGTATATAAGTTTTTTTTTATTATTTGTAGCTCACTCTGTGTGAATAAACTGTTTTTCTTTCTTTCTTTCTTTCTTCTATTAAAGTACTTTTTAAATATAATTACCGAACACCTACACAAAAAAATTTGCAATGACACAAAGATAATGAACATTTCACAGATATTTAAAAAATACTTAGGATCTAAAATCCTAAGTATTTTCCCAAACCTATTTTTATTTTATATCGTTAAATTTAACCGTTTTTAGGGTTCCGTACTCAACTAGGAACCCTTATAGTTTCGCCATGTCTGTCTGTCTGTCCGTCCGTCCTCGCTTAATCTCTGAGACCGTTAGCACTAGAAAGCTGAAATTTGGTACCAATATGTATATCAATCACGCCGACAAAGTGGTAAAATAAAAGTTGGAAAAAAATGTTTTTTTTGGGTAGTCCCCCTATATGTAAAGAGGGAAGTGATTTTTTTTAATTTCAACCCTGTCGTGTGATATATTGTTAGATAGGTATTTAAAAATGAATAGGGGTTTACTAAAATCGTTTTTTAAAAATGTCAATAATTTCGGAAATAATCGCTCCAAAAGGAAAAATCAAAGCGTCCCCCCCCCCCCCCCTCTAACTTTTGACCCGTTGGTTTAAAAAATATGAAAAAAAATCTTGAAAGTAGAACTTTATAAGGACTTTCTAGGAAAATTATTTTGAACTTGATAGAAAGAACAGTTTTTGTACAAAAAAGGCAAAAAGGTTGTACAAAATAATTTCTGCGTACTTAGTATGTCAACGTAACAAAAGCCTTTTTTTAAACTTATAAGTGGTAACACTTATTGTGACGGACGGGAAACTACGGAACCCTACATTGAGCGTTTTTTAGTATTTGCGTCACGTGGCCTAATGTATCCCAATTAGAAATAAGTTTTTTTCTCTTATTTAAGTGAATGTAATTTTTTTTTGAGAAATAAAGATCTTAAACCATAAACCATAAATAGGTATAACAAGATCCTAGATTTATATACAAGGTGGAATTTTGTAATGCCACCTGAAGGGGAAGTACTCTTAATACTTTAGATATAAATTTATACTTAAAGGAAACATTCCTTTATTTTTTTAAAGAAACAAAACTGCATTCAAAATTTTTCGAAAATTCGCTTGTCACAGTCGGGAATCGAACTGGCTTAAAATGAATAAAACAACATTTTGTACTTTTATGACGTTAATCGATGTGTTCATTTATACGAATAAAATCTTACCAACAAACATGGTAAATTTAACTAGAGGAAAACCATGAAATTATAACTTTTCTAACTAAAAGACGACTATAAAATGTCGAAATTTTCGTTTAATTAAAATGAAATTCGAAAATTTTATGGTTTTCCTTTAATTTAATTAACTATGTTTGTTAGAGAGATTTAGTTCTTATGAATGGCCCTAACGTTTAAAAAAAATACAAAAAGTTACTTTTTTGGATTTTAGCAGGTTCGATTCCGAGTGTGACAAGCGAATTTTCGAAAATCTTTGAATGCAGTTTTGTTTCTTTAAAAAAATAAAGGAATTTTTTCTTTGAGTGAAATTTTCTATCTAAAGTATTAAGAGTACTTCCCCTTCAGGTGGCATTACAAAATTCCACCCTGTATAAGCACTATTTCTATTTTGTAAGTGGGTTTATTAAGTTAAAAGTTTGACACTTTATGAATGGCGGTTGAAACTATTATATAGTCATATTCACTTAAAAATCTCGGTGATGCGATGGTCCCGTTTGCGTTGAACCATTTGGTTCCTTACAAGGTGGTTGAGCTAAATGGTGCCAATACATATGTCATGCTCGTGAACGGGCGCTGTCATTTGGGATTGGCCAATTCTTAACTGCCTAATATTTAAGTTTTAATTTCCGCGATTTGTTTTATGTTGCTCCTTACCTACATTGTTTTCACTTAAAGAAGCAACGCAAATGATGTAACCATTTTTTTGTAAAACTTGATGATTGGAAAGAGTGTCCATGGAGTTTCTTGCTTGTTCTTCTCCATAGAGATCTACGTTTTGGAGCAAACGACTACTTTTAGAGGAAATGCTTCACGGTAGCCCGCGAAAATAAAATTTTTGAATGTTTTTTGCAATGCCGCTCAATGTCTGGATGTGTATTCAGTATCATTTATTGCGTTGATTGTGGGTTTATATAGAATAGAGAAGTCCCATCCAAAAAACTATACAAACTAACATACAACATCGCGTAATAAGAGTTTGACAACACATAAACATAATATACAAAATCCGACAAACAATCGTTGGGCCTTGAGAAGCTTTACGCTCCTAATACTTCTAAAAAGCTAAATCTTTTGTTTTGTCAATTTATTTTAATGAAAACATGTGATGATGAACTCAAATAAAACCAAGGGAATAGAAATAGTCGCACAGTTTTATTGCCATAATGGAATACGTTTAGATTTTACGAGAACAAGCTCTAACAGAATATTATATATATATAGATTTTGGCCTTTGCCCTTTAACTAAACAAGTACTGAATTCAATAAAACAAGTGCAGGACGACGGGGCCTGTAAGGTCGGCAGTTTATGTTTATAGTTTCCTTACATTAATTGTTTACTAGCTTTTGCCCGCGACTTCGTCCGCGTAGGATAAAAGTTCCCGTTCCCGGGGGATTATCGGGATGAAAACTATCCTATGTTCTTTCTGGGGTCCCCGACTATATCTGTACTAAATCGGTTCACTGGTTTGGGCGTGACGAAGAGACAGACAGGCAAGAGTTACTTTCTCATTTATAATATTAGTTCAGATAAATTAAGTATAAATAAAGTATCTTAAAATAAATAAAAAATATATTAGTTTTTTTAATCGCCTTATCTAATTTATTGTTAGCTCTTCATACAGAACAATAAATATATAAGAGCCCCATCTATTGGTTCATTGTTGTCCACGTCTTTTGTTTCTTACTTGGTAGTTTGCTGTAGCACCGCCCTTTAAACTTTAAGAATGGCGCTAGGTTATCGGAGAAATTGTGGGCGTGTCTAAAAATACCAAAACATCGCAACGCAATAGCTGTTGTCAGCGTCTTAACTCATCTATTTTTACAAAAAAAAACCAGTAAAATTAATAATCAAATCAGTCATTTATTAACCTTTGTAATTAGTTACCACTCCACAATCTATTGTAGAAAATCAAATAAACTTTTAATTATTATTAGCGAAAATATGTATAATAATTATTATTAACGAAATGGACCTCTTGACATGTACAGTCGCGGTCTGAAAGTGGTTACCACCGTAAGGATCACAATTGCATGCACACATTGAGGCCACAAGTTCTAAATGTCTATTTCATGATAATTTGATTGATCACAGATTATTTTTTCTAATGATATGACAATCAATCGCTTTAGGTAATGGACTGACTACTATAAAGGTTTGATATACAGAAAACCTACTTTGAAAAACAATTATTTTTTTAAATAAGAATATGAAAACATAGTAAATAAAAGTTTTAATAAAAAATCTTTATTCAATATCTGGTATAACATCACTTTGCAGCTATGACTAATTTAGTTTTTGAATATGAATATGAAGAAATAATAAAAAAACACAGAACAAAATCTTATTAAATACTATCTGTCCCCCGCAGTTTTACCCGCGTAGTTCCCGTTCCCTTGGAATTAAATAAAAAACTTTCCTATGCCCTTGCTCAGGCTATAGACTATCTCTGTACCAAACTTCATTTAAATCGTTTCGGTACTTTTAACGCGAAAGCAAGACAGACAGATAGTTACTTTCGCAATTATAATAGTAGTTTATTAGTTTTTTTAAATAAGAATATAAGGAAATAATAAATCAAATCTTAAAAAATCTTTATTTAATATCTAGTATAACATTACTCCGCAGTTACGACTAGTGCATAGATGCAACAAGATACGCGCATAGATCAGTATTTCGGTATCATTTTCTGGTATCACTCGAGCACAGCGTGATCTATGAGCATTTCTTTCATTTTGTCAGTTTCAGCGCTGAACCATAAGCCCACATAATTTTTTATTGAGTTTAAATCAGCAGACCGAGCGGGCTATTGAATGAGACGAATAATTTTACGGTGCAGAATGAACCACGCCATAGTAGCACAAGCTGGGTGTATCCGTGCATTATCTTTAACGCAATTAATGTGAGGGAATTTTATTGCAGGATACACTACATAGTAAGCAGCATCACTTCTTCCTGAATCATTTCCATGATCTATTATTTGGTCTTCTTCGCCGTGACATCTTTTTCAAACCTCACAGTAAATCACAATAGTTATAATGAATTTTCGTGATAAGGCACTAATGATATAAAAACTATGTCCATTTTCAAAGATTGTCCCTTGTTCCAGGGTTAAACTTGCCATTTTATTTCGATATGAAAAATAATATTTCGTAAAATTTTACTCTTGTATAAACGACGCGACCTTCAAACGATATTTTTTAACAAATGTCAATTCAATATATTAAGAAAAGAGTTTCATCATCACATAAGGCGAGATAAATAGACGTTACTAAGCACTGACTTTGGCACTATACCTGTCACTGTTACACAACTGCCAAACGTCAAGTGCACGATAGAGACGAAACATGGCTAAGCCGAAGCCGTTGCTTAGTAACGTCTTTGTTGTTCTCGTTGTGTCATTTTGCACAATAACTTCTGAAAGGTAACAAGTAATATGATATGGCATTTTAGATTTTAATGAAAAAAGTGTGATATAGAATGTACTTTCAAAATTGGTAAAACTTTTCAGACCGCGACCGTACATTGAAATAATTAAGGTCTAATAACTATATATTTTTGCGACGGGCTAACGAGTTGCGACTTGTCCTGTGACCTATCGCTCCCTAGAAAGCGCGCCAAAAATAACCGAAGTTCGGCCGAATTTCGGCCGAATTTTAAAATTTTACCGAATGTTCGGCCGAAGTTCGTATTCGGTACAAACCACATTCGGCCCATCACTAATTTTTATATTTCCCTTTTTTTCCCAGCCTGTCCTTACTATTGATCTTTATTTTATCCTACATAAAGATCAAAATAGGAAAACTGGAAGGTTTCAGCTGAGTTAGGACCAGTTTTGTAATGAGACGGTACCTAATTCCATTGCTGTTATTTACTCAGAGTCTCATTAAACGTACTAAAGAACCTCTACGTTGGCTTTTTTATTAACTAAGCTTGTTTATTTCAGTCTTAGTAGGAGTGTAAAAAGTACCGTACTAGCTTGATGACGCCTATTCAGAAATTTCTATTAACCATTTCTGTAAGTTTACATCGAAAATAATTTGTTTTTTAATTACTTTAAGATGTTAATTAAGTATAAGGGCTATTGTACCTTCTACAATTTTGAATAAAAACTGATATTTTGTTTTTGCGTAATTGTATGCGATAACTGATGCTCGAAGGGTTATTATAAAGGGACAACTGTAGCGATTTTTTTTTCAATTAGAATTTTGTTCCCAATCTTTCCTATTTATTTCTAAAGCAACCTGTAAATTTTTAATATCAGCTATCTGTCCCTTCAAGATAAGAGGTCCATGCGTTACAAAGAAAACGAACAGTGAAAAAAAAACAGCCGGAAACAAACAACAGAAGTACCATTCTTTCATATGGATTCAGTACAGAACTGCAATCTGGTCATTAATAGAAAATTCAATATTAAGTACATTTATCATTAAAACATGCTCAGAAAAATTGCGTTCTGTTTACACCGATGCTTACGAACCAGATATAAAGCTAACGTAAGGTAATCGTGGACGTGCCTGCGCATCCGTTTGTGGAAATTTTCGGTTCGTGCATTTCCATGTTATGCCTTACGTCCTTTATCGTGTGCTGCAGCAAAAAAACAATATCCGCATGTACGTGATTTTAAAAATGTATGTTAAAGCTAATCAACTGCTGTATATATTTTGATCTTGTTTTGCAAAATGTAGAATAGCTAAGTATGATTTTCAATGAGTAACGTTAGAGATGCTGTTAGATGTGCCTGAAAAATATGCGCTTTCATGTTATTATTAAGTATATAAAAAAATCCTTTTACCCTTGGTCACGACATGATTTCAGAACCACGTCACTTAACCGAATAATATAGGGCTTACAAGTTTCGCTGCTTTGTGTGTGTGTCTGTCTGTCTTTGGCACTTAAACGGGTAGACAGATTTGGATGCGGTTGTTTTTATGGTTTCTAAGTCATCAGCTCTTTTGTTAGCTGCAGTCACAACTTTAACAATTTCGGGGCGGGCTTTATTGTGGTTTTTATTATACGCCTGCTAAATGTTATCTACTGCTTTGTAGAACTGTCAATGTATTATAGCAATAACTATAGATTTGGCGGGTTTGGGTTTGATAGCATGGTTGGCGTTTGATTTTCGATGACCACAAGAAATAATTATTTTTTGACCCTATAGGCAATATGTTCCTAGTCTGGTCGTTTGCGTCTGTGAGTTATATGTTTGTCAACACCCAGTGTGACACATGAAAAAATCCTAGTGTAAAAAATAATTTGTTGTTCATGATCACCTATTAACACAACAACAGAACATATTTAATAAAAAAAGACATAATTATATTTGATAATACATTATAAGGTCCTATTTATATTACATTGTACCTAATAAAGGTCCTAAATGAAGGGACAGTAAACAATTAGGCGCGTGCGGCGAAAAGGACCCTTTCAACATTACTCTCGACAAACTGATGAAGGTCCATGTTTTTTTCCTTTATGGCCTTTTTTTCGGTAAAGTTAGATTATTTTAGTTAATTACTGGTTTTTTTCTTGAGGCACAGGACGTCAAGATGTTTTCTCTATATAAAATAAAGTGTTAAAACCACTAACACCCCTGTTTTCACGTCGGGGTTAATAAATGCATTATTTAAAAAGCAATAAAAAACACACTTTGATTAGATATATCACTATAATGAAGTAAACATACTTTATAATTAATCTACAATACACACGGTACTTAATAATAAATTATTAGTGTAAAACTTTACTTAATTTTAGCTCATAAAATCGTTTTCCTACATAGCAACATAATATGTACTTAACGATATTTTATGGCCTATTAAATACAAAGATATACGACCTTGTTCATACATTAGGCTCCAAACAGAATTCATAAATCTTAATATTTGTTCCGGCGAAGTTTCGGTATTAAAGAACCCGAGCCGGTAGAGGAAAACATATTTTGCCTTGTGATTTTAGATATTCTTAGAATGTATTAAATGTCAATCATTACGAACCGTAAAGATCAATCTTTCTTTTAAAAATGCTGCACAGGAAGGTTCTATTGAATTGTGGGTGCTTTTACAAATACATACATACCTATATAAACTTACATACACAAACAACCAGAGTCGAACTAAATGCGAATAAGACATACAAATACATATTATTGTAAAGCACAGGAATTGAATGCGCTACACACATCATAGCCGCCAATCCCTTGGCTACTGCGCTTACCGTACGATATATTACAAGCGAAAATAACTGTATCTATCTGTTACGCTTTTAAGACTAAACCATAGAATTAATTGTGATGAAATTTGGTACGGTACAACCATGAACTACCAGGAAGGACATAGGCCGTTAACAACTTTGAAGCTACTTAATTACCATATCAATTATTGTAACTTTTTAATTTCCTTCTAAGATGATGATTATTTTGTTGCACAATAACGCTTAAATGTAAAACACTTTATTGTAAAATTTGGACTCCTGATAGCAACAAGTTTAAACTGTAGTGATTTTGGTTGCTAATATTAATAAACCCGTTTTTTTTAAGATGAATAAATAAGAAAAACCAAAATACGGCATTCACGCAGACGAAGACGCGGGCAATATCTATATAATATGAGTCCAGGTTACGAGGTTCCTTTTTACCAAAGTTCATATTTTTATTGTTACTGCGTGCGAGTATTAATAATACAAAACATAAAGTAGGTATAAGTATAAATAATCAAAGAATAATAAAACAACAACTGGCGATCAGGAAGGGTTATGGTACGATTTCAACAAAAACAAGCCTAAAATGTTTCATGTCATTATTACCTGTGTGATTGGTTGAAAAAAAAAAGAACTGCCAATCAATACACTCAGCCATATATATATATTTTGACATAATATTAGAATGGTATTACTATTTTAGAATTTGATATATTTTGAACAGACAATAATGTCTAATAGTGACAATGGGTCGGCCATAATAAACTATTATTTACTGTCACAGAAATATAAAATTAAACTTAATAAAACTATCTAAGTTAAAGTATTGAATTTTTTTTTAAATAAATAAATACGTGGTTTCTGCTTAAGCAAAATTTATTAATACCATTATAAATGCTATTCTTTTATTTTATACCAGATTTTGCGAAGCAAAATAGGGTTATGCATTTTCCGCCCATGCATAGTAAAAATTATTGATCGTCACTGAAACTTGAAGATAAACTAATTTACATAATTATTAAGGATGTTGTCTTTCTTATAAAATACCAAAAGCTGTTACAACATTGGTGCCGAATATAATAAAGAAACATAGATTAATTTTGACGAATAGGCTTTCAAAAACAAGAAAGGCAGGAAGTATTAAAAAAAACTGAAATGGATTTTGTTAAATTGAGTTTGAGTTGAGTATTTCTTGGTAAGAATGAATGTTCAGCTATTTTACAAGGAAAATATATTTTAACAAACTGCTGTGCTTGTCGTGCCGGAAAATAAGCGGTTTCCATAAACACCGCTAACCTAATTGCCCGTAAATTATTGCATTGTTATGTTCAATAATGAATCGCTGTGTAGTACAAAATAAAATATTGCAGGTAACTTACCGAGCATCGCTAGTAACAGTATTAGCATCATTTTTATTGAATCTGAAAAGAAAACAAAGTTGTATTAGTATTTTTTTTCGTTTATCATAACACACTCACACATACACATAAGTTGTTAAACATGTTCTACATTCACACACACACACAAGGTCTGACACAGCGTGAGAGTGCCAGTGACGTACTTACACACACACCGCACATTTGTATGCTTCACTTGTGATTTGAAGAAGTTATTCTGCCTTTTTTGCCTTGAGAAAAGTAAGATGTCATGACGGTTGATAGTATAAAATGCAAGATGAAAACTTGTTCTACTAACCCAAAGTTTAAACTTTAATTTCTGGTTGTTGTTCAATTGTTATTTTATTTTCTCCTTAGATCTTCGCACTCATTTTCATTGTCCAGTAGTAAAGATTTTTTTGAAGAAGTGTGATGTGTTTTTTCCTTGATTTCTATATTTAAATTATAAAAATATTGTTGTTCCAGTAGCTATTAACACAACAATTAGAAGTTTATTTCAAAGATTGTTATAAAATGTAATAAATTGCATGTTTGAAAATAACACGAAGGAAGTATAGAATAATATATTGAGTCGTAGCCAACTCCAACAGATTTTCAATGCATGTTTATGCCAATATATGCTACCCAACATATTGGCGAAATATTATGTAAAGTAGTGAATCTCCTTCTGGTCCAGACATGAGTCTCTCGATATTCAATAAGGAAGTGTCCGAAACCCAACAAGCTTTAATAAAAAATACTTCTACAATAATTTACTGAAACTAGTTTTATATGCAATTTAACATCACCGTTTTATACTATAACCGTGACTACTCATTTGCAAAATATTTAATTTGTAGTTATGTGGCACGCAAAAAAATAAATTATATTAAAAAGTACATTATTATGCCCACTAGGCCGTTCCGTTAACGACTAACAACGTCGTATATCTTAATTTGAAAATGTTTTATATAAAGCTAGACACCTATCTCGTTAAATCATATCTACTAGATATTTCACACAAGTATATTACTGTAATCTCCATAAAAAAAAAACAATTATTTCTGTTAAATAAAAAAAAACATTTTTTTTTATCAACAATTGAAAAATCGCAATTTTTCGTCAAACTAAGATCCAGTAAAACAAAGAAATCAAGAACAGAATACCTTTCGAGAAACTCGCTTTACATTTGATTGAATTAAATCCGATATCTGAGATAAAATGATTGAATGTTTCGTATCAATCAAGTCCGTATCGATCCCTACCATAATTAGATCGTTATCTTATGAATACCGTATTGTATATTTATTTTAAACAATATGATTTTCAAATCAGGAACAGCGACTGTTGAATTCACTCTATCATCAGAATGTTTAGCATTATTCTACTTTTGAAAGTAGACACAGTGACGTATTAGGGTAGAAAGGCGGGCCCCATGTAGATGGGATCCGCTGCCCAGTTGGGCTGATTGGTGTTATGTACTGTAGGCCCCTGGATCTTGAATAGTGTAAGCAATTTTTTGTCTAGTGACCTTTTTTAGTCACTTTGTCAACAAGGAGCATAAAAAGAGTTTGCCACAGGTTTCTTTGTGGACAGTATATAAATATAAAATGTATATTTAATGCTTTTGCAAGTTAGTTTAGTGAAACAATTACTTTTTTATCGTTAGTTGTTATTGCAACTAACCTAAACATTGAAGGTCCATACCGTAGAAATATTTTGGTGAGTATAAACCGTCATTTGTAAGCGACCAGCGTGCGACAGTTTATTCCATAGTGTACTTTACGAATGTTACCCGTATATTTTGACCTAAAAATACTCTTTGTATTAAAAAGTTTGAGATTATGCCCACGAGACCGTTCCATCACCAACGATTTTTTTTTAATTTATTTATTTGCGTTTTGCTTAACTTTTGACAACACTGAACTTCACACTGAACAGCTTGTGATGTGAAGACCAGTCTCTTCCATTTTTAGTGGTTTGCTGCCCCTGTCTACTTTCATACCCTATTTTCTCCTGATTTAGAATTGGTTTTTTATAAATCTCATCGTAGTGTCCCTCTGCGTCATAAAAAGAAACTACTATGCTTTGATGTTGGTTGCGGAATAGTTATAATAGTTACCGTGACCGTGGTGGAAGGAACATGTGTGGGTTTTAGTTAGTAAAAGTCTGTCACGCCTTGACTTGCTCCCAATGCTTGCTCGCAATGACTTGTCCTAGGCGGGGCGGGTGGGACAGTCCCGCCCAGGACAAGTCATTTTTCAGGCGTGCCCAGGTCAGGACGGGAGAAGTCATTTGATGATTTCCCACTTACCAAAAAAAATGCTTTGATGTTTCTAGATAGTTTTAGAAGGTAGTTGATTACCTCCAAAAACTCTGTCTCTTTATGTATAAGCATCAACAATTTAATTATTTGTTTGTATGGTAGGAGAGAAAGGTGTGTATATTAATATTATACATCAGCAACTTTCAGAGAAATCATGAGGCCATGTCACAAAGTAAATAGTGGCCATGTCAAGTTAATTTCGTTCCCAACACGTTCATAGCACGCTCATGGTGTGGTACGGTTGAACGAGAAGACTACTTTTGAGTCTTCAGGTAAAAAGATGTAATCCGTACTAATATTATAAATGCGAAGGTAACTCTGTCTGTCTGTCTCTTCTTCACGCCTAAACCACCGAACCGATTTGAATGAAATTTGGTACAGATTATAGTCTGGGACCCGTAAAAGGACATAGGATAGTTTTCATCCCGGATATCCCCCGGGAACGGGAACTATTATTCCACGCGGATGAAGTCGCGGGCAAAAGCTAGTTATAAATATAAATTCGTTTAGTCTGAAAATAAGGACCGTTTAAACCATCGTTAATCTCTTTAAGGTAGACGATTAATTCACAAAAAAAAATTCACTGTTTATAAAAATATTAAAGCTACACAGATTCAAGTACCGATTTTAAATATCAGGTTAGTTAAAATATTTTTAAACGGAGGCATTTAAAGCTTTGATAATTTAATTATTGTTTGAACACGTTATAATATGAATGATGACTTTTAACACAATTATCTCTATAATTCCAGTAACGACGTTATTATACAAATAGCTATCGACAATTTGAATATTATTCATTCACGAAAATTGAATATCCAATACTGAATATTTTAGCGTAATTCAGACGAAATCGAATATTGACGATAAGAAACCTTTTGGGAATGCGTAGGTACTCAGTACTTATCTATTTTCAATACCTAGTTATAATTCTATTGAATATAGATAGAATATTCATTTTTTTTTATTCAACCGGCTGGTCGAGATTTAAGAATCTCTGGAATTATACATTGAAAAAAGAAATTCTTTTGTGTTCATTCGGGAGCGAAGGAAATGGAACGAATGAAGGGAATGGGTTTTAGTAGGCAGCATTTTAGAAAATAACGATTCTTTGTTTTATTTTACTATGTCATTGGATATAGTTTTATTTATAAGTAATTAATATTACGTGGCTTGGCTAATTAAAAATAAAATGAGATGTCTTCACCGAGTTGCCCTTATTACTCAAAAGTTCGTACTTTTGAGTTGTGTAAAAAAAAATGTGTACATAATGCATTGTTATCGAGATTTTAAAAAGATATATCTGTATATTATACTCGTAGTAGATAAAGGCCGAGAATCCGGTATTTGAAACCATCAATCAATTGACGTACTTTTTATGAGCTGTCAAAACGCAATTCTCCAATAGACTTTGTATGCCAATATCTGCTTGTGACGTCACAAGCTAGCAACCCTATTGACTAACTATTTATTGATTTTAAAGCAATTAAAAATCCAATTTTACAGTAAATTAAAAACAAATCTGATGCTTAGGACTAATAAAAAGATAGGTTTTATAAAAAATATGTCTTAGATTTATCGGTTAATAGTGTCAAATACCGTATTGCAAAAATTTGTAATACAAAACTAACACCGATCCCTAGTTTTACTTATAAATATTTATCAAAATAAAGAAACAACCCTTTTAAGAACTTACCAAGTCAACCTAAAAAACTCGACTCCACACTCAAAGGATTAACCTAAAAACAAATCAAACACGTCTAGATCTAAATATCCTAAAAAGGAAAAACCTGTGAGTTTTGCAGAATCCTTTTATCTATTTCAGCTTGAAAAAAAGTTTTAACTTCAACGGTTCGGACCCGGTAATGAACGTCCGTCATTCCGGGTTCTTTTTTTTTATTTCAGTCTAGATAACCTTAGTTCAGAGGATCCAGCTTTTTACGTAAGCGTAAAGTTTTTTTGCGTGTGTCCGTGAAAGTGCAGTGTAAAGTAAATTTTTGTCTACTCTTATATTATTAAGCTTATGAGATTGTTTGTTTTAACTCCTTAAATGTTTTTTTTTTTGTTTTTTGGTGAGTGGGAAATCATCCAATGACTGCTCCCGTCCTGGGTGCGGCGGGAGGGCGTGTCAGACTCTTACTGACTAAAACCCACTCATGTTCCTTCGATTGCCCTTTATGTTCCAGGGTCGCGGTAACTATTATAAACATTCCGCAACCCCGGCAACTCCTTAAATGTTAAAACGGCTGCTTCGATTTAGTATTATTTTATTGAGGAAGATCTTTGAGATGAGCTACATAAGATAACGTTAATACGGGAGCGGAGTGAAGCGAAATCTAAGGATAAATTGATTATTACCCATAAGTTAAACATTGAAGGTATGAGAAACAGAGTGTATCCTCATCCTCCATTGAAGAGGGAGGATCTTCTAGTGGGTGTTGAGATGGAAGGACTGAAGTGCCCGTCGGGTGATGTTGGGATTTTGTTTATATGCTAAATCACGTCAAACTCTTATTGCGCGTTGTAGGAAATCTGTTATAGTTCCCATGTTGGCGATAAATGTGGCAACGTCCATCAGAAGGTAATCAAAAACTTTATACGAAACGTCTAGAATTTTATGGCACAATTTATGTTCACAAATGCAAGTGCCTTTTCTTCTACCGAAGTTTCCCAGTTCCTTGCTGTCTACTTACTTAACTTGAATAATCTATGATTTTTATAACAAAATTTAGCAAACAACTTTAGGAATCGCGTCCACAAAAGTGTATATAACCATGTAATTGCACGATTATATATTTTAAATAAATACAGGAGCTAAAACTACTTTAAACCTTCTAACACACGTGATTCGGGACACAACAAAAAGACAATAGCAGCGTTCGTTAAAAAATTAAATCGTTAAGATAAATAAACATTCCTTTATTAAAAAAAAAACAAAACTGCAGTCATAAAATATCGAAAGTCCAAACGGGTCAGAGCCCATTCGTCTCCTAAGATTCGCACCCTGTGCCCATTTGTCCCCTGGAACTTTTGAGGGGCCTATTCGTCCCCTGAAGAATATTTATTTTAATTCATTCTTCTAATATAAGTACATGTATATGTGTATACTGCAGCTTGGTAGTCCTGGTACAGTCGCGCAGAAAAGAATAAAATAAAAATATAATAATTCTTTAAATATCATGTTTAAGTATTTCAAATAAGATAAAATTTAATAAAATGCCTCTAGGCTCTAGGCATTAAGTCAGTCTTCAAAATAATTAATCGATTCGTCGATCGATCGTTTTCTATTTACCACTTCACGTTACTGCGCGCCTAGTACTTTGGATTGATTAAGGTGATCTTGTGAGAAAATTAAGAATACAGTGAGTGAATTTTAAATTTTCGTACATGACTACTTCACGTTACTGCGCGCCTAGTACTTTGGATTGATTAAGGTGATCTTGTGAAAAAATTAAAAATACAGTGAATTTTAGATTTTCGTACATGACTACTTCACGTTACTGCGCGCCTAGTACTTTTGTTCTCTTAAGTTTTCAATCATTAACTTTTAACAAGCCATTCCTTCTTTCCGCTTTTTAACAAGCCATTCGTAAAGTGACAATATTACATCGTAAAGCCTATCGACAGGTTATATTATTATCATGACGGATTATCATTCATTATAGCTCTTTTTTCAATGATCTGTTATGATTTATTAAATTAATTGCGTTAATAAACTGTTCACAAGTGTACTATGTTAATCGTTTCTTAGGTAAAATATAGCTAATTTTATCTCAAGGGACCAATAGGCACCTGAATAGGTGCCGAATCTTTAACTTATTAACCGACTTCAAAAAAAAGTAGGTTCTCTGTTCGACCTGTATGTATGTATGTATGTATGTTTGTCCGCGATTATCTCGCGTTTAGCAGAACCGATTTTGATGCGGTTTTCAGCAAAGTGTTTGTTACATTCTGGGGAAGGTTTTAGTATATAACACTAATGGATATCCCGTGACGTTGCGCGCATAGTGCCGTTTTCATTTTATAAGATTGTAAGTTTATTTTGAGAGCTACCCTAAAACGTAGTCAGACACTGAGACTCTAACTAACTAAAAAGTAAAAAATAAAAAGCTTTTTTTAAAAAAGATAACCGACTTCAAAAACTAAAAGCTCAAAAATAACTATTTCGGAAGTCGGTGGCTTCTCTTCTGCCGGTCGATTTGTGTTGCCACCGACTTCCGAAATAGTTATTTTTGAGCTTTTAGTTTTTGAAGTCGGTTATCTTTTTTAAAAAAAGCTTTTTTATTGTGTATATATTAGAGGAGACGAAAACCTTATAAATAATATTTTTTATTAAAATATTAATTGGTCCCCTACCAGGAGACCAATGGGCACCTATATAGGGGCCGAACCCACAACTTTTATGCTGGGGGACAAATTTTAGGGGACGAATGGGCTCTGACCCTTCCAAACTAAGCATGCCATGGCTTTGGCCCCAGAAGAGTAAAAGTCGTGTCGTGCTTGTTCTTTTAAAACTGTAGGTGAGTGAGCACTAAGATTTTTTAAAAGTATTATATTTTTGGAAAATCCCTAAAGGGAAAGCCATAAAAGATTCCGTCCTTCTCTAAGCAATTTAATAAGAACGAAGCCGCCAACAATAGCTAGTTGAAAGTGATATAATTTCATCTGCTTAATTTCCTTAACGCGGTCATTTTAAACAAGTACTATTAACTGTAGGGCATCGTCACTAACAAAAGATATATATAAAATAATATGATACTAACATTTTCAAGTTCGCCAGAATTTTCAACGGAACGCAATTTCCAACCGCCGTAATATACAAAACGGCTAAGCACGAGCTGGGCTCGGATATTTAGGAATCTGTAGTCCGATTACCATACAATATTAACGAGCCAAAAACGTTTAACATCACGCTATTTGTTTATAATTTTTAACTTTGTGTTGTTTGTGGCTATAGCGAAAGTATAAATATACTTTCAGTGCATCGGTCAACTGTTTTCTTACTACAGTTCATCAAGATACAGCCCGATGACTGTCAGATGGACGATGGCCGAAGCTAAGTAAAAAAGGTTCCGTTGACAGTACCAATCTTCACGTACAGAACCCTAAAAAAAGAAACCAACAGCTAATATCCGAGAGTTCCGCAACTTTCTCTTAGTTCTATTATTAAAAATACAAATGGTCATTTTTGTAAAGCGTTCCAATAAAACTTCCGAAGCGGTTTAACTCCGTTCATTATAAAGTTTATTCAATCTCTGTTTAATGATGTAGGATGAAATTAATATAGTCAATTTTGGGGGCCTAGTACGTTTAATAAGCGTGTGTTTAGGCCCCGCGTCGACATTCATTTGGGGCGGACTAATTTAACTGTCGGCGTTTGCCGGCAAAACAAATTGTAACAATGGTAGGCTCGCTATTAATATTCGTCGCAACTGATTGTTTTGCTAAAGTGCGGAAAAATACTTTGTGTTATTCAATTTTGGTGATGGATGTGTTTTTGTGGAATTGAAACAGATCTTTTTTTAATTAAATAAATATCTTTGTTGTTTGTTACGTTGTGATTGATTTAGAAGTAAGATGGGAGTATTCTGCCAATAGGGAAAACGCTGTTTTGTTAATTATTTTTGGGGAGCAAATTTCAAAGAAATCTTACATTTTTTTTTTTGTATTTGCCTACTCGAATTATACTACTACTATATAATTCTCTCAGTTTTTGATGAGTGGTTTAAACAATTAAAGACTTTAATAATTCTTTTCTTAAATTTTTGTAACGATTTGAGATATTGTTTGACAATGTATAATAACGAAGTAAATGACATCACGCGGCATCTAAAAAAATACCCACTGCAAAAATTTTACTAATACAACAAAGCCTAAATAATTAATCGATGTTTAATTTTTAACCAGTTAAATATTTTTTACATGTTTTAGTGCACCATAAATACTTTTAATCGGTTCTGATATACCTATATAATTTTAAATTGTTAGTAATTAGATACAATAAAAATATTCAAAGTTGCCATTTTAATTTCATTAGGGACCCCTAGTCAAAGTCAAGGAAACTTAATAACCACTAACAAACTCCATTGACAGTATTAACCAATTAGGAAGCAATTAGCTGTTACTTTAAATGCAGTTTGAAACTCGCGGCGTGTACAACACAAGAGTGCCTTATTATTCATACTAAGAAAGGGAACTTACGCCAACTTTTATAAACACTTACCGAGTTTGGAAAACTTCGCCGGCCGACCACGTGAAGTTGGAAAAACTTAAGTCATAACACAAAAACACTGTCTTTCCCGCAAATTAGTCATGGAAATACTTTATTCATCAATAAAAGTTTGTTTTGCATTGTTTACGAGGTTGGAGGAAACTGGCGCGAAAACGTCGAGAGTCGGGAGCGAGAGCGGCGCGGGATGAGAGTCGGTCCGCGGCGTGCGGCTGAGAGGCCCGCGCGCGACTGAGCCGAGCGCAGCGCAGCCCGCGCGTCCCATCTATTTTATATAAACGCCTTTATATACCGATTTATATATTTACCCGCACTCATACATATTTAACTTTTTTCCCATTTCACGTCGTTTATTCCCCGTATGTAAGGCTCGCGGCCAGCGTAGGTAGCGCGCGTGTGTGCGACGCCGAAGCCGAACCAAACGAACGCCCCGCGCTCCTATTTACGTGTTTTTAGAAAGGGTAAAGCTTTTATACCTTTCCTTTCTACTATTTCGCTCTGTAGTTGAGCGCAATGCTCTGAATGCCGACCCACGAAATATTTCGTTTCGATTTATGAGTTTCATTTTTATGAGTTATATTTTTGCGCTTCAAATGTTTTATCAATTTTGTATCTGTTGCGATTTCGTTTGGGTCATGGCTGGAGGTGGAACCACTTTCGTTATTTTCTTTTTTATGTTCGGACGACCTCAGAAAACATAAATCATTATGGTGGCTTTCGAAAACTTATGTTCACAATTTTCTTAGTATTTTTGTTTGTACATATTTTCAAACAGGTTCGCAGTAACCCCGCATAAATTGTTTGTACATATTTGCTAGTTGCGAAACCCATGAACAGCTGATAAAGAGACAGATAAACAAATTTATGTTTAGCGTCCGTAGCCCATGCTGTCGGCGTCGACATCATTTCAAATTTACGACAGTTGTGGTGCACTGGTACTATAGACCCAGGACGAGCGCGGGCCGAGTACGCAGCGAGTACGGGGCGAGTACGGGACGAGTACGGAGCGAGTACGAGGCGAGTGCAGGCCGAGTGCGGGCCAGCATACGACGCAGCCAAACGCATCGATCACTCTTTATTACTATCTACCGCCGCTCTCGAGCATACTGTCGGTAATCGATTGTATGTTGGGCTTTTTATTAATTTTACATTTCCTTTTTATTGACGGGAACTTTATTTTGTTCGTTCAGTTACGTTTGGTCTTGTTTGGACAATTCAACGTATTTTAATAGGATGTTTTTTTAGTTACTGCAAATAATAATATGGTTTTTGGTTACTTTACGTCGGAATTCTAAAGTAGGATGGGGCTCCATTGGTCCCTAGACAAACATTTTTATGTCATTTACTGTATTAAAACCTCAGCAGATGCATTAGGCCGCCGATTCGAAATTAGATAATTACCAATGTGATCTTTCAATTAAAATGTACTTTTTTATCTAAAACATTACTGACATCCCTCTGAAAGCAACTGAAGCTGGTCCCAGAAGCCATTCGTAAGTCTTATACAGTCGTATTTTAACTATTTTCAAAACACAAAGAAGGATGGCCAAAACGTACCTGATGATGTCACCGTATGCCATATATGTCAAAAAATCCCTTATTTTTTAAGGTTTTAGAAAATATAAGTAAAATCGCGATATTCAACCACATTAAAAAGATTATTTTTTTTTTGTTTTGCAAACTTATTTCAAATTATTTGGAATAACATATTATTCAGAACGCATCCATTCACGATTCAATTCGCTCATGAAATGTTTTATTATTCATAGACTATATATAAATTATAATTATTTTCTAAATACTTGTATAAACCGTAATTTAATGAATACTTAGACATTTAATCAACTAGTTCTTTTAGGTATCTAAAGAACTTGTATCATAAAAACAATTAAGTAAGTACAAATTGAGTATGAGCTTTTTGTTTAATTGCACGGTCTATGCGTACAACGGAACGTTACATGTCATTGATCGGTGCCATCGATTGACCACTATGATGTGACAGTGACAGTGACTTTCGCCACGATTGTTGTTGTGAATTATTGAATGTTTATATTTCCTATTTTTCTTCTATTTTGTTCCTATTTTTTTTATGAGGCTTCGAATAAAATAGCTATGAGATCGCCAATTATCCTGTTTGCTACTATCTTTTGGGCACGGCCGCAATAGGGTAAAAGGCATTATTTTGTTGATTCTAACCACAATAGTATTATTGACGATATTTTAAAAAATCGTGGCTATTTATGTAAGATTTTCAAACGAGATGGTATTGACGACATAAAAACAAGCCATTCTCACTATAGTTTATTTGGTGACATCAAAAATAAAAGTAAGGTCCAGCTCCTATAGAAATATGGCCATTGTTCTTTTCTCAAAACTCACTTCACTCGGCCTTGATCTTGAGAATACCAATACAATCACAAGCGTGATGAGAAACAAAGTGAGTGTGACATGCGAAGTGATTTGAGAGATTACTTTCGAAGTGTATGTATCTATTCAGAGTAGCACCGCTTGACGTCTAAACTTCAAATCTACAACGGTTTGTCAAAAACACTATTAATTAAACTATCCGTCCGTCAGTCCTCTCCTCTAATCATCCTCTTAAAAGACAACACTATAAACCCTAAAATTCCCATAAAATCACTGTCGAAAGGAACACCGACTCTGCAATTTACATACCACAAATTTCAACTACCCAATATTTGAGAACTATTAATTAACGTTCTACTTTCATAATGAATATAACATTTTGTTGACATGGCGTAGGAGTGCTCTTTGCAAACGCAGATTATTATACAACCGTCTGAATTACCGTAAGCGTTTAACCGCTTTTGATATTACGTAGTTCTCATTAGAGAGCCAATTTGCACAGATTAATTTAGGATCAATTAACGGCCCTTTAAATGTGTTTCTTGTTAATGGAGTTAAACACGTTTGGGGTAAGGGCACTTTTTAGGTTCGATGTAGGTGTAAAGTCGTGAGAAAACTATGGCTAATGTTGATGGCACGCGCGGCGAAGTGTTTTAGCGATTAGCTGCTACCCTGCCTGTCACGGATTGGATTCCTGCACAAGATAAATATTTGTACAACTTATAGTTATTTGTTGGAAGGAGAAATTCCTAGAAATCCTGGAGATCTATAAAAAAAACTAGTGGTTTTATCTGCATCTTTGGTTACTACTCCGCTCCCGTAGGCCATAGGGTGATTTTATATAGCTTGTAGTCTGTCTTGGTAAATAGGTTATCAAACACAAAAAAAAAGTTCAATTTGAAACAGAACTTCCTAAGAATAAATAAAAATAAATGAATATACCTACTCGGACAACTCACACACGGTCATCTGATCCCAAGTTAAGCTCTGCTTAGAGCTTGTGTTATGGTAACCAGACAACTTATATACATACTTATATAATTTATAAATACATACATATTTGTAATTGGCCTTAACCTTGTAACTCTCATCATCTTACCTCTGTTAATAGCTGTAAGTTTTCCGATGAAACTAAAATAAAATAAAATAAATAAAATAAAATATCTATATATATAAAACAAAGTCGGGTTTGTTACAACATTTATAACTCGAGATCGGCTACACCAATTTTCATGGTTTTTGGTTCGTTGGATTTGTCCCCGCCCCGAATAGCAGAATACATCTTAAAAATAATGAAAAATCGACGAGAACATAATTATAAAAAATGAATCATTTTCCCCTATAGTTAATTCTAAATTCAATTAAAGAATGAAAACTTAAGAGAACAATAGTACTAGGAGCGCAGTAATGTGAAGTGATAATGTGAGAAAATTTAAAATACTGAGATACTTAGTACTTAAATCAATCAAAAGTACTAGGCGCGCAGTTGTGTGAAGTGGTTAATAGAAAATGTGAGCGCAATTTTAAGAAAATATATGTTTATGAACTTAAATAATATCCATCCATACTAATATTATAAATGGAAAAGTGTTGTTGTCTGTTTGTCTTTCTTTCATGGCAAAACGGAACGACGAATTGACGTGATTTTTTAAGTGAAGATAGTTGAAGGGATGGAGAGTAACATAGGCTACTTTTTGTCTCTTTTTAACGCGAGCGAAGCCGCGGGCAAAAGCTAGTTATAGATAAATTACACCCAGACACAGAACAAACAATCATGCTCATCACACAAAGTTTGTTCTGGGTGGGAATCGAAACCACGACATCCGGCTTAGCAGTCAGGGCTACTAACCACTACACCAACAGGCCCGTCCTAAGACGGGTAACCAACCAAAGAAACAAACCCTTCAATACTAGATGTATTTTTGGTCTTGCTCAACCTGCTAGGAGATGATTCTACCCATTAAAACAAACATGTTTTATTATGGAACCAACCCTAAAATCGCGAAAAAAATATCAGCTGTCTTTAACAAAGTTCAATGCCCTCCCACCCATAATGTATGCAGCTGATATTTTTTCGAGATTTCAGAGTTGGTTTCATAATAAAAGATGTTTGTTTTAATGGGTAGAATCATCTCCTAGCGGGTTGTGCAGGACCAGAAATACACCTAGTATAATAGGGTATTACACTGTATAAGAGAAAAAATATAAAAATATATTATTGAGGTAGCTTAAGCAAAAAGCAGCCGAACAATGTTAGTTTTAGTTCATAAAACTAGAAAATATTTTTTTAAATTCAATTCAAAGTTTTCAGTTTTTTTTACCTGTTCTTGAACACACCGAAATACAGACCACAGACAGTGACAGCTGTCGACTGTCAACAGTGTCAACTAGACGTCACTATTTGTTTTATTTATAATAATAATAATAATAAACCCGCAGGGCAGCTTGTGGCGAGCTGTCGGGCAGTAGCGACCCCGTGGACCTGACCTCCTGGGAGACCCTTTGTTCTTCATCTCTGGCTTGCCTTAACTGGCCGGCCAGAGTGAGCACTGACGAAGAACAAGGCTCCCACCTCACTCTTGCCTTAATTGGCTGGTTTGAGTGGAGATTCGCAAGAGCAAATTTGCTCGGGGGAAGGAAGTATTCCAGTAAGATGCTGGTAGGGATCTTGACCGTACTTCCGGGATTGTCCTGATAGCCGTGGAATACCTCTCCACTCCTCCAGCACCTCGATATATGTTGCCCCCTTGTCGCTACGTCACTATGTGCTAGCGGCCGTTTTCGGGGGCCCATTTACTGAGTGTGCAAGTCACCCCCTGCCATTTTATCCGTGTCTACAAGCATTGGTTAGGCAGGGGCCATAGCCATTCAATAGTCTCAGATAATTAATCCATCTTAGCAACCCAAACCCATAGTCCAATACTTTATTTATTCCATGACCTGCAATAGACCACCACCAACCGGGGGTTGACCTTAGGTGCACTCGAGTGGTGCATATAGGGATAATCGCCGGTTGATGTCCCACTTCATATTATAAAGCTTTATTTAAGGGGCCTCTGCGAGTTGGCTTCGGCCCCTCGTACGCCTTTCAAAGGTCCGGGACCCCAGGGTCCCGAGAAACGTAAAGTTTGCGATGAAAATAATAATAATAATAATCATTTATTTCGGATAGCATCCATAATTGGTTAGTAATACAGAAAAACTTAAAAACTATGTTAGTAGAATATTAAGATAATGACAATTAAAATTGGACAGTTAACACTGCCTAACTAGGACCCGCATAAAAGCACGCATTATGTCTGAGTCGACTTTATCAGCAAAAACGTTCAGAATGCTGTTAGTGCTGCCCCGCACTCTATGTAGTAAGGACGCGGTTCTTTTGCGTATGATGGCATGAAACCCGTCAACGCGAGCTTCTGCAAACATGCTAGATGCACTACAGAAGCGGGGCAGCCCCATCAACATTCTGAACCCATTATTATATTGGACGCGCAAGGCACTGAGCGATCTCTGTGTGTAACTAACCCACAGGCTGCTCGTGTAAAAGGTTTGGCAGTATGCCTTAAAGAGAGATTTATAACCTCCTAATACGATCTTTATTATAAAAATATACTTTTTCATGGAAGTTATTGTGAAAGATATTTTAGATGGCTAATGCACATGTGTGCTTACATCAAAGTGATATTTACAACAACAGTACAAACGGTACAAACGGGTTTTTATGGTGTAATAGTTGGAATACTCTTCCCACAACTTTTAACTAAGTTTTTCTTAAATTTGGATCAGTTAACACTAGAATTCACAATTATTCCGATGTTTTCACACTTGTGTTCTTGCATTCCGAAACGCACACCAACGGTAAGTCGAACAGTAACTAATTTTTGAGATAAAAACAATAAAAATTATGTAAAGGGTCACAGCGCGTTTGTTTATTTACATGACGTAAGGACGTCATATCGCCAAAGCAAAACCACGCCCACGGCGTTTTCCGTTTTTGGAAATTTCCGCGCGAAATTTGAAAATACAATTTTTAAAAGCGTTTTTAGGCTACTTAGCGCTTAAATAAAAATTTAGGATTTTTTTTTGTGGTTTCTTAGTACTGTAGGAGTTATTTGAAATACTTAAAAAAAAAGAGTGTAATACCCTATTGTGTAGGGACACATTTTGCCATAACCATTATATAAAAAATATACGTAGTAAATAAACGAATTTTGAAAATAAGGGCCAGTTTTGGGAGTAAATATGATATAAATCTAGATTTAATTTGGTATGATTTCATTTCATAAGTATAAAAAAACCAAGTCATATGAAACCTTTTATGTGCGAATCCGCAGACTTTCCAGAATTCAATTCCAATAATAAAAAGCTACATTATTTCTTAATATACCTTAATTATTTTTTAGGCCCCGCAATGGGACTACAGTAGGTAGGTATTATTTACTGATTAAATTTTTTCAACCCAAGCTTATAGGTACAAAATCGGCGTACAATATTTCCACCGCTAAGGAAACCTCTTTGTAAGGCTTATTGCCTAGGTCGGGTTTTATTAAAAACTATTTGCTTAAACTTCCATGAACGCCAAAGTTCAACCAAGTAATAAGCAAGAAGTTTCTTGCACGACTATGTTTCTAAAAACAATATAATACTAGCCCTATCGTTGCGGATTGTATATAATAGTTACCGTGACCTCGGAACATAAAGGGCAACCGAAGGAACATGAGTGGGTAGTCAGTAAAAGTCTGACACGCCCTCCCGCCCCGCGGACGGGAGAAGTTATTTTATGATTTCCCACTCCTCAAAAAAAAATGCCCTATTACCAGGCGTCCGTCACTCGCTCAAGGCCACGCGTTTTATGCCTACCGCTTCGCGTATCGTCGACGATACAACGAACACCGGGCTGTCGCGCGCCCGGCTGAGTGCTCGCGCGTCACGGGTACAGCGCTGACTATCAAAATGCCAAAACCACGTAATTATTGCCTGATTATTGTGCAATTCCCCTGTTTCCCAATTCTCTTGTTTCCCTTTTGATTATTTATTAAAATTAATCACGCGGTTTTGGATATTTTCGACACTAAAATATATTAGTCGGGAATTCAAGGAACGAAAAATATGCATCAGTCAATTTATCAAACTTAAAAATATTTGATCAACAAATAAAATAATAATTGTTCTTCTAAAACATTCGTTTTATTACCATTGTCATCATACGTATAACCCTAGCAGATTTGCTGGACGACACGCACACACGTTAGTCGCGCGGCGGGCAAAAGAATCTCAACTCTCTTTGTGCGTAATTATGGTTCATTCCTCCTTGCTGCAAACAACTGGTATTATTATTATGATTTTGTAGGCTATTATAGCGTAGGTATTTTGGTTTTTGTATTGGAGTGAAGTATCTGTTACGTAGTAACTATTTATTAATCTGTGCTATTACTGTCCTACCAGAAGGCAAATGCCTCTACTTATACAGAGAAGGCACGAGCATTAATCGCCGCTTTGTAAAGGCGGATTGGAATTTTGGGGTTACATTAATTTATTATAAGTCCAAATTTCATCACGATATTTTGCATCACCGATAGCTGTGTTCACCAAAATATACATTAGAATATACATAATTATATACACAAATGTATTAGGAAAACCATATTGGTACATTTAGTCAAAAATCAGCGTCAGTCACAAAAATGCCACCAGGCCACAGCCTGGTGGCATTTTTGCTGAACTGAACCTTTTTGATGCAACTGTCGGGGACACGGTAATATTATTTTACTCGTAAATATTTTATTTTTGTCTAGTTGTATGTAAACAATTTTAACGTTTTTGTCTACCATATCAGCTAAACTGTACGAAATACACACTACCTTTTTTTCTTCTTTTCTAACCGGGACTCAAACAAACAATCGTTTACATGAAAGACGGAAGTCTTTACCACCAGGACATGACGTTATTTTTAAAAAGTAATAATATCACCATGAAACTTGAGAGCTGAAATCTCTGCCGTAATATTGTCATCGTCAACATTTCACCACTTCAATTTTTTTTAATCGGCACTTCAAAGGGTCCTCCCAAATGACAGCCGTTTATTTATATGGACCGTGTAATGGGAACAGACGACCTCTTACTTTTAGTATCAAGACTACCTCTGCTTACAGTGCTTACCTACTTATTACCCATATCAGCATTTTATTTGCTTCTAGATGCCGAAATTCTCCCGCAGGAGAACTTTTCTCGGTTAAAGACTAGTTTTAGTGTTGAAGTAAATAAAATTGCCGCCTTCACCGTGTCAAAATTATTTAAATTTTTGAATTTCGTATTGTGTAATCTGTGGCGCGTTCTTGCTTGTTTTTTCTTCACTTGTCTTACCCCGATCGCGCCGATACTCTCTATATGTACAATATGTGTTTATTTTAAATAAAAGCCTCTAAATTTCAGTAATTCCGTTTTAATTACAACAGGTTATGGGCCCAGTTCTACTTAGTAAAGTAAATAAACGTAAAGTGCAGTGAAAATAGTGAATAAAAAATCGCCGGCATAACCTCATTTTTGCAAGTTACCGGTTGGCGAGTTTTTCTGTATTTTCAGCTATTTATCATTGTAAATATGAACAGCAATACATTTATGTCAATTCCCAAACTCACGGGTCGAGAAAATTGGGCCAGTTGGAGCTTTGCTGTCAAAGCATATCTACAGCACGAAGACTTGGACGATTGCTTGGAAAAGGAACCAGACGCCAACGATCCTAAATCAGTAAAGCAAGACGTCAAAGCTAAGTCGAAGCTAATCTTATTAATTGACCCAATTCTGTACATCCATATACAAGATGCGACCAATGCAAAACAAGTATGGGAAAATCTGACTAAAGCGTTTGAAGATAGTGGCTTGTCTAGAAAAGTAGGACTCCTAAAAGACCTGATAAACACAACTTTAGAGAACAGCGATAGTGTAGAAGCGTATGTCAACAAAATAATGACATCGGCCCATAAACTCAGAAACATCCACTTTAAAGTGGACGATGAATGGCTCGGTACGCTGATGCTGGCTGGCTTGCCTGATACCTACAAGCCAATGATAATGGGTATTGAAAGCTCCGGTGTTAAAATAAGTGCTGATCTAATAAAAACAAAACTATTACAAGAAATAACATCTCCTAGTATTGATAATGCACTTTACACAAAGCATAACAAGCCAAAGTACAATCAGCAAAGTCAAAGTAAGGGCCCTAGATGCTTTAACTGCAACCGTTATGGACATGTAAGTAAATATTGCAGATTAAAGAAGAAGAAAGATAATAAAGAACAAAGCAAAGATTCTGGTTATGTAGCTGTGTTCTCCGCAACAATGAAAAATGATGATGGTTGGTACATAGATTTAGGAGCATCTATGCACATGTCAATGAGGCAAGACTGGCTGTATGATGAAGTACCACCTCCGATCACGAATATCAAAATAGCTAATGACAAGATGCTTCCGGTTAAAAGTTGCGGCAAGATTGACCTACATGTAATAGGTAAAGATGGTAGAAGGCACACTGTTCAAGTTAAAAATGTCCTGTTTGTACCAGAACTGGCAACCAACTTACTGTCAGTTAGTCAAATCATAAAGAATGGATGTTCTGTGCAGTTCACTGACCATTGCTGTAAAATATTCAATAAAATGAATACCGAAGTAGCAGCTGCAAATCTAATTAATAATATGTACCGGCTGAATACCGACACTATATCAGCATACAGTTGTAAAACAAATGAAACTGACTTGTTGCTATGGCATCAAAGGATGGCTCATTTAAATTTCAAAGATTTAAACAAGTTGAATGGAAGTACTAATGGAGTAAAGCTAACTGAAAATAAAACCAAGATGATTTGTGAACCCTGTCAGAAAGGAAAACAGTCCAGGCTGCCGTTTCCAGCTGAAGGTTCCCGAGCTAAGCAACCTCTTGAGCTAGTACATTCGGACGTTTGCGGCCCTCTAGAGGTTAAATCACTTGGAGGAGCAAGGTACTTCGTCACGTTCACCGACGATTATACAAGGAAAGTATATGTTTATTTCTTAAATAACAAGTCAGAAGTTTTCTCAAAGTTTAAGGAATATAAAGCCTTAGTAGAGAATCAACTTAACTGCAATATAAAATGTTTGCGTTCTGATAATGGAAAAGAGTACTTAAGTAATGAATTTTCAAACTATTTAAGGAAGTCCGGAATCATTCATCAAACTTCTAACACATATACTCCTCAACAAAATGGACTGGCCGAGCGCATGAATCGCACTCTGATGGAGAGGGCAAGATGTATGCTAATAAATTCTAATTTACAGAAACAATATTGGGCAGAAGCCGTGGCTACAGCAGCCTACATCACCAACCGCTGCCCTACACGTGCACTCTCTTATGCAACACCTGAGGAGATATGGTCGGGGAAGAAGCCTGATGTGAGTCATTTAAAAGTCTTTGGATGTGAGGCCATGGTCAAGACCCCACAAGCAAAAATACATAAACTGGACCACAAGGCAAGTAAAATGACATTTATTGGTTATTGCGAAACTACTAAAGGCTACAAGTTGATAAATCCGAAAACAAATAAGGTGATAATAAGCAGAGATGTAGTGTTTATGGAAAATTTATTAAAAGACAACAATGTTGTGATTCCTTTGAGTACTGTTGAGAATAATGATACAATTTGTCAAACTCTACCGATTAAACACAGTTCTGAACTGAAAGAAAGTTCACTTGACAACAGTCAGACTACAGATATGTCAGCTACTACGGATGATAATGAGTCTTCTCAGTCTGATGATTATGACGACGCTCTATATATACCTGAAAGAAAAGTTGAATTAGTACAGCATAGTAATATAATGACTAGATCTAAGAAATTAAGACAGGAAAGTAATACTTACCTTTGTCAAGGTGGAGTTCCGGAACAACTCGATGTACCGCAGACCTATGATGAAGCTATATCATTGAAGGATGGAGACAAATGGAAGCAATCAATAATGGAGGAACTAAAAGCACACGAGCTGAATGAGACATGGGCTTTGGTGGAGAAGCCGCCAGGAGCAAAGACAATTGGCTGTAAGTGGGTCTTCCGTTTAAAAGACCAGCCATCTGGTCTTATCTACAAGTCTAGACTCTGTGCAAAAGGATGTTCTCAAATTTATCCAATTGATTATACAGAAACATTTTCTCCAACAGTGAGGTACGACTCTGTTCGAATTTTACTTTCAGAAGTATGTCATTATGATTATGAGATGGTACAGTTTGATGTAAAAACAGCTTTTCTTTATGGAGACATCACTGAAGACATATATATGAAACCTCCTGAAGGTGTAGATGCTCCACCAGGCTATGTTTGTAAGCTACAAAGGTCATTGTATGGTTTGAAACAAGCTCCACGCTGTTGGAACAATAAATTCAAAACTGTATTGAACAATTTTGGTTTTGTGAATAGCCATTCTGATCAATGTGTTTACACAGCTCATATAAATGATACTCAAGTGTACCTGCTATTATATGTGGATGACGGTCTTATAATAGCAAAAGATATGGCTATCATAAATAAAGTATTAAGTAATTTGAAAGATAACTTTGAAATGAAAACCATGGAGCCAACAAATTTTGTGGGATTACAAATAAAAAGGTCTCAAGGACACATATTTATTCATCAGAAGAATTATATTGAGAAGTTACTTGTAAAATTCAACATGAATAATGCTAATGGATGCAGTATTCCCATAGATCCTCATAGTAGCTTGGAAAAGAAAAATATAGTTCCTGAACAGCAGATTCCATATAGAGAAGCAGTCGGGTCACTTATGCACCTTGCAATTGTAAGTAGACCAGATATTATGTTTGGAGTGAGCTTAGTGAGTCGCTATCTTGACTGCTATGACAACAGTCACTGGACGGTTGTGAAAAAGATACTGAAGTATTTAAAAGAAACCAAAGAATATGGATTATATTATTCTAAAATGGAAAACAATATAGTAGAAGGCTATAGTGATTCTGATTATGCTGCTGACAATGATACGAGGCGATCAACTTCAGGGTATGTCTTTATCAAAAATGGTGCAGCAATTACCTGGGCTACTCAAAAACAACAAAGTATTGCGCTTTCTACAACGGAGGCAGAATTTATGGCTGCATGTTCTGCCACTAAAGAAGCTTTGTGGATTAAGAGACTGCTACTTGACATCAATGCATTTAATCAAAACTCAATTTGTTTATTTGTGGATAATCAAAGTGCTATATCTGTCATTAAAAATATAGATTTTCATAAAAGGTGTAAGCATATAGATGTCAAGTTTAAGTTTATCAAAGAAAAGTATCAGGAAAAGGAAATTGATGTAAAGTACATAAGTACAAATGAACAATGTGCTGATATATTTACAAAAGCTCTCCCTCGAGTCAGATTTAAATATCTTCGCGATAAGTTAGGTTTAATGGTAATTTAATTCTTAATGTATCAGCATATCATTTGTATGTTTATTTATTCTAATGTATTATATATCTTGATTATATATAACGAAATGTTTAAAGTTATTAAGTTAGGGAAGGCTTTAATTTGGAGGGCATGTTGAAGTAAATAAAATTGCCGCCTTCACCGTGTCAAAATTATTTAAATTTTTGAATTTCGTATTGTGTAATCTGTGGCGCGTTCTTGCTTGTTTTTTCTTCACTTGTCTTACCCCGATCGCGCCGATACTCTCTATATGTACAATATGTGTTTATTTTAAATAAAAGCCTCTAAATTTCAGTAATTCCGTTTTAATTACAACATTTAGGACTTCAATTATCATGTTTTGTGCATCACCCTAAAGTAGATTGGCAGAAGTCCGCCTCTGTACGGTGTTCGTACATATTTTAGATTGGCCTGTTAGTCTAGTGGTCAGTGACCCTGACTGCTAAGCCAGAGGTCGTGGGTTCGATTCCCACCCAGGACAAACTTTGTGTGATGAGCATGATTGTTTGTTCTGTGTCTGGGTGTTATTTATCTATAATATGTATGTATTTATAAATTATATGAATATGTTTATCAGTTATCTGGTTACCACAACACAAGCTCTGCTTAGCTTGGGATCAGATGGCCGTGTGTGAATTGTCCCAAGATATTAAAAAAAAATTAAAAAAAATACTTAAATAAAATAAATTAAAAACTAGTTTTAATAGTTGTCAACAAACTACTCACATACTTTATTCATCATCTTCGTATTTTTCCTAACTATTGGGGTTGTCTTTCAATCTAACCGTATCCAGCAGAATGGTTTACTAATGTTTGCCATAATTTAATTTTCCATAATTTCATACGCCATAATCGTATTTGCCATAATTTCATTTGACATAACGCTTCATTTGCCATAATCTTTTAATGATATAATATCATTTTCCATAATTTCATTATTCATAATCGATCAAATGCCATGATAATTAAAATCCATAATTTTGTTTGCCATACTTTTCATTTTCAATAATGTCATTATGTTGGGACATCTCACACACGGTCATCTGATCCCAAGTTAAGCTCTGCTTAGAGCTTGTGTTATGGTAACCAGACAACTGATATACATACTTATATAATTTATAAATACATACATATTATAGATAAATTACACCCAGACACAGAACAAACAATCATGCTCATCACACAAAGTTTGTTCTGGGTGGGAATCGAACCCACAACCTCCGGCTTAGCAGTCAGGGCTACTAACCACTACACCAACAGGCCCGTCAATTATTCATAACATTTATTTACCATAATATTCATTTGGCCATACCAGCAAAACAAAGCTAGTTAGGAACATGCATGCAAGCAAGCTTACAGTATGCAAGCAAGCATACAGCATGCATGCAGCAAACAAGCAAACAAGCAAGCATGCAGCATGCAAGCAAGCATGCAGCATGCAAGCAAGCATGCAGCAAGCAAGCAAGCATGAAGCATGCAGCATTCAAGCGAGCATGAAACATGCAGCAGGGAGGGTTTCTGTCACGGCTCCGGCGCTGCGGGCCTCCGGCGGCCCCACGCGTACTAATCGTCGCAGACGGCATTCGCTCACGCTCGCTCGCAGCCGCCTGCTCCTCAGCCCGCGGGCCGCCTCACCCCTACGCGCCTACGCGATTTTAAATAACACTCTAGGGGTAGGACAAACAAGACTACGTGGAGTCGGTTTTGCAACAATTCGGTTCTGTCACTAACTTTTGTAGCACAGCATGTTAAATTTTTAACCAACAATATTATTTAATTGTTACAGAAACTATAGCAAATTGGTTAGGTCTACTAGTCGGGGTGTTAACTATACTTATTGATGGTATAATTTTTTATAAATTATACCAAAAGTTGCTTATGTCAAGTGTCGATTATGGCATATGTTATTATGGAAACTCATTTTATGGCAAATGAAAGTTATGACAAGTAAATTATTATGACACGCGTTGTTAGTATAAATGAAATTAGTGCAAGTGAATATTATGAGCAGGGACGATTATGGAAAATAAAAATAGAACAAATAATATTATGGGAAACAAGAGAATACCCAGCAGAATACCAGTTTTAGCCTATCAGGCCTCCGTACCAGTTACTAGGTAACACAATTCCCCTTGTTTAGTCTGATTGTCAGCCGACTTCACGAGCTTTCCTAAGCACTAGATGTAAGTAATGTAGATAAGCTAAACCTTATAACCGAGGCGATCCGGTGCCGCTACGGAGTTGATATAGTGAGCGCATGCATATACAAGTCCACATAAAGAATACTAGCCGCAGGAGGCGAGGCGGTGCGGAGTGGCTGCCGGGTGGCTCTAATGAGCTATGACCTTTAGACGACCAAGGACAGCTGACTGTCGCGCTGCTATTGTCTTTCTATTGCGTCTCGAATCACGTATGTTCGAAGGTTTAAAAAGTACATATGAATTGAAAAACTCACTTTGGTACTTCCTCGGTTCGGAAACTGTAGCCTCAAATAAGATGCGGGCGCCTTAACCTATGGGCCATCGTGGCCACAAAACCTAATTAAAATACAAAACAATGGAGCTTTCTTAAACGAACGAGTAACCCATTTACTAAGAGCGTGTTTCAAACTATTTTCAACCACTCGGTAATAGAATTTGGTCTAAACTTAGCACATTTTGCTAACCCGTTCTGTACACAGACCATAGCTAAAAACACAGTGATAGGAATAGTATTAGTTTAAGTCGATTTTCAATCTACACTAATACTATAAAGCTGAAAAGTTTGTTTGTTGAACGCGGTAATCCCTGGCAGTACTAGTTCGAATTAAAAAAATATTTTGTATTGGATAGCTCTTTTATCGAGGAAGTTTATAGGCTACCATATAGCATCACGCTACGAACGACGGGAGCGGAGTAGTAACTATAAATGCGGGTGAAATCGCGGGGGACAGATAGTAAGGAAATATGTAACTTAGACCGAAATAAATAAACGTTGTATAACAAGCTTAGCAACATTACTGTCACTGTTAGTGACAGGTTGGTCTAGTTGTTCGATTTCCACCCAGGACAAACTTTGTGTGATGAGCAAATTTGTTTTTTCTGTGTCTAGGTGTTATTTATCTACAATGTGTACGTATTTATAAACTATAAAGGTATGATGTATATCAGTTATCTGGTTACCATAGTACAGGCTCCGCCTAGTTTTATTGGAACCCATATAACAATTTGAGCCAGTACGTGATGACGGCTTTCAAACAAACACACAGACCCTTTAGCTCTATCGAATTAATATAGATATCGCATTTTAATCACATTCACAAGCAATACGATTAATAAATCAACATTTAGTAAAAACTTCAAATAGAAGTTTGTCCGTGAAGCTTTTCTCTCGTTTTCCAAATAAACCTGCGTTTTAAGAAAGTTGCAACTTGCAACTTTCACTGTAAATTCAGTCGACGCTGCGAATGACTGAAAAAGTTCTAATAAACGGTTTAATTGAAGTAGTTAAATGTTTTCACTCATTTTGGCTTGTCTTTTTTTCTGTTGTTATCTGATAATATTGACAATGAAATACTGCAATGAAATGGTCTGCTATCAACTTACCATTCATATGGCCTTAACAGATTTTATCACGGAACTGAGATTTTATTAACTTTTAAGAACGTTCTCAGTTTAATCACAGTCTTAACCTATCGAAATTACTTTAAAGGCTTATTTTCACCAAACTTTTTATCTTAGTTTTTTATCCTTGGGATAAAAATAAAGGTTGGACAGGCTTTTGAATTTTTTTGTTACAAGTATATATTTTTTGTCTTTTAATTTAATATTACTAAAGTGAATATAGAATTTATACAGAATTTAATTATTCATAAAGTTCGTAAAATTTACCGCATCAGTGGAATATTATGTAGGAATGTGATAACATTACAACAAATAGCTTTTTCCAAAAAATATTTACCTATTTTGTGCACACATCGTAAACAGTACATAGATACATCTAATATAGGTATCTATGAAATCTATGTAGTCTGTCTAAGTAGAACATTTTTCATTACAGTATTTAGCCTTAAATTGACAATAGTGCCAGTCTATTGTCAATTGTTTTTCACACTCACTACATTTTCAAAGAAAAGATCTCCTAAATACAACATCTTTTGACAGCTACATCTGAACGTTGATCCCGTTCCTGAAAACGTCAACGTTCCCTAACAGCGCAGTCTATACAATAGAAAAGCTATCGCCCGAAATGTTTAATCCCCAGACACAGCGGTTGTGTCGCGGTTTTGGCAACCGCCTCTCTTTGCCACTCGCTTAGAAACACGTAGGGTTGAGTCAGAGACGAAAACAATACAATAAATAAAAAATATTAAATGTAGACAAATAGACACAAAAGTACTATAAAAGTATATCTTGTGGGACAGCTCAGACACGGCCATCTAATGCCAAACTATGATATAAAGGGAAGGGTCTGTACTTAGATACTAAGGCCCGTATTAATAGACGTCACTCAACTCCGAGACGCTCTCAAGTCTCTTGCTGTCCTTGTCATTCTAAAGGGAAAAAATAAGGACAGCAATAAACTTGAGAGCGTCTCAGAATTGAGTCATCTCCCTAGCCTTTTCCCAACCGTGTTGGGGTCGGCTGCCAGCTTAACCGGATTCAGCTGGATACCGGTGTTTTACGTGGAGCGACTGCCTATCTGACCTCCACAACCCAGTAACTGGGCGACACGACACCCCGTGGTTAGACTGGCCAGAGTTTCTGACTAACCAGTAACGACTGTCAAAGTTCTATGAATGACAACCGGGACCAACGGCTTTACGTGCTTTCCGAGGCACGGGATGTCAGTGATGTCTAAGATAAACTTTAGAAAGTACATATGAATTGAAAAAGTCACATTGGTACTTGCCCGGATTCGAACCCACAACCTCTTACACGAGAGGCGGGCGCGTTATCCACTGGGCCATCACGACACGTCTCAGAATTGAGTGACGTCTATTAATACGGGCCTAAGACAACTGATATAATCCATATTAATATTATAAATGCAAAAGAAAGTGGCTGCCTGTCTGACCCGCTTTCACACCAAAACTAAACCGGAATTTGGTACAGAGATAGTCCATAGCCTGAAAAAGGACCAAGGATAGTTTTTACCCCAAAATTCTACTACACGGGTAAAACCGCGGAGGACCACTAGTACTTCTATAATTTTCAAGCATTGAGTCTCATCAAATAAAAATTTGACCTGGATCGGAATCAAGCTTCATTATAACTTATATACAATGTGTCCGGGCATGGACTAGCGATATTCTAAACACTTAAATATAAGCTATATTAAAGTACAATTACACTCTAAGCGTGGGTCCAAATCACTTCCCTGCTACGGGGCAGCCATTTTGTTTTTTTTGTTGAACTATTCCATATGAAAATACAAAAAAAATCATATCTCTCTAAGTTTTTGTGATACTGAGATAAAAATAGGCTTATTTGAAAGGCAACAATATTATCTACCGGCAACATTACAAAACAATGTGTTCCCAATTCCATAACTTTTGAAAAAAAATGTGAAAGTCGAAAAAATAAATAAAAAATTATGCAATTCAAACAATAATGGTTAATTACTACAAAAACCCCCCGACAACTTTTATTGTTTTTTTGCTTGATCGACAGATTTTGAGATAAGCTATAATACAAAACAAAATTTACAACTGTATGTCAATTACTTTAAGAGTTATTGTTGTTTGAACATAGCGTATGCACAATTAGAAAAGGCCTTTGTTAAACGCTGCAGTAACATTTATGGCGTTTATTGTTTTCCATCTGGGAACAGGCCAGAAATATCGTTCGTTACTACCATAGTGAGCGAGATGGAACATAATTAGTCAACTACCTGGAACAAAATCACAGTTTTAGGGACAAATTATAAGTTGGGTTAGTTGTCCCTCGCCCCGCATTGTGATCGCTACTTTCACTTACCGTACTGTTTACGTGCTGTGTTAAAGTTCATCTTTAAGTGTGATAATAATGGTTAACCGTCAATATTCAACGCAACATAACATACGTCGATAAAAGTTTGGCGACTAGGTGTAGGCCTATTAGGGTATCTTCGTCGATATTCTTGTACAGCCGGATTTGCACTTCCATTGCAAAAGCCATACATGAAGTGTATGTCAGCAATATGTTGCGTTGAATATTGACGGTTAGCCATTTTTATCACACTTAAAGATGAACTTTAACACAGCACGTAAACAGTACGGTAAGTAAAAGTAGCGATCACAACGCAGGGCGAGGGACAACTAACCCAACTAATAATTTGTCCCTAAAACTGTGATTTTGTTCCAGGTAGTTGACTAATTATGTTCCATCTCACTCACTATGGTAGTAACGAACAGTGGCCTGTTCCCAGATGGAAAACAATAAACGCCATAAATGTTACTGTAGCGTTTAACAAAGGCCTTTTCTAAATGCGCATACGCTATGTTCAAACAACAATAATTCTTAAAGTAATTGACATACAGTTGTAAATTTTGTTTTGTATTGTAGCTTATCTCAAAATTTGTCGATCTAGCAAAAAAACAATAAAAGTTGTCGGGGGTGTTTTTGTAAAATTAACCATTATTGTTTGAATTGCATAATTTTTTATTTATTTTTTCGACTTTCACATTTTTTTTCAAAAGTTATGTAATTGGGAACACATTGTTTTGTAATGTTACCGGTAGATAATATTGTTGCCTTTCAAATAAGCCTATTTTTATCTCAGTATCACAAAAACTTAAAGAGATATGTTTTTTTTTGTATTTTCATATGGAATAGTTCAACAAAAAAAACAAAATGGCTGCCCCGTAGCAGGGAAGTGATTTGGACCCACGCTTAGAGTGTAATTGTACTTTAATATAGCTTATATTTAAGTGTTTATAATATCGCTAGTCCATGCCCGGACACACTGTATAGTTGTAACTATGATGTCGTAATACAATAGCACACAAACGTATTTGCAATAATCTGATCATACCCGTGACTCCAAACTAGGCCTGAGCTGAATTTTGGAGATCCGCATTCAGCCAGGGGCCATCTAATTTATTTTACGACATTATGGAGTCATCACTGAGTAATTGACATTAACTTATCTTCAACTGTTATAAATAACAGGTTTTCTGCAGCTTCACGCGCCCATTTTCAAACAAACTTTTCCCCTGTTTTATCCCGTTAAGGTTGAATTTTCAAAAATTGCGTTGTTTCGTCTTCTTTGATAGCCAACAAAAACTCTTTATATAATGATTGATCAATAATAAATAGTTAGCATCACGGTTGGTTTAAATCCCTTCAGTAGTTTTTAACCCATGCGTGCATATGCAGACAGACAGACAGACAGACAAAAAAATTACTAATTGCATTTTTGGCATCAGTATCGATCACCAATCATCCTCCAATAAAAATTTTGAAAATATATTCTATGTACAGAATTGACCTGTCTACAGTTTTATTATAAGTATAGAAGTATGTTTATCAGTTGTCTGGTTATCATAGTACAGGCTCCGCCTAGTTTTATTGGAACCCAAAAAAACAATTTGAGCCAGTACTTGATAACCGCTTTCAAACAAACACACAGACCCTTTAGCTCTATCGAATTAATATAGATATCGCATTTTAATCACATTCACAAGCAATACGAGTAATGAAATCAACATTTTGTAAAAACTTCAAATAGAAGAGTTTGTCCGTGAAGCTTTTCTCTCGTTTTCCAAAGAAACCAGCGTTTTAATAAAAACAACTTGCAACTTTCACTGATAATTCAGTCGACGCTGCGAATGACTGAAAAAGTTCCAATAAACGGTTTAATTGAAGTAGTTAAATGTTTTCACTGATTTTGGCTTGACTTTTTTTCTGTTGTTATCTGATAATATTTTTTTTTTTTTTTTTGGGGAGTGGGAAATCATCAAATGACTTCTCCCGCCATGGGGCGGGAGGGCGTGTCAGACTTTTACTGACTAAAACCCACTCATGTTCCTTCGGTTGCTATCTGATAATATTGACAATGAAATACTGCAATGAAATGAAAGAAAGAAGAAAGAAAGAAAGAAAAACGTTTATTTGACACATTCAGTGGGGTCACAGACAAATAATAGAACAAAATAAAAAATAAATGGTCTGCTATCAACTTACCATTCATATGGCCTTAACAGATTTTATCACGGAACTGAGATTCTATTAACTTTTAAGAACGTTCACAGTTTAATCACAGTCTTAACCTATCGAAATTACTTTAGAGGGTTATTTTCACCAAACTTTTTATCTTAGTATTTTATTTGTGGGACATAAATAAAGGCTTTTATTGACCAGAGTTTTGGTTTCAGTTTATACAATAAAATTACTATTAAAATTTACTATTAATTAAAAAGTAAAAGTATACTATACAGAGTTTTGTAAGCCATAAACTGTTTGTGAATTTCGCCGCATTTGTGGTGTTTATGTCGGAACATAATAAAACAGTTTAAAAAAAAAGTGTTTCACTATTTTGTGCATACATCGTATAGAGTACATAGACATCTAATATATCTATGTCTTCTATGTAGTCCGTCTATATAGAACATTTTTTGTTACAATAGTTAGCCTGAAACAGTTGACTGGACTGGTATCACACCAACTACATTAAGAAAGAAAATAACTCCAATACAATATCTCTTGACAGCTACATCTGAACGTTGATCCCGTTCCTGAAAACGTCAACGTTCCCTAACTCCGCAGTCCATACAATAGAAAAGCTATCGCCCGAAATGTTTAATCCCCAGACACAGCGGTTGTGTCGTGGTTTTGGCAACCGCCTCTCTTTGCCACTCGCTTAGAAACACGTAGGGTTGAGTCAGAGATGAAAACAATAGAATAAAATAAAAATATATTTGACACAAATAGATATTAAAGCACCATAAATGGATATATTGTGGCAGCTCACACGCGGCCATCTAATGCAAAATCATGTAGAGTCTGTACTTAGGTATCCAGACAATTAATATAATTATAAGTACTTTAAACTTTCGCGTTGGATATCTAAACGTTACTGCTAAGCGAGATTTCATCAGCCACGGTCACAGACAGACAAGCAGACTGCGTATCCAGGCATGGCAGGTGTAACCCTGCCGTAACGTTAAGCAAAAAAAACCGGCCAAGAGCGTGTCGGGCCACGCTCAATGTAGGGTTCCGTAGTTTGCCGTCCGTCACAATAAGTGTACCTACTTATAAGTTTAAAAAAAGGCTATTTGTTACGTTGACAAACTGTTGTTTCTATCAAGTTCTTAATAATTTTCCTAGAAAGTCCTTATAAAGTTCTACCTTCCAGATTATTTTCATATTTTTTAAACCTACGGGTCAAAAGTTAGAGGGGGGGGGGGGGGGCGCTTTTATTTTTCCTTTTGGAGCGATTATTTCCCAAATTATTGACATTATCAAAAAATGATTTTAGTAAACCCCTATTCATTTTTAAATACCTATTCAACAATATATCACACGTCAGGGTTGAAATTAAAAAAAAAAACTTCCCTATTTACATATAGGGAGGCTACCCTAATAAAACGTTTTTTTCCAATTTTTATTTTACCACTTTGTCGGCGTGATTGATATACATATTGGTACCAAATTGCAGCTTTCTAGTGCTAACGGTCACAGAGATTAAGCGAGGACGGACGGACAGACAGACAGACATGGCGAAACTATAAGGGTTCCTAGTAGACTACGGAACCCTAAAAAAGGTACCTGCGCGTTAAATCCCGCTTAACAGTAACGTAATTGATATAATACACACTTCAAATTCCTCAAACAATAATTTGTCCTGGATTGGAATCGAACTTGACCAACATGTCAGTCAATTTCACTATAACCTATACATACATAGTTGTAACTAATAATGTCATGATACAGAGATCCCTTTTTTTCGCATAATGTTCTTTGTCCTAATATACTTCGGCATAACGATTTTGGCACAGTTTGTTTTGGCATAATAATATATTGGCATAATTAACATGCATACAATTATTATAAATAACATAAACATTTTCATGCAAATGATTTATTATAAATATACATGACATTATGTAAAGCAAACCAATTTTCTATAGTTTCTGTTACAATCAAATAATATTGTTTGTTAAAAAATTAATTTGCTGTGCAACAAAAGTTAGTGACAGAACCGAATTGCTGCAAAACCGACTCCACGTAGTCTTGTTTGTCCTACCCCTAGAGTGTTATTTAAAATCGCGTAGGCGCGTGGGGCCGCCGGAGGCCCGCAGCGCCGGAGCCGTCACAGAAACCCTGTCTGCTGCATGTTGCATGCTTGCTTGAATGCTGCATGCTTGCTTGCATGCTGCATGCTTGCTTGCATGCGTGTATAGTGTCTAATATTCTAGGTGTTAATATTTTTTTCATTGTTATACCTATAAAAATATGTTTTTCATTTTTATGCGTTATTTATGCTTTAAGATATTATGCTTTAGAACTTTATGCTTAAAAAAGTTATGCTTTAGAACTTTATGCTTAATAAGTTTATGCTTTAGAATATTATGCCTCATCATTATTATGGTTAGAGACATTATGCTTAAAAAAAAATGCATGAGCTGTTATGCGTAAATATATTATGCGAAAATATAATTATGCCAAAAAACATTATGCTAAGTTATATTAGGTCCTAACATTTTATGCAAATGGATAGGGAACCGTTGGGAAAAGGGCTAATTAGATGATTAAATTTTATAATAAAGAGGTGAGATAAACTTGTAGGTATATCAATAATTGTTGAGCAAGCAAGGGGATCAAATGTCTATATGAGTAGAAACATTTTGGTCTACAGCAAAATAGTAATAGACTAGAATGATTTATAGTAATTATGCTGTGTCGGCTTGTTGCCAGCCCTGAGTCACACAAGAAAACCTACTTATTTCAACCTCTTACAGCTTAAGTTCATGTCACTTTGTTATTTATTACATATAACCTTACTTAAGTGTGTGTTTTGTTTAACTTTTATGAAGTACAGGGTGACAGTTGCAACGAGGGACCTTATTTTATTTAACTAGATTATAAGTTCTCAAATTAATGCTCAAATAATCTTTGATTTACGTCTTTCTTTTAGATAATTCGAGGTTACGCACTGTCCATTAATCTACCTGCAGAGGCCAACGAAGTAAGTATTACAATTCTTGTATGGCAGGCAAAGTTACATAATATATTTTACATAGAAATTGAATAACTATTGTGATGTTTAAAACTGGAGCAAAATTAGCGGATTCTAAATATGACAATCAAAGCCACAAAATGGCACCCTAATTTGTAAAAACGACAGCATTTACCAAAAATAAAACAAGAACAAAATAAACAAGACTTACGTGTCGTTTCTCGACATATAAATGTGCCATTTTTAAATATTGACTAAGATATTTCTTATATACTATTTTATATTAAGACGTTTTCAGTCTTATGGACATTCATATGACGGAATCATTAATAACCATGTCTTTGATATTATAAAATCCATATGTACCGTATGTCTTTAGTTTATGTGGTCCTACTGTATAAATAGCTGTACAGTTAACTTGGCAACCACTCGCTATTCTTTCAACTTGTGTCATTGTGGATGTCAATTGTTGTTTTTATTTTTAACCCCTAACCTAAAACTAGGGGTGTTATTATGTTTGATCGCTATGTGCGTGTATCTATGTGTCTGTCTGTGATACGATATCTTAAACGGGTAAACCGGTTCGGATGCATTTTTTTATTTGCAAGTAGTATATGTATATATGGTAACACTAATTAACATAGCTTTATAGTTTTAAACCTTCAAACACATGTGATTCGATACACAATAGAAAGACAATAACAGCCCGACAGCCGGCTGTCGCTTGGTCTGTGAAAGGTTAATATGGGTGATAGTTCTAATATGGGTGGTGAAATTTATGTAAAAGACTGTTTTGTGTTTTAATTATGTTATTGTTTCAACATAACTTAAAAAAAATGTACGTTCAAAATTTCCCTTATATTATTAACATTATCAATTGGCATCATCAATAAGGCGACCCACCTGACCTTAAGTCGTCACCACCGTCTATAAACTTCTACACCGTCTATAGACTAGGAGAGTTGCCTGCCCAGCAACAAAGATTTGATCTTCAAACCGAAACTCAGCAACGCTGCGTCAGTAACCAGTATGATGGTGGTTTCCCGGACAAGGTCCTTTACAAAAAACTACTCGACAACCGTTTACCTCTCAAGACTAATATTTGGCAAACTCAAACTACTACTGGTACTGTTAATTTCTACTGTCCATCACTATGTAACCTACATTTTATGCAAATAAATCCTATTCTATTCTAAACTCAAACTTCCAATATGAGAATAAAGATGATTTGATTGATTGATGTATATCTATCTTCCAATATTCCCGTTTCAGTCTCAATCTATTAAAAAGGTTCTTATACAATTTTCTACCATCCCCACTGGAGGTCATAGATCTCTCCTGAAAGCCTTGGACCTTGGTCTACACACATTCAGTTGCTGCCAATTGTCCTTTTGCACATCAACGCCCGGTCTGGCCGGAGGCGTTCCATATCACCAAATATGGACTCTTTAAAAACAATTCAAGCAGGCTATTTAAAAATTTACGCCGGACAAAAGTTGAACCCCGACACGCAGCAAAACTACTGCTCCAGCGATGTCATCAAAGTAGGCTAGTTTATTTTGAGGCAACAAAATCTTCTCAAAACTCGAAATAATCCTACTAGTCCTACTAAGCTTTCTTAACTAATATATATTATATATATTATATTATATTATATTATATTATAATATTATAAATGCGAAAGTTTGTGAGGATGGATGTATGTGTGTGTGTATGTATGTTTGTTACTCTTTCACGAAAAAACTACTGGACCGATTTGGATGAAACTTTACAGTAATTTAGGTTATTTATCAGAGTAACACATAGGCTTGATTTTATGTAATTTTGATTATAATAAAACGATAAGTGTCAATTAAGTCGGAAAAAAATCTTCCATCTGAGAGCTATCTTGGCGTGCGCTGCCTAAACCAATGGAGTTACATAAAGATGATGTACCACAGAATTGTTTGTCTTAAATAGATCAAAATAAAAGTCCGCGAAAGCATATATCTATCTCTTATGTGCAAGCCAGTACGACCAAAATTGTGAACCATAAATTTAATTAAATTTGGTACTATTTTACAATGCACATATTAGTATATAATTATTAAACTCTTATCAAAATGAATACATTTCTGCAATTAAGTATATATTGAAGATAAACTTTGTCTTTCACACTAAGTAATTTGGTAGAATAGTTTAAAAGTTATCACGATATGATTGACTTGACCGGAGCGCCAAACGGCAACAGAACATCCACGATGAAAGTTGGCTATGCGAAAGAACTATACTAGCACCAAGAAATGAGACAGTAGCAAAAATCAATAAAATTATCTTGGGCCAAGTAACCAGCGATGCGACAACCCAACTCCATCCATCGACACAGTCATGTCATCTGAAGACTGTACGAGCTACCCTGGGGAGTTTCTTAACTCTTTGGAGCTATCCGGGTTGCCATCACATATAAGCTCAAATTAACCTTTCAACGACCGACCGACAGCCGGCTGTCGGGCTGCTATTGTCTTTCTATTGTGTCTCAAATCACGTGTGATCGAAGGATTAAAAGTCGGTATATCTACTTGGACGCCCCGAAACTAAGTTTACTGCACTAGATTGCGTGCGAGTCATTGAACTAGGCACCAATTGTAACTGGAGAAGCTAAAGGTGAAAATGTTCTTATTCCACGCATTCCAATAATACCCAATAACTTACATTTTAATTTCAAATGTTTACAGTTCCCACTTAAAGTTGCATTTTCTATAACTATTAATAAATCGCAAAGGCAAACTTTGAAGATAGCGGGGATACATTTAGGCACGTCCCTGTTTTTCCCATGCTCACATGTATCTAAATGCCAAAATCTACATATTTACACTGAATAAAAAAAAACAAATAACATAGTACATATTATCTGTGTATATTGCAGTAAAAACACAGATAATTTAACACAGATGTTAACCTATTCCAATTACATACATATTAATTCTTTACTTATTACAAAATCTATTAACAAAACCGCATCAAAATCCGTTCCGTAGTTTTAAAAATTTAAGCTTAAATAGGGGCAAAGAAAGCTACTTTGTATGTATAAGCTATTTTTTTACTATGTAGTGACTAAATGCAAGTAACATTGGTCCGACCTGTTTATTAGTCAGTGTTTAGTAATCCGTTTGTGCTGGATACGATAATCTCAAGCCCGGGGAAGGACATAGGGCTACTTTTTATAAGCACACCATACAGGTAAAGATTGATGAAGAAACCACTGGTCTTAGCATTTTGAAATTTGCAGAGTTCTATTATAGCTTAAAATAATGAGCACTTAGAAAGGAATAATTCCACCCTCAAGAGGTTCCCTCTAAATATTAGGTATAGGATTTCAAAGATTGTCATCATCATCTCCCTAGCCTTTTCCCAACTGGGTTTGGGGTCGGCTGCCAGCCTAACCGGATTCAGCTGGATACCGGTGTTTTACGTGGAGCAACTGCCTATCTGACCTCCACAACCCAGTAACTAGGCGATACGATACCTCTTGGTTAGACTGGTCAGAGTTTCTGGCTAACCAGTAACGACTGTCAAAGCTCTACGCATGACAACCGAGACCAACGGCTTTACGTGCTTTCCGAGGCACGGGATGTCAGTGATGTCCAAGATAAACTTTAGAAAGTACATATGAGTTGAAAAAGTCACATTGGTACTTGCCCGGATTCGTACCCACAACCTCTTACACGAGAGGCGGGCGCCTTATCCACTGTGCCATCACGACTTTCAAACGGATTTCAAAGATTGTATGGAAACTAATTTTGAAATTAAAAATTTGGGCTGTACGATGTGAAGTTACATAAAAAAATACAAGTATTTAAAAAAATATCACGCAACTTAATGTGGCAGACCAAATTCTACGCGAGCGAAGCCGCGGGCAAAAGCTAGTATTTAATAAAAAAAAACCTTATTTTATAAAGTTTGTGTAAACGAAAAACGAACTTCACACGTAAGCAAACAAACACAATAATGATTCGGAACTTGGTCCAAGTTATTTGTAAAAGCTAAAATATGTTAAAAATATGATAAAAGAAGCAACTCGCGCCTGATTTGTTTTTCCAAAAGTTCAAACATTGCGTGAAAGTTTCTCTGAGTCAGTACGAAATCTTATTTTTCCACGATTTTATTATGTAAATTTCTTTAACTTATACTTTTGTTACGTGCAAACAAGTGTTTTTCCTCTCGTGAACTGAGTATTTATTTCACAATAAGTGTAAAGAAAACTTTAAAAAATCATTTTCATTTTGTCTTTGTACAATCGTAGCATGTGCTACGCTGCTACGGAGCTACGCTACTACGTTGCTACGCCGCTACAGTGGCTACGAAGCTACGGTAACATGCTACGACTGAGTGAACTCAAAACTGTTTCGTCCTACATAGTACGTTTGTCTGTAGATTTATAAAATATTCCTCATGCTCTGTTTACATTGGTTCGTAGTAAATATTCTACAAAGTTTAATGAAGCCCACATGTACACTGTTTGCTTTTGTCTCTGTTATCGTGTTTACGAAACAAAATATAAACTGAACATTCGTCTCGTCACAAGAACTTTGATGATTAAATTCTACTGTATCTTCAATATAATCAGTAAACCACTGCAATATACGTATGGTCGAACATACGGATATTGCAGTGGTTGAGCCACTTCACTGCGTGTCGTAGGTTCGATTCTCACAGGGGACAAATTTTTTTATGATTCACGAGTACCCTAGCTTTCAGTCTGATTACTTGTGTTTGTTAAATACCACCACGATGTAAGAGAAATTTCAATGGAGTTCTGACGCTTAACAATAATATTTATTCCAAAGATATGGTTTTAAATGAAAAAAAAATATCAATTTCATGTCTATAAGAGAGAACAACCAAATTAAAACCACACTAAAAACTACGATAAGCAACGTAGTGACATGAAAAATTAACAACAACTGTAAATACACCCTTATTTACTTGCTATTAGAGCACATTCAATTTCCGCTAGTTGTTTCTTTTGCAACTACACGAGCAAATATTTCTATATATTCTAAGCTCTTCGCAGTATTCGATAATAAAATATGCAATTATATTTTACTAGGGCATTAAGTAGCTGCAACAAACCGTAATATGCAATGTTAGCTATTATCAGCTTGACATGCCTGTTTTATACATTTAAACATTCCTTTACTTTTTTTAACCGACTTCTAAAAAAAGGAGGAGGTTCTCAATTCGGATGTTTGTATTTTTTTTTTATGTTTGTTCGCGCATATCTCCGTCGTTTACCAACCGATTTGAACAATTCTTTTTTTGTTTGAAAGGGTAGACTTCCCAAATGGTCCCATTGTCATCAGGTCCAGGATCTGATGATGGTATCATGCCTAAATCGAGGGAACTCCTCAATTTTTATAGATAAACAAACTTTTTTTTTTTTAAAGTTACTCTAAAACGTAGTCAGACATGAAGACAAACTAAAAAGTAAAAAATAAAAAGCTTTTTTCAGAAAAGTCGGTGGCTTTTCTTCTGCCGGTCTTTTTGATGTGTTGGCACCGACTTCCAAAATAGTTATTTTTGTGCTTTTAGTTTTTGAAGTCGGTTATTTTTTTTTATAATATTATATTATAATATTTTAAATATTATATTAAATTTTTTATATTTTTTAATATTTTTAAAAAAAGTAAAAATATAATATACCTATGCCACCAAACACTTATACTCAACACATTAATCGGCCTTTACACACACACTGTTGTAGTTATTTTTCCCTTATAAGTTTTCGAAGGCATTTCTCTTTTTCAAGTTCCAATCTTTACTTCCTCTACCCACAAAACCTTGATAAGATATTATATACACGTAAACCTGTCGATATCTTTCGTCCGGGTCCATCAGTCGACTCGATCAGCCACCCCCGACTAACACGTCCCCCCGTAATGGTTTCAATTTGACCTAAAGTGCTCCCCGAATAAAATCAGCCGCGGAAAGGCCGTCCTCCACGAATGATATTTTTAGACTTAAATAAATGAAGACGGGTTTTTTGTTAGTGGCAAGATAAGTAAGTTTATTTTATGGTCGTAGTGGTTTTAGATTATGGGAAATGTTTTTTGCTGAAATAAGTAATCCTTGCTTAGCAACTACTGTAGTATACAAAAACTACCTTTCATTTGTGTTTGTGAGTTCAAAATGGGGCAGGTACCAATGTGAAGTTTCAGTTTATATGTACTTTCTGATGATAAATGATCGTGTTTTATCCGTATGAGTAGCCTTTGCCTTGCAGTGAAACCGTGATTGGCTGATATTATTAGCAAATACTTTGCCTACATAATATAACTGTACACAGTCACACAACTGTCAAACTACACTGGCAACACAGACGTGCGAGTATGGAACATCGTAATAGATTTTAATGTAAGGTTGAATGCACAGCCTTCTCAAGTTATTATCAAACGAGTATATAATATTCCTCGAATGCATTTATTTTGTTTTCGTTTTTATTTACAAACACCCTCAGCTTTCCCACTTAAAATGTTTTAGTTCGAGATATGCGAGATAACATCAACTCGCCTTCCAATAAACACAATTCTACGAAGCAGTACGGATACTCATAAATACTAAAATAATCAATACAAACTTAATTCAAGGATTCTATTCTTAGCTCCACCTCAAAACTCAGCATGAAATGCATGCATTTTACATTTGGAGGCTGTCACACACACAGGTTGTATCTTGAGACTCTAGCGATACACAGTTTTGGAGTTTGTGGGACCTGAAGGTTAGTGTACTGAGATTACTTAATAGAAACGACATTTTGACTCATTTACTTATGTAATAAGACAGTTACTATTTCTATTCAACTCTACGCGGACTGATAAGTCTTTATTTTAATATGAAGTTTATCTTGATGTGTCTAATTGAAATAAGATACCATATATAAAAAAAATAGTCAGACCCTCTACAGTATACTCCAGTCAACCCTTATTTACGCCCAAATACCATTGGTTAATTGGCCAAAATTCAACTAACAAGAATAATTACTCCTTTTATCTTGCAGAGTGCCGGAACTTGCGGCTACAAACAACCTTAAAATGCTACCAAACAAACATTGCCAACTCCTAAATAATCACCTCCCTATAGAAGCCATTAAAACCTTCATTACGTAAAGTAGCTTAGCTCAAATTTCCATATATGTTGGTTACAAATAAAATAAGACTCACGCGTGTCCCTGCAGAGCGGCAGATATTTATTAGTGGGGCAAACAAGACCAGAGGAGTAAACTTTATCACGGCTGTAAAAACGGGAAGTAACCTGGGTTTATAGCCCCCGGAGTGAGTGCCTTTAACTCTAGGACCTAAGAGTTTCGCTTCTCTGGAGGTTTCAAAAAATAAAATAGAAAGGTTAAGAACAAAGTTAGGTATTAATCAATAGGCGAGACGACGTAAAAAAAGTAATTACTCCGTCAGTTAGGTTATCAAAAAATTTTGGACACGTATTTTTTTTCTCCTAAACGAAAAATGACGACAATTCAGTGCGTCGCAGTTCCGCGTGACGTCACGATCTGATACAATTTTTGTTGAACCAAACCGTAAAAAGCACTCACTCTGGAACTTTGTTACTCATGTCTTTGTATTTTTTATATTTTATATTACTTTGATCAAGCAAAAAACATGTGTCCCGTATTTTTGGCCGGTCTATCAGACGGACTAAACAGAATGACATTTTTTTGTGTTGTCGACATTGTTGGATTTTTTTTTATGAAAAACTAAAACACTATAAATAAAATTATAAGAAAAGTCTTAGATCAATTCACAAAGACCATCTGACCACAAACTAGGCAGACCATATTCTATGATAATGATTCCAAGTAACTGATATACATACTTACATAACCTATAAAAAAAATTACACGCAGACTGAATACACAATCACGCCGTCAACTTCAAATTGTTATCAAAGCTCCAAATTGTAGCAGATTGTACATTATGCCCAAATAACAATGTTTGGTAATGGATATCTCTATAATTGTTACGTCGTAAGGTCTATCCTTGATCATGATAATCGCTTTTGGACGACATTAATTTTTGAATTCACGCAATTGTGTAATTATCACACACCGAAATTTCCCCTGCTGAACGTTAAGTGAAACTCAGACAAAAGAAGAATGTAATAAAAAAATCTCTTCTACATTACACAAACAGTTCAAAATTAATTCGTACACTGAAAAGCAAGAATCAAGTAAATATTATCTCAATTTAATCAATTTCACTTTTTTATTTGGAATTTGAAATTCTACACGTCTTATCAATTTGTGTTAACAAAATATCAATTATTTTTATTTTACCTATTAACTTACCAAAACACTTCCTAAAATCAATAATAACTTATTTACTGCACTTGCACGGCACTCCATTTCCAGTACAGGCTATAAGAACGTAATAAATTTAAAGATGGCCGCCTAGTGCAAGTAGTGGGTAGAGCACACTAGCTCATCGCTCACCGTGCGCCAGACAACTTACTTCCCTCCAATTGATTCCTACAACTTGTGGAAGAATGAGCAGCTGTACCGACAACGTTTTTCATTTTCTTCATAGATTATAGACAACCGATACACCGCCTTTTTACCGCCGATGAAAATAGCGTTGATATTTGAACGTGATTTTCTGGTTGCTAGGATAATGTTCAGGGGTGGGTATTGAATTCATTTGTTATGGCAAACTGCTTTGATGTGCAAGAAGGAAAGTGGTTGTGTTTATTTTACTGCATATAAGATGTTTCTGTTTGGAATTTCTTTGTTTGTCTATTTGTTACCTAACCACATAAAATTGTTCTGAAAATAAAAAATGTGTGGGTGGCAAAAGGTTTTTCATAACCTTTAAAATCTTTCCTTGTATTTATTTATTTATTTAGGATCTCCAACAAAGAAATAAACGTAACAATATATATACTTAAACTATGTATTTAGTTGGTGTACCCCTTCACTTATAGGAGACCACAGCATGCACAGAAATTTAACAGCTAAGCTAACAAAATCAAATTAAACATCTTTAAAAAGAAACAAATCACAAACAAATCAACAAACGGACATCCAGACGTACGGCAGGATACCACCCTTTCTTGGTTGATATTCCTCATATCCGCACGCAGCGCTTCTCAAAATCGTTTATAATGCGCACCGCGAAGGAATGGAATTCCCTGCCGGCGTCTGTGTTTCCAAATTCATATAACCCGGAAGTATTTAAAAAACGAGTGCATAGGCATCTATTGGGTAAGCTCGCTCCATCGTAGGCCCCGTCTATGCCCTCGGGCTAGTCTGGGACCAAGAGCATGCCCATAATAATTAAAAAAAAAACATAAAAATAAAATTGAGAAAATTGTGAAAATTACGAGAAGCGAATAAAAACAATGTATCATTAAATATAAATTAAATTAAATCTTTTAAGCATTTTTTATACTTAGATAGAGACTCGAAGATACATACAGGACAAGCTATTAAGGAAACAGTTGTAATAATGTTAGTATTTTCTAAGTCGTACGAATAATATGAAATCATTAAAGTTATTTCTAGCTCTAAACATACTACTTTTAACACATGCAACGAAGTGAATATTTAACTACATATTAATGAATTTTTGGTGCTAAAAAATCAAAAAAGTAAGTTGGTTTTTATTTGTTTTTGGCTATTGCTTAGAAGGCATTGCACCTCCAGCAGACACAAAGTAACATACACCATAACACCATAAACAAAAGACATAAAATCTAATGGCACGTAAATAAACTTCTTTTACTTCATTCTCTAGAAACCGTAAAACGACAGCTAAATTGAAATAGAGGATGGCCGGTCGTATCTGTCGCCCGATGGAATAACCAAGACGACGCCGTGTCAACGAGGGAAAATACTCTCAATTCTAAAATAAAATCTTGGTTTTCTACCCCCCGTAGGTAATGGCGGCCCTTCACAGGTAAACTATCGTACCTACTTCAATAGAACACACTACACAATTCTTCGGTTTATATCTGGTTTATATGTGGACAAAAAAGGGCCATCAATATAGTCCTGTGTCCTGTTTCCCTTCAATTGATCCCTTTGAAAAGTATTCAAAGTATCAAGATTTTTGTTTTATAGTAAACCAGCGAGTGGTCTACTATAAAACAAAGCCAGCGACCCACCCCAGCATCGCACAGGTGTTATAAAACTTTGTAAAACCCGGTTTCGTCTACTATATTATGCATGTATAGCGTGACTCAAAAGAAAGGTTTATATGTACGTACATAAAACTTTCTCTTGAGCAAATCTATCGATTAAAAAAAAACAAATCAAAATCTGTTGCGCAGTTTTAAAGCTTTAAGCATACATGCGACTTTGTTTATAGCATGTGTTGATATTGATATTAAAGATATTCAGAAAATCTAACCTGGAGGAAAGTTATTACAATAATTTTAGAGTAAATTTTTTTTATAGGTTTAATCAACACACAACCGAAATTATTAAAACTAGAAACATGTTTACACAGTACTTTCTTTTAATAACATAGAGTAGCACTTGCGCGATTAATGGAAATTCGTCATTCATTTATTTGAAAATGGCTGAGCGAAGCTGCTGGTCGCCAATAATTAACCAAGAAATACCCACACCTAGGCAAGCGCTGCCCAGATGCAATAAACACAAGCACGCCCATTCATTCAGGCCATTATAATGAACTCCTTTGTAATACTAATAACAGCAAAATACATCTGCAGTTAATTAAAACGCCAAGAGCACTTGATACACTCATCGTCATATCGATCAGTTCATCAATTCAAATAACGCTTATACCGGCTCCCGTACAAGTAATTAAAAACAAAATGAGTGTCCCCTGTACCTACATATATACCTGTTGATACATATGTATGTACGTCCGACCTTTTAAAGGGTCAGGATTAAACAGTAATGAAGTGAATAATCCACGCGAAGCGACGCGGAAAATTATACGAAATTTCATTTCTAACAAAAATGTTGGAATGGAAACGATTCGATGATCGTCCCCGTAATTAATCTTTGCATTTCGATTTCTGTGAGAGGAACAATGGTTGGTTCGAGGAGGGTAGGCACAACTTTATGGTTGATAAAATAAGGTTTCATTTTATGTCGTCACATTGTTATCATTATTTTATTACGGTCCCTATTTAAATTATTGTATTTTTATTGTAATGCCAGCGCCATTTGAATTTGCTTAAGTTAACAAATCTTTGAAATTCTTGGTTTTAATCTACCATGACATGCTTACACATAAAACTTTTATGAATAACTCTGTCTATTTGTATTGATGACTACATGAAAATTCGTTCAGTAGTTTTCAAGAACAGACTAAGAAACAAATACGGCGGCCTTGCTTATTCTTCTTCATACAAAACTATTATTTCTTTGAAATAGCGTTCAAGGGTGCCTTAAAGATAAAATTTTAACTTTGTAATAAAATGAGATCGGGAACTTTTGAGAATACTTTAGTTTTAAAGTGCTTATAATAATACCAGCCTATAACTGTCCCACTGCAGGGCGAAGGCCTCTTCTCATACAGAGAAGGCACGAGCATTGATCACCACGCTTGCTCAAGACGGGTTGGCGATTTCGGACTCATATTAACTAGAAGTCCAGGTTTCCTCACGATGTTTTCCTTCACCGATGTCTGTGATGTCTAAGATAAACTTTAGACAGTACATATGAATTGAAAAAGTCACATTGGTACTTGCCCGGATTCGAACCCGCGACCTCTTGCATGAAAGCCGGGCGCCTTAACCACTAGGCCATCACGACATTCGACATTTGTCATTTAAAGTGCTTAAGTAGTAACAATGAAGTTCGAACAAAGATATTCATACGAACAAAACACTTCTTGATAAACAGTCTTCATCTTTCGTATGTGAGCTCTGCATCTTTTATAGAAAACCTCTTGGAAACAACTATCAATATTAAAAAGGTATATAAAAAATAATGATGCCTTGTTCATAGCTTAGACGATAAACACATTAAGCCGTGTAATGCCAAGTACGTACTTTGTATTCAAGTATCTAACTTACGAGTAGAAAGCATGCGCGGCACAACACTATCGATGTCTTTCCGCGCGGAAAAGTGCCGCGACAATAGGCGATACGACAAAAAAAAGTAATTAGACCGTCAGTTAGGTTATCAAAAAAATTAGGTCACGCATTTTTTCTTTTTTCCCGAAAACGAAAAATGACGACGATACAGTTGAAGTTTCGCGTGACGTCACGATTAGGGTACAATTTTTGCTGAACAGTGACGTCAAAAACCCCCACTCCGGAACTTTGGTGCTTTTTATCTATGTATATTTTCATTAGTTTGATCGAGCAAAAAATACGTGACATGTATTTTTTAGCGGGCTATCAGACGGACTAAACAAAATGCCATTTTTTTATGTTGTCGTCAACCTTATTCCGCTCGGAGCTTCAGACAAACGCAGGGCTCGGCACACCATACATCTCAACACATACGTATTTACAAACGAAACCAAAAATACGAGTCCAATCTTCTTTAGATGGATATTAACGTCCATTTATTTCAACGCGGGATCGCTATACCAATGTATATGTAATGTATGTAATGTGTAGTCACGCAGATCTGCGTCTCCGCGCGGTTTAGCCACAGCGTGCGCGGTACGGCTTGGTGTGTACATAGCCTTATGTGTTCCTATCAATGCTTTTTTTCAAGTTGGTTTATCATCCTGCTATAAAGTATTCACTGCAACAACAATTTCAATAGGTCAACTCAGCCCAATCACCCCACAAAATTACGTTTACAAAGTGCATTGAACTTCAAAACATTCAACCCAATCAAATCGTATTATTCCGCAAACTTGATATTAGCCGATACATGAACTGAATCGAAATGGAACGGAAGGCAACTCGCAAACTTTGCGCAACACACTATTTGCCAACTAAAGCCCTCGCTTGTTCAATGTTGCTATAAACTTCCCCAGAGCTTTTCAAGACAATACTTATGATTTTGTAGTTAGTTCAACAATAAAATTCGATTATATTTTTAGGGTTTTGTATTCAATTACGATAAAACTCAAGCATTTCCTTCTGAGCTGAAATCTCTCAAAACCTTGACCGATAAATAAATAAATATCTTAGGACAACTCACACACGGTCATCTGATCCCAAGCTAAGCAGCTTGTGTTACGGTAACCAGACAACTGATAGACATACTTATATACTTTCTAAATACATACATATTATAGATAGATAAATTACACCCAGACACAGAACAAACAATCATGCTCATCACACAAAGTTTGTCCTGGGTGGGAATCGAACCCACGACCTCCCGACCGATGTACTCGACATCAGCTTTCGTTGTCTATCTGCTTTTCCGCAGGCTGTGCCGACTGAACCTTGATAGATAGAGAGTTGAAATTCTAAAATTGTGTGCATTTCTATTGCCTCTCTTACAACAAACAAGTACACATTACCCTATGTACAATGTGTACTTGTTATTATAAGTCCGAAGCGCACTTAACCCATTTCTCTTTTAAAATTGCCAAAAAGTTGGGAAAGCAACGGTTATTCGTGATTGTATGACTAGAACTTTTGCTATAGAAGTACTTATGTAGTTCCATAAATATTTCAGAGCTTGTGTGAAGGTACGTGCTTGTGGAGAAGTACAAACATGTCCATTAGTCGCGAGTTGAACACATTTTTCGCAATTTCCTGCGGTACCAGACGCCCGGCAAGGACTAAATTTTTCAATGCTTTCGTACTAATCTAGTACAGTTTGTTGTTTATTTTGACCTGCAGAGAGCCTCGACGATCTCTTATATTTGCGCATTCGTTTACACATATTTCTGTGAATGCTGGCGGCAGGTTATTATCGTGCATTGTACAGAATACTGCAGGGTTACGTTAGGACTTTTTTCTTTCCTTTTTTAGAGGATGTGTTTTGTAATTACCTAAAAGGAAATACGGGTGGAGATTAATCAACAAAATCTAAGAAAAAAGTATTTCGAGGTTTGGCTCTCAAATGTCAGGTTACTTAGCGCTTTTAGTGGAAGAAGCTTCGAGTCCTTTGGAGCAAAGCAACGTTGCTGTGTTCTGGCTTGAATGGTGTGATGCAAACTTAAATTACAGGCTAGTGCGACATTAACATATTTTTTGAAAAAATATGATAATGTCGCACTTGGCGAAACCTCTGGTATTGCAGATGACTATTGGTGGTGGTAACCACCGTATATTTAGCTTGTTTGGCACTTAATTACATAAAACAAAACAATAGCCACTTTATCTCGGACGATTTGAACAAAGAGAAAAGTTTAACTCATCATACATGTTAATAATAACACTATAATGACATCCCAAGTTTAGCTACTATCTCCAAATGACCCCAAACGACCCCTTTAACAAGCGTGCTAATAAAAACAAACTACGTGTCAAATAACTTATAAACCCGACTCTTAACATGGATACCCTCTCAAAGGCGACCTGGGCGCAAACGAACGGGCATTAGCAGTAAGAGCTAGACAAATTAACTGAAGGTGATAAGTTGCCAACTGCGGGCAAGAAACACGAGGGCAATAAAAACCTTGCCCAGCTTCTTATGTGCTGCGATAAAAGTTGGAAGAACGGAACGGAGTATGGTCGGTACAAATGCACGACGCGAGGTTAGGTGAAGGGCTGATAAATAATGTTCTAAAGTTTTGGGTTAGTACTACTGTTATTCAGTATGATGATTTAATGAAACGTGAATGAGGACGACGTCAGTTTAATTGGTTCCCAGTCACCCTTTTTAATATACGTACGGTAAAACTTAGGTTATAAGTATAGCAATGGCCCGTGGTCGCTCTCGCCCTAGTGTAAAAGGTTGTGGGCTGGAATCCGGGCAAGTACCAATGACGCTTCTTCAATTCATATATACTTCCAAGTTTATCTCAAGGTGTAGCTTCATCACAACCGACGTTAATGGAACAATACGAACAAATGTGTATTTCTAGCGAATGTAAGGCCGATCGAAAGCGTAGTGTAGTGATCAATGCTCGTGCCTTCCCTATATATGTATATGAAAAGTCGTATCTGCCTCGCTGTGGAACACTATAGGCTGCACTAATACTCGCAACAAAACTGATCTCTTTTGTACTTTAATAAGTAAAAGTCAAGTTATATTTAGTTCATGCTTATTCGCTTAAACTAAAATCCAGGGGCAGAATATTAAGCAAGTCGAATCAGGCTGGACTGAGTGAATAAACAGCCGGTATGCGCCTCGGAAAACAACATAAATCCTTAGACTGATCCCATATTACCCAATAGTAACCTTACCTATTTCTGGAAGGTTTAAAACCCTGTATCTTTACTTTGTATAATTTATATTCATATTCTTATATTATGTTAACTTGCTTTACCTAAATAAACTGACGAAGGATTTTTTGAGCAACAATTATTTCATTAATTTACTAGCGGTTTACGCTTCTCTCGCCCATTTTCAAACTTTCATCCCTATTATTAGGAGCTGAAAATCTACGTCATAAAATTAAACTACTCTACAAATTTCACGTTTCTAGCTTCAGTAGTTTTGGCTATGCGCTAATTACCACCTAAAAGGTTGCCTCTTTGTATACTCCAGGGCTAGTTAAACGATACGATGCTCACATATAATAAAACAATAAAAATATAGCCATATTATTATGTCCTTCGTTTAACTAGCCATGGTGTATAAAGATTGAATAGTTTAAAAAACATATCGTATGTCGCAGTGGTTGAAGCGACCGACTACACGACGAAGGTAATACTTGACGCGAGTTCGCTTCCCGCACGGGATACTTAATTATTTGAATGAATGACAGGTATTTGTTACGAGTTTGTTTGATTGCGTATGTAAACATGTATGTTGTTGTTAGGAATAAATACTTTATATTGAGTTGTCAATTGTCTATGTTCACTCTTCCTCTCTCTATGCTTCTCGTGTAAGCAACAATGTCGGCTTTTTCTGTGAGTTACAATTAATATATATAATACACTGATTAAATATGAAGATCTTATTTATTTGGACGCCCCAATATTTCCCTCTAATACATTAAGAGGTTATGGGCCCAGAGTGCGAAGAGAAAAATAAGTTTGGAGGGCGAAAACAAAAGTTGGTTTTATAAAGAAAATGGCGTCCACTAGTAGTACAGAAAAATTTCCACAACTAAAACCAGAAAACTTTAATAATTGGATCTTCAGAGTTCAGTGTATATTGGATGAAAAACAGCTAATGCATACTATAAATACAAACGACGAAACAAAATGTAAAAGTGAAGAGTTTGTGAAAGAAAATGCTAGAGCAAAGAGCATAATTGTAAAATGCATTCCGGACAAATACCTAAATGTAATAAAAGGTTGTGAAACTGCCAAAAATATGGTAGAAGTTCTGAAAAATATGTTCGAAAGGAAAAGCATCATCTCTATCATCCATTTAAGGCGTAAGTTGCTTAACCTTAGACAGACAAGTCAGGAAAAACTTGAGGACTATTTTGAAAAATTTGAAAGCATCATCAGAGAACTTGAATGCAATCAGGAGAAGTTAAATGACAGGGATAAAATTGCATGCCTACTAACAGGATTGGACTCAAAATATGACACAGTAATAACAGCCATAGAGTGTAATAGCGATATGTCTAGGATGACATCAGACATAAAATTGGATTTTGTGAAACAGCGACTTCTGGATGAAGAACTAAAATTAAACGAAAAGAATTCAAACACAAATTCAGGTACAGAAACAGCATTTGTAACGTGCAATAACTGCAATAAACGTGGCCACATTGCCAAGTATTGTTGGTCCAGCCGAGGACGTGGCAGAGGTAACCACAGAGGACGAGCAAGGGGATATAAAGTTAATCAGAACAGACAGCCTCAACAGCAATATGAAGAACGTTCAGAAGCAAATCCAGCTGTAAGTCAGAGTGATTATACATTTATATCAACTTTTAATGAAAATTGTCATTCCGCAGGATCAAACTTAAATAATAATGAGAATACAAAAATTGAATGGGTTATAGATTCAGGTTGTACAGAGCATTTAATTAATGAAAATTATGAAAAGTACATGTTTAATGTTCAGAAACTTGAAAGTCCTATGAAAATTTATATTGCAAATGGTGATTATATTATAGCTGAAAAGAAAGGTTCTATTAAAATGTTTTGTAATAATTCAAAAATAAGTCTGGAGGCCCTAATTATAAAGAAACTATGTTTTAATTTGTTGTCAGTAAAACAATTGGTAAATAAAAACCATATTGTAAGATTTTATAAAAACAATGTAATTATTCAAAAAGAAAATACACAGGATTATTTGAAAGGCATACTTGAAAACAAATTGTTCAAATTAAAATTAGAAATTTATTTCAGTGCTGTATGTAATATTACTTCAACTTCAGATGATTTGTGGCATCGTAGGCTTGGCCATTTAAACAGGAGATGTCTACGCAAAATGAGTCTCCCAGTGAGTGGTAAAACATGCACACCTTGTATGTTAGGTAAGTCGACTAGATTACCCTTTGTTCCTGTAACCAGACCTAGATCAACTCATATAGGTGAATTAATTCACACTGATGTTGCCGGACCGTGTAGAGTATCTGGAGTGAATGGTGAGTTGTATTATCAAGTTATTATTGATGACTATTCGCATTTTTGTGAAACTTATGTTTTGAAAAACAAGAGTGAAGCCACTTCAAATGTCATAAATTATATAAGAAAATTTGAAACACAAACAAACATTAAAGTTAAGAACATTAGATGTGACAATGGTGGTGAATTTAAAAACCGAATGTTAGAAGATTTTTGTAAGCAAAAAGGTATAGTTGTACAATACACTCTACCTTATTCTCCTCAGCAGAATGGTGTATCGGAGCGAATGAATCGCACTCTGTATAATAGAGCACGGACATTATTATTAGAAACAGGACTTCCAAAACATTTGTGGAGTGAAGCTATAATATGTTCTACTTACCAGTTAAATCGTTGTCCATCGTCAGCTATAAATTTCAAGACTCCTGCAGAAATTATGTATGGCAAGAATGATTTGTCAAGATTAAGAGTGTTTGGTAGTACATCATGGGTAGTTACAATGCCTAGGTATGGTAAACTTGACCAAAGAGCAAGAGAAATGTATATGGTAGGATATGCACCTAATGGATATCGCTTGTGGGATCCTGAAAGAAATGAAGTAATAGTATCTCGTGATGTAAGAATGGATGAGGATAACTATTGTTACAAAGAAAGAAAAGCTAATAAAGATCTCAATAATAAGAATGTAGAAGAAAGTTCGGATGATGATGAAGAACAAGAAAAGAGTACAGATAAAAACAAAGAAGCTAAAGTATGTGAGAAGAACTATGAAAAAGAAATAGAGATAGAAATAAGTAGTGAACAACAAGAAAATGAAAGTATACAAAATGAAGAAAATTCACAACAGCAACAAAGTTTTAGAAGGTCTTATAGAAACAAGAAACAACCAGACTATTTAAAGGATTATATTTTAGAAAATGAGAGTAGTGATATGTCTAATATAGCATACTGTCTAATAAGTGATTCTGATCCATTAACATACAGAGAAGCCATAAACAAAGGAAAAGAATGGGAAAAAGCAATTGAAGCTGAAATTAAGTCATTAGAAAATATGAAAACATGGACAGAAGCAGCACTACCAAAGAATGAAAAAGCTATAGAAACAAAGTGGGTGTTTAGAACCAAACAAGATGAAAGCAAGAAAGCCAGACTTGTGGCTAAAGGTTTCCAAATAAATAATGCATACAATGTGTATTCACCTGTAGCGAGAATGTCTACAATCCGAATGATGTTTAGTTTTGCAATACAAGAAAATCTACAGATGAAACAGTTTGATGTACCAACAGCATTTCTTAATGGTGAGCTTAATGAAGATGTGTACATAAAACCACCGGAAGGGGTGAAAATAGGAAAAGGAAAAGTATTAAAACTCAAGAAAGCTTTATATGGTCTTAGACAAGCTCCAAAGTGTTGGAATGAGAGATTTCACAACTTCATTACTGGACAAGGATATGAACAATCTAAATATGATTTTTGTTTGTACATGAAAAATAAAACTTTACTTTTGATATGGGTTGATGACATACTAATTCTCGGAAACGATAAAGAAACATCAAAAACAGTGGAGAAATTAAAAGAAGAATTTAAAATAAAAGATCTAGGAAATGTAAAAGAGTATCTTGGAATGGAAATTATTAAAGAAAATGGTAAAATTCAGATTAGTCAAAGAAAACTAATAGAAAAAGTTGTACTTAAATTTAATATGCAAGATTGCAAAGGTGCGCAAACCCCTATGGAAGTTGGACTAAATATACAAGATGAAGAAGTAATAACAAATGTACCATATCGTGAACTGATAGGATGTCTAACATATATTTCCACGACGTCAAGACCAGACATAACATTTGCTACATCATTTTTAAGTAAATATCTAGATAAGCCAACCAAAACGTTATGGATAGCGGCTAAAAGAGTATTAAGATATCTTAAACAATCTTCAAGTAAGTATCTAACTTATACTAGGTCAGACAATAAGGAATCATCTTTAACAGCCTTCACTGATGCAGATTGGGCTAGCGATAAACAGGACCGTAAAAGTGTAAGTGGTTGTGCTATTTATCATAATAATAATTTAGTATCATGGTTTTCCAAAAAGCAGCATACAGTCTCATTATCTTCAGCAGAGGCAGAGTATATAGCAGCTGCAATGGTATCTTCAGAGCTGATTTATCTTAAAGGAATACTCACAAATTTTAATTGTTATGCGAAAACACAGCTTTTAATTGATAATCAAAGTGCCATTCAAATGATTCTATGTAATGAAAATAGTAAGAGAACAAAACACATAGATATAAAATTTCATTTTATAAAAGACTGTGTAAATAAGAATATGTTTTCTATTTCATATGTGCCCACTAATGAGAATGTTGCAGATATATTGACTAAGTCATTGTCAACTGTAAAACATAATTATTTCCTGAATAAGCTTCAGATTCAAGTGTAAGTCTCTATGTGAGATTAGACTATGTAATGTTATTGTTTAAGATACATGACTACTTATAATAATTATATGTAAAGGTAATTGATTGAAAAGCACATGATTGTTTAAGTTTATTTCTTTGTTCGTTTTGTGTTATGTGACTTTAGTTTATATTATATGGGCAATATTAAATTGTCATGTAATTTAATATTGAGAGGGGGTGTTAGGAATAAATACTTTATATTGAGTTGTCAATTGTCTATGTTCACTCTTCCTCTCTCTATGCTTCTCGTGTAAGCAACAATGTCGGCTTTTTCTGTGAGTTACAATTAATATATATAATACACTGATTAAATATGAAGATCTTATTTATTTGGACGCCCCAATATTTCCCTCTAATACATTAAGAGTTGTGAATACAATGATGGTACAGAAGAAACGTTTAATGTAAGTTTTTTAATACACTGCGAGGTTCTGCTACAAGACGTAGAAACTACCATTTAAAGGTTATGTCACACAGAGTATGGGCATTTTTTATATTTTAAACTAATTAAATACGTGTTATGCGTATGTTACCGGAATACATTTCTAAACACATTCCCACAATCAATCACAAAATACAAATACATTAAATATTTTATGAAACCAATATCCGTACACAACTTCCTACACACACAACACTACATAGACTACATACACAACTCTCACATAGGCAGCACAAATGAATTTCACGTTTCCCACTAAACCTCCAGCCAGTGATCCATAGTCCACATGTAATTGAAAACGCTGTTTCAGAAAACGCAGTAGTACGTTCTAGAATTTTCTAAACATAGGTAGAGCGTCATTAACGTAACTGCCTAACTACCGCCCTGCAAACGAGGTCTTGCAGAATGTGCGGAATCTCGTCGGAGCTCAGCCTGTGAATGTTTTATAAATGGAATGTTTAACGCGATGTTTTTTTGTTTTGTAAATATCAGGAAAGAAATAAACATTGTGTTAGCGCCAGGCCACACGGTGCGGTGCGGCTCCGGCGCGGCGCCTGAGCGGTGCCGCAACGGTTTCCTACATATAAAATTGGATGGTATGCCACACGGTACGTCCAGCACCGCTCCGGCGCCGCACCGCAGGCTCACCGGACAGCGGCGCGAGGCAGACGAGGCGGGAAGGGGTGCAAGCAGTGCGGTGCCGCAGCGGCGCCTCTCAGTTCATGGGGATGGCAGTACAGTACTTTGAGCTTGTTGCGGTGCCGCTGCGGCGCCGCAGCGGCGCCGTAAGAACATTGCGGTGCCGCAGCGGCGCCGTGCGGCGCCGCACTGCTCGTGTGGCCGCCAGTGCGGTGCGGAGTAATGCGGTGCGGCGCGTTGCCGCACCGTGTGGCCTGGCACTTAGCTGTATGTGCTTTTAATGCCACGCTGGCCTCGTGGCACAAAAATTAGTGTAACTGCTGAGCACGGTGTCCTAGGTTCGATACCTTGGTTAGACAGTGTGGTTTTACCGTTAGAAATATTTCAGTAGTAGTCCAGAGTCTTTTGATGCCTCCTGCGTGAGAGAAAAAATGTGTTATTTTTTTCTACATAAAGATTTGCGAGATAAATCAAATAATCTTTGATAAGTAGCGAAACAAAAGCTTGTTTCATTTAACCAACGAAAAACCTACCGAAAGAAAATCAATCGGGGTGTAAAGCTAAAAATAAATGCATTATTTAAAAAGTTGTGTCTAGGAAATATGTTATTGATGTTAAACAATTCCACTACACCGACAAAATAACCTCAAATGCAATGATTTATTTCAAAAATAAGTCAAGTCTGTAGTCCCATTTTTCCTTGTTTCCATTATAGGGGTGTGAATGGTAGAGCTTGGAGTACCGTAGACCATTTGTGCTATAATTTCAAACGACGGTTACAGCAATGGAACCTTTTGTTTCAAGCCTCAAAATACAGTTTTTGTTCGAGAAAAACGCCTCTGTTAAAAACTTAGTTGCACGCGCAAATAGTTCGTTGTTGCTATAAAGTGTTAAAAGTATATAAAGTTGCTTTCTTTTATGAGCAAGTTAAAAAGTTTGTTGAGCACTGTGGTTGAGTTAGGAGAAATAACAACTTCATATTTTGTTTTCGGATCAATACCTAAAACACATGTGTGCATATGAACGTTAATATTAACGATTAGCTGTTTACGCCATTTTACCTGCCCGTCTTCTTATAAATTTTCTTTTGGGACTCGCAAATTTAGTCTCGAGACGGGCCTTCAACTAGTAGGCTATGTCTATTATATGTATGCAAATAAACATTAATATTAACCACGAACTAAACTCGCAACTTAGTTGTAAGGAAGTTAAGGTAAAACCGCGAGGACAAATCAAAACAAATCGAAGCACTTATTTCACTCAAACCATTTACAGGCACTTAGAAAAAGAGTTAGAAAAATTGAAGCGTGTTGCTAGTTCCAAGACGTTGATCTCTTTGAAGAAGAATAAGAATGAAACTTCACGGATACAAGGGTAGGTATCAATAAAATTTTTACTAATAGCTAATATAATCCAAATGACATGGACATATTGAACCTATCACTAGTAAGAAACCCTAACATTTAAACTGTATTCAAGATACCTACAAACAAGTTGACTCGAGCACAATATAAACGATATTGGAGCAAATTCCAATAGTTAAAATCGATTACTATCGAATATCTGACCCGGTTTAGACTATCGCTACTAAATCTAATGTTCACGGAAGCATACATACCCGAAGTAGTTTCATTCTCTTACACACAGATCAACAAACAGCGAATAATTTATATTGTTAAAAGAACGAATGGTTAAAACACACAAATAGCTGTTTGTGTGCTGTCCATGAAACTTTGATTAGAGTATTGAATAAAAAGTACAATTTTATTTTGTTTTGATTTCATAAAGTTTTCTTTCTCTAGAAATCATTCAAAATAATTCTATAATCGTTATACATCCAACAAGTGAAAATAAAATAAAAAATTCCTTCGAAATTGAGATCGCGACTTTAGCTAACAAAAGAGTCTCTGAAACGGCTGCACTGATTTTGATAAAACATATCTATGAGCATCGCCAGATAACTAACTTTTAAAACAAACAAAACGCATTTAAATCAGTTCACCCGTTTAAGAGCCTGAGAGCTAAGGTGCCACAGACAGAGAGACACACTCATACATAGTGGTCAAACTCGTCTCTTTTTACACTTAGGTTAGACTAGAAGCTGAACCGAACATAGTTTGGGAAAGGGTTAGGGAAATATTACAAAAATAAGCCTGGATAATAAAAAAAAACACGCACACATTATAACAAACATAGCCGATATTGCGACAGTACGTCGAGCATTTAATTTAGCGCGACGCCGCCGGCCATCTACCGTCAGATGCGCATCTACCTTTATTGTCGCAAACAAATCACCAGTACAGTTGAACACTTTTCAAATTATTAATGAACCACATCTTAAATAAAGTTCGTAAATATTAGAATGTTCGTGAATATTTGCGTTAAAGTTCCACGGAATTATACCTAAAACAGTCTACCTTCTACCTCATTTTCATGCAAAATCCTCTATTTCTATTGCACTGCCATTTACTTGGACCTAACTATCAGTCAACAGTCAATTCGCAGTACCAATTACGTAGTTCCATGAAATTCAGGCTGAACTCAGCTACGATGAAGAAATAATCTACAAACTGCGAATGCAATGGGTGCGACATGGGTGCGACTTTAGGTAATGCATACGCCAGATTTTTTGTGCAAGGCAAAAACATCGCAAACGAAAAAGATTAAAAATATTTTAAATTAGCCTTCCTATTTAATTAACGTTTCGCAGATTATAATGCATAATTATAATAATATATTAGATGTAAAAAAAATGGCTTTATTTATCAATGATTTAAACACATAGAAGCAGAACAAAACAGAATTATAACACTCATATAACTGTTACCATTTATATTGTTGAAACATTTTTTTAATACAAGACTAACCCTAAAATATTGAAATCAGTTGTTTCATTTAATACTTGCGATTATGGCAAGTCAAGAAAATTACTATAGCTACATTAAATTAAACGCCTAGCACCCCTAGACAGTGTCAAACGTATCTCTTTCAAACAACGTACGCGCTTAAAAACTGTAATATGAACAATGCTGAATAAGCTTTTGTCAACCCCATACATTTTACAATAAATTCTATTCTGCCACCTATTATCCAATACTAACTGTCTCGCAGTCTGTGCAGGAATATCTTGCCTTAACCTTTCGACGACCTAGCGACAGCCGGCTGTCGGGCTGCTATTGGCTTTCTAATGTGTCTCGAATCACGTGTGTTCAAAGCTTTAAAGCATTTATTTTTTTAATACTTCTTTTTTTGCCAAAAATACCCGGGCATTAGCCACCTTTACTAGCGACTGCATGCAAAAGTAGCCCGTATGCGCAGCCCTAGTCTCACCACTTAAAGAAATATCCAGCTTCCTCACTCCTTTTACAGCCTGCGTATTTTATAATACTGCACTTTCCCAGTTTTAATTAAACTTCAGCTAGTTCAAGTGTATTTTTACTGAATCAAGGGTCTGCGATAACATGGAAACTTCTTGTGCCCTACGCTTTACAAAATGGTTTTTCAGTCTTTCAATAAAAGATTTGTAAAGAAGGTTGTTATAGTGAAAAACATTTGCGATTTTGAGGCTGTTATATTATTATTTAAAATTTTAGAATATGCTTTACACTGACATATTATGGTTTAAGAAAAATGTGGTGAGAAAACCTGGACTAGAAAATTCAAAATATGAAAATTCGAATCGCTAAACCACCTTACTTGAGCATATGTGTATGGTTATGTAAGATTTTCGGTTACTGGTCTGCTCACGTGTGTCATAGCGTAGAGATATGGCACCTATTTTGTATTTTATACAATAAGTTATGTTACTATAAATGTACAACAAAATCCGTTCCGTAGTTTTTACGAGAAAGAATAACAACACAAACTTGCACATTTTCAATATTTGTAGGACGACACGCAATTTTGATTTATGGAAATTGAAAATTAATTCAAGTTTACTATGATTCGATTATTGTTATTGTTCTCTATAATACTGATTTATTCATTAACCGTAACCACGATTGACCGGCTCTACAGTACTTGGCAGATTAAATCTGCCTGTACACAGAAGCGGAGCTTGAGCGAAATCCACCAATAGAATCTCGCGAGCATCGATTTTATGCAATTCTATTCGTTGATTTTTGGCTCGCTCACCGCTGCGCTCCTATCGACGTTCCTTAATATAAATTCAGAACTCTTCTTTCCTGCCTTTAGCTCATTTTACTTAGGGTCGGGGCATCATGTTTTTTTCTTCCATATCAACCTATCACCCGTCATGTTATCACTTACTCCATTCTTTCTTCGGTCTTCCTCTCAACTTCCAACTATCCTCATTCAAAATCATAATTTTCCTAGCTATATGCGTCTCATCTCTCTTCACGTGCTTAATATGAATTCAGAACATATGACCAAAAGAATACACGAATAACAAAACAATATCGACAAAGTGACGTGTGGTGTAGAATGCCACAATTATCTTGTCTATTGTCTTGTGTGATAATGAGAATCGTCCATTAGCTCCAGCGAAATGCGTCATACGCCATTACAATTATGTGTACGAGAATGGCGGGAAATGATACGTAGTATCCGGCATACTTTCTTTCTTGTGATATTGTTACTTTTCCTCTATAAATGGAAAGCGAAATGGTTATCCTGATGTTGCAGATATTCGGGAATTACTTTGGCGATGTAGGCATTCTTATGGACACCATATTAGAAAAACATACTGTATAGTCCTTTACTTACATGATTTCGAGAAAATCTAATAGGAACAAACCTTAAAGGTTTTCCTGAAATATATAAGTAAAGAACTATGTTTACAGTTGTATGAAGGGAATTTCACTAGAACACACTTGGCTTAGATACGCGAAAGACCACAACACCTTTCATGAGTCTTTAATGAGATAACAGAAAAAGCCAAAACAAAAAGCTGAGATAACTTCCAACATTACATTACGCAAAGCCCTTCATTTCCGTAACAACGAAACGGCTCAGTTTCAATTTGTGGATTACAATCACCGCGATGAATGCAATGCCATCCCGCACTGGATGACTGCAAGACAATTGAGCGGGCATACGTGGGCAGATAAACACGCTCAATAGCCTGCCAGTGAGTTTGAATACACCCCTACTGTGTACACACGTAATTAGGTTGTTGGTTCAGCTGTTGCGAATTATTAAATGTATTTTGTAAATGTTTTTCTTATTTTTTAGAAGAGAAAAAATCACATCCTTTACCACAATCTCTCACTAGCATAGCAACCAGGATTTCTTTGTGAAAGTATTTATTATTAGGTAAGTCTAATATTATCATATATACTACGTTATATGATAATAATTCAGCATCATTTGAGTAATAACGAGAGAAAAAGTAACTAATATTTTTCTGTCGATAACAGCGTCATGATTATATATAAAGAAGTATATAATCGCATGCGATTTGTACCTTCTGACTCGGCTCTTTCGGAAAAATGTCCGTAACTGTTGTCTGCCTGTCTATTTTATCAAAACTTTTCTTTACAAACAAAAAAGTAATTTCTCTCATTAGTTTACAATGAAACGCAAAAAGACGAGCCTACATCTATTTACATCAGATAAAAATGCTTACATGCGAAGGGTTAGACTCCATCGACATTCTTTAGGTCGGATGATAGCTATTACACATTTTTTTGCCTAGACTATTCTAGCAAAATATATTGTTAAGTCCATGTTTGGCTGGGAATGTTTACATTTGTTTAGAAGGAATTATAAAAATAAAAATGCTTAAAAGCTGGTGTGTATAATTTTTTCAAAAAACAACTCTGGGGGACTGCTGACTGCTCTAGGACTGCAAAAACCTGTGTACATTGTTTTAATTTCAACTTATTACCACGACGCGTTCCGGAGATAAAGAGTATTGACAGACAAATTGACAGACAGGCGGACAACAAACATCTTACAAGGGTTCCAATTTTCTCCTTTTAATGCACGGAACCATTAAAGTAAGTTCCAAAAGAGGTCTAAGAAATGAGTCCACTGCGGCGTTCGTGGGCGTATCAGGAGCAACATTGTATTTATTTATTTACACTTTAAACACAAACGCACATAGGCGGACTTAATGCCCTAGGTATTCTCTACCAATCAACCATGTAGTGCAGAGATATTGTATCAAGCTATCAGAAACATATTGCTAGTTCAATAACAACGATCTCAATCAACAAAGGTTTTATCTAATGTCAGTGAACTTTGCTCGCTGCAGTCCGGCGCCATCAAATTTTTACATCAATACACAACTTTTGCTTTGTTTTGTATCGGCCAACGGACGGTTGATTAAACAGGCTTACACTGATCCCATCCCTCTGTGAACTTAGCCAAAGCAATTTGAAACTTAACGTACACGATATAAGGGTTACGGTGGGTGTATTAATCTGGTGGTATCCGTGCTGGTATACGCTTTGGAAGCTCCATGAGTCCCACTTACTGACAGGTCGATAATCCCAGTTGGACGGATATAATCATGGTTTGTGCTCGTACATACGCGAACTGGACACTTTAACTGCGCGCCGGATAATTCGGGTTTTTTTTCAAAAGACTTTTGCAATTTTGTTCTTGAAAATTGGATCGGCTACCCTTTTTGAATGACAAATTACAAAATTCAATTTATTAAAATAATCTGATAATTGAGATATTTAATATTTGTAGTAAATTAAATACCAAAAACGCATACATACATAAACATATTTAAAGTATTTCCAAGCGTCAAAATATAGTTCTTACTAGTCATCCTCATCATCCGATAAGTCTCAGCAAAAATCAACATCTGCAAAATAAAATACAAACAAACATCATTAAAAAATTCTTCCAATTTCCTTGGCAATTACTTACTCAAAAAAAACTCGTAAGTAAAATCGCGATAATATCAGAGATACTTTTCCCCCAATTACGTGAAGCGCGGCAACACCTCTCTGTCGGAAGCGCGCCACCTAGCGGAAATTGATCAGCCGCCATCGACTCCGCTTCTTTTCATTTTGCACTGACTACGTTCTTCGACTGCAACCAGCCAGTTCCTAGTTTCCAACGTAGGTAACTACCGTAATTACTCTATCAGACTTTAGTTGATTTGAATTGGGCGTAATGATTTAATCCTTCGAACACACGTGATTTGAGACACAATAGAAAGACAATAGCAGCCCGACAGCCGGCTGTCGGTTGGTCGACAAAAGGTTAAAATTTTTTTGGACTACATTAAAACTCAAAAAGTAGTTTTTTTTTTTACTTTTCATCAGTTGAACAAAGCAGCTGCTTCTGAATTATACATTCTGACCCGTATAGTTTAAAAATAGAGATATGAAAGTTTTCCCAGATAATATTAACCGACTTTTGTCTGCGACAAAGTCTCGGCTATCGCGAACGTGGATAGAGTTGCGTATTAAAAAATAACTGAGAGGTTCAAGCTAATTTAATAACATTAAACCGTCAAAGTGATTTTCACTTGACAGCGTAACAGGCAGACTAACAGTAAGAACAAGAGAGTTAGAAACTAAAACTACTTCCTTAATAACTTAAAAACTTATTCTTACTGTGTTTCACCATAACGGATATAAAAAAATATAAAAGAAACTATTGTAACTAAAATAATCCAATCTTATCGCTCAACACAACACAACTATTAAAAAAACTTTGCATTAATTTAATAAACAGCACAATACACACAATGTACAACAGGAAATTTTATAATCTGCTTTTAACGAACAAACAAAACTGAACAGAAATAAATACCGTTTGTTTGAAACAGTACGCCAACTAAATACATAATTCGTCGTAGTGCTAACGCGGCCAAGTTTAAGGTTGTAATACGTGAAATAGGTACGAAGTTAGTGTACTTCAAGAACAAAGTAGGTGAGCTACTCTCCCCCCTTTTTAAACCATGGAGGAAGGAGTAAATGGAGTGGTTAGAATGGGCGATTGTTATTGGCAGTATAAGGGCGAGTGACCAATTAATATTACGCCGTAATGCCGTATTTTTTACGCCACTTGGCACACTTGCAATAGCTAGAGTTATCGTTTGGTCCTAGGTTGGTTGCTATTGTATGTATAGCATTTTGCAATTTAAACTTGTGTTATAATTATGTAACTTAGCATCTACGTTTTAGCATTTCTTCTCAGAGGTGACCATCTAAGAACTGCCGAGTCCATCTAGTTTTAAAAATATGACATGTAAAAATGATTTTATATCCTACTTGCAAAAAAAACAATTTCAATTTCTAGCTAAGTTAATTATATCATATACCGCGTATTTCTGATTTTACACTCAGCACTCCAACAACTATTTACTCCTAGTTAAATGTCGATTTACGATGGCCTCTGTTTTTCGCGCAAACAACTAACTTGCACATTTTATGTGGCTCTCCTCTGGCGAAGTTTATAAAACCGTAAGAATATCATGGAATATTTACACATACGTCAACTGAGGGAAACTAGATATTTATGCACCGATGCAATGTTTTACATAGACTTTGTGTGGCTTCTAGCTGTATTTATTCTGTAAATAAAATAACAGTCGGCCACCAGTTCCGACTCCACAGAAATAGTGGATAAAAAGTACGGCTGTGGTGAAAAACTCATCAAAATGCATAGCGCAGTATTTGAGATTAGTGAGTACTCACAAAGCTGGTCTTAATGAATTTAGAGCCACTATTTATTTTATAAATGATGCTGGTGAGTTGGGAGCTATCTAATAATTGGTTTATAATAGTTCTGATCGTTAAATCTAATCTTTAATTATTGCAGGAGGTCTCTAATTGCAGGTTCGGAACCGAGCCGAGTACAATTTTAATTTATATAATAGAGATTCATAAAGATGTCAGTCATGTTCTGACATCGGTGAAAAAAAAACATCACGTGGAAAGCTAGCCTTATAATAATAAATTACAAGTCTAAAATTGCCAATCCGCCTTCAGCAAGCAGTGTGATGAATGCTTATGTCGTATCTATATGAAAAGAGGCCTTTGCCCTGCTGTATTTCATGAACAAATTAGATATCAGAACAAAACAAGCAACCACTCTAAAAAGGAAAAATGGAAAAATAACAAATTTTCATCCTTGCTTTTCCTACACTCATTGTAAAGCATAGCAGACACAACACGAGATTACCAGCTAAAGGTACCTTTATTTATAGTGTAGGAGCTAGTGCGACGTTGCAGGATCGACAGCTTATAACATTACTTACGTAACTCTGAGAAATGAGTTTTTAAATGGATTCCCTCCGCGTATGCGACGGTAAGAGTTGTACGTACCTCGCTGTGTTAACAACATTATAATGGAGAAAACAGATGGTTTCTTGTGTGACGCTGACCGAGTGTTATGTTTTTTTAAATGGATTATATAAAGAATGAGTTGGTAAAGCGTTGAGAAATAATATAATTAAATAACTAGATAAACATAATAGTTATTTTAGCAAAGGATATTGTTTTTAGTATTTCTACCCTTTGCACTTCATGTAAAATTCAGTTGTGTTATTTATGTTAGGCTTGCAGCCAATCATAACTTTTTTGGGAAAGGCAGATTATCCTGAAGAAGTTCCATACTTAAGCTTCTTAATTAAACAGCGGACTAAATACAAAGCTATTGGATTATACTTTGTTTTCTGTGACCAAATCGGCTCAAAGTTAAATCACACGGCGTATACTAAATCTCATGTATCTAACGATCTAATTAACTTAATTTTATCATTTGTAAAAGGACGCGTATATGAAGTAACATCGTTCCAAATATTATCTCTGTAAGAGGCATATAAACTGAACCCTTTTACGCCGACACTCGTCAAAAAGATAAAACTGTCGAATGTCCTCGTCGCGTTAATCCCCGTCAAACGCCGAAAGATCATAAAGAAAATTTGCATAAAATTTAGTCCATTCGAAGAGAATTCGCGGCCGGCGCGGGATTTTTTATGCGCGCACATTAGGGGACATTACGCGATACGCCTCCCACTCCCACGTTTACTGAAATAATATTTTTCAAGCTGTTGAGTTGCTTTTTATTTCGGGGTTGGCGGCAAATGAGTTTCTAAGCGTAAATAAATCTTTCACTGCCCTCTGCGGGTAAGCGGAAACTTCCATTATTATCATTTTATACAAGGCGCGCGGCGCGGGCGCGGCCGCACGCCCTGCGTTGTCACAAACGATATAACGCTAGTTAAAGTACAGCTAACCGCAGTTAAATATGGAATAGTTTGTTCGTGCGTCGGTAAGCGGTTAATTTTATCTCGTTGCGGGCGCGCCTCATACTGTGGCGGGATCCAATTGCTGAAAATGAATTAGTTTATCTGTATATTCGGCTGAAAATGTTGCCTCCGCCATTTGTAATTATGGCGATCGCTTTTACCGTGTGCCCAGCGAAGACTTTCTGTTTATGTTGATATTAAAAACTGCTGGCAATAACAGTATGCAAGATGTTAAATTGCAGGCGAAGCTTTCATTTATAAAGTTTAATAAAGAGTTTAATCAACGCTGTCTTTTTAGTTTTCAGTGGAATTTTAATGAACAAGATATTGTTTATTGAAATTGTTTATTTAAGTTGTGTTTCACTTTGTTATTTGTGTTTTGTCGATCTCAGTAGAAGCATATTAAAAAATGCAGTTCGTTTACGATTATTTATAAAGTTGATATTTTTACATTCGAGTTTTCAGTTATATTAATACTAGCTTTTGCCCGCGGCTTCGCTCGCCTTAAAAAGAGACAAAAAGTAGCCTATGTTACTCTCCATCCCTTCAACTATCTCCACTTAAAAAATCACGTCAATTGGTCGCTCCGTTTTGCCGTGAAAGAAAGACAAACATACAGACAGACAGACAGACAGACACACTTTCCTATTTATAATATTAGTATGGATACACACAGTTGCATTAAATAGCTTTGTATGCCGACCCGTATATAAGTTGCCTGTAAATAAATGAAATACATGTTCATGACAGTACTCATATGTATATTAAAATTGCCAATTAATTTAAACTTTGACAATCGTTTTAAACTTGCACTGATTCAGATTCACTTACAAACAGATTATGTGATTTAACTCTATTGATTTCGTTATTATTACGATAAACTTCTCAAACTCAACTTCCATTTTTGATTAATCTTGAATATCATGATGCTCTCTCGTGTAATATTCTCAATATCGGGCGCAAAATTCTCTTGAATTAAACTGCTATCGATACTGCACACAGTCACCATACATCTTTATATATATAATTCTTCTGTGAGTGTGTATGCCACTGAACTTCTCTCAAACGACTGGACCAATTTTGATGAAATTTTTTGTGTGTGTTCAAGGGGATCTGGGAATGGTTTAGATTCACAAATCATCCCGGCAGATGGCGCTGATTGCTTGAAAAAGCATGTGATCTCGAAAACGGTCCTAACGATTTCGCTGAAATTTGATATGTGGGGGTTTTCGGGGACGAGAAATCGATCGCTCAGTCTTATGTCATAATATGGGCGCTAATTAGGCTATATTTATTGTAATCTTATATCTACCCGTGCGAAGCTGGGACGGGCCGCTAGTGTATCTATAAATTCAGGTACCTATCAAGTTTTCGTTGACATGAAGTAGGTCTCAAGTGAGTAGCGAACAGTGTTGAAGGAGACTTGTGACAACAACACCGATGCAACCAAAATAAACTTGTTCGTTGATACAGTCTGTTGTGGTAGAGGAACCTTGTTTGCTAGTGCTTAGTGTTGATATGAATGATTTTATTGGAGATTTTAATTTTGTATTCTTCTATTAAGTATATAATACTTTGAGGTGTTATTTTTTTAACCTTTCAACAACCAACCGACAGCCGGCTGTCGGGCTGCTATTGTCTTTCCATTGTGTCTCAAAACACGTGTGTTCGAAGGAATAATTTAGATTCAATAGGACATAGGATCGGAGAGACAGACAAATGGAGAAGCGCTTTAACAAGAAGGCTTCCTTTTTTATTTCAACGTAAGTACCCTAAGAATAAAAAGAATTTAACAGCTATAGGATTCGGCTTGCCCCAATTTTGACCCATACTTAAGTTTATGTGCAGCTATTATTATTTTGATTATGATTGTTATCTACATAGAATACAATTTTAACTGTTTTTATTTTAACCATGGAAATAGCATGTTTCGTCTTCACTTAACATTAGTAAAAATTTTTTTTATAATAATTTTATTGCATACTATAAGCACCATGTATTTAGGAAGAAGAAACTGACTCCTGAAATACAGATATTATTTATCTAGCTCTGGAGTCAGGGCTTCACTTAAACTGTAATGAATGTTATGCAAATAAACTATTCTTATTCTTATTCTATTCTTATTCTAGTAATCAACTTTTGTATCATATACAATTAAAGTATTTATATCGCTTAGATCATATACAGGCACTTATAAATTGTCAAAGATTTAGTCAGTTTTTTTTTTGGTGAGTGGGAAATTGTCAAATGACTGCTCCCGTCCTGGGTGCGGTGGGAGGGCGTGTCCGACTTAACTGACTAAAACCCACCCATGTTCCTTCGATTGCCCTTTATGTTCCAGGGTCACGGTAACTATTATAAACATTCCGCAACAGATTTAGTCGGTTGGACAGAAAATTTAAGTTGCTTTCTCCTAAACGCAGCTTGATCTCTATGGAGAAGAACAGACAGGAAAATCTCTCTTCTTGATGCTGCTGTATATGGAAACAAAAAAGATAAAAAGCAAATAAAATAATTCCAAAAAATAAAGAATCTCTTATCTCTAGAACCAGCTTTTAATAATTAATAACGATATATTTATCTCTTAACGAGTACTTTTCCCATTGACTTCTCATTTGATAAATTGCACGATATAAAACGATTGACGGAAACAGATACGTGATATACTGCTGGAAACTGATATCGATATTCAGCGGAAATGAACGTCAAATATTGCGAAATATTACAATAGTAAAAGTTTAATACTTCGATCACATATCTGTGAATTACTTTTTTAATTGAGTAGGTACAAAGGGCTCTAACATAGAGCAAAAAGCTCAAATAAAAAAAGACCAATTAACTATGAATACTTCCAACGTGGAACAAAGTTTATAGTGGACGGATTTTTATAGGGCTTTATTTGTAACCTTTGTATTAGTCCTATATTGTTTCATATATAATGTAGCTACAGTTCATTAATTTACTACTGTAAGGTAAAGGATATTCTTCAGGTGACAGACTTTGCACATGTGGATTGGCGCTTTCGCAGTAATATTTATTATTAAAATCCAGATATTTTCACTATATTTTTATTCATGTGGTGTGTGTCTATGTGTGCCAAATAAATATTTTCCTTTCTTTCTTTCTATATGTTTCCTTTTCCGATGCAGAAATTAAATAATTATGAAAATCAAAAATCTATTAAAAGCCTTACATTTGTTTTCTGTAACGAACTAGGCCTTAGGCCTTCATTTTACCACTGAGTCAACTCGTATACAGTTCTAACCTCTATAAAACAAAACCGCCCTGTCAAACAACATGACCCTTTACCGCACACAAAAGAATGCAATAAACCTCAGAGAAAGGTTTTTGAAAAAAGGCTAACAGCTAATAACTATAACCGTGATACAAATACCCCAATATCCATTCGGAGCAAAACTCATAAGTAAAGATACACCGCAAACCCTTCCGTAAAAGCAGGTCCGTATAAGTAGGTTGTAAAGAAGGTACCCGTGTGGGCTGGGCGCGGCGTCAAATCCACAAGTTATTCCCAATATCCCAATATCCGGCGCGACGGCGCGCTGTGTATATCACAGTACGGATACATGCTGCAGTCATAAAATATACTGCCAGCCACCGGGAGCTAAGAAACATTACTTTGCTTTGAAAAGTTGCAATTTTTTTGGCTTCTGTCTGCTATTTTGGAAGGTAAGGTATATCATAAAGTATGTTACTAAGAGAGTTTGTATTTGTATCAGAAAACTTTGCCGCTATAAAATAAAACTATTCATTTCCATTAGCCATTACCGTAAAGAGGTACTTAAACTAAGATCCAATCTGTGCAAGTAAAACGCAAAGGCGTGTATCTCGGCATTCTGTACAGGTAAATATCTAACGCGAAATTGAGTTAGACCCTCTTAGCATCGTATCAAAATCCTTCATTTCGTAAATCTTGGCGACGCAACATATGTAAGAAAATCTCTGCTACCTTCGCACTTACCTACGCTTACAAATCTTATTTGTGCTCGTTTCGCGCGAAATTCGTCTCGTGACACTATTGCTACTTTTATTGCTTTGCTATCTACGGCGACTATTCAGCCAGATATAGGCAACACTGTATTTGTCTGGATATCTAGATCCTGCCAAATTTCTCAATCTTTCCACGTCGCAGGTTAAATTAAACCAGGACAAAGTATTGTCTTGTTACGAAAGCGGATGATTATGATCTTTTGGTTATGCTGATTAAATGAAAAACGTTTCCTTTTGGGTGAAATTAGGTTCAAATATAGAAGATATGAACGCATAAGTAAGTTAACGTTTTGTGCAATTTTTAAATTGGAAATACGAGTTTTGAATCTAAAGTATATTTATATTTTTAAGGTTTTATTCATGACTTACTGTTGCCATCAACTTCATGGCGAGAATATGCTAAAAATCATCTATTTTCATAGAAACTTTCATCTGTTATTTTAACCCTAAGAAGTAAAATTTACAAAATAATCTTTCTGTTCACCGACTGTAGGTGAACACTAAGAAACCGTCCAAAAGGAACCCGCATGAAAAAACCTTTTCACGACGCTAATCCCTGCAATTAGTGCTATGAGCTGATCCGTCAATCAGTCATCCTTTTATAAAGGTAAATAAATAATATACTTTAGTTAATTCTTCACACTTCATTGAAAAGGGAGCATCTTTCGACTAGACAGGTATTAGGCTGAGGCTACACTAGGCTGCGACGCGAACTGCGACGCACGAGCGATTGAAACAAATACATGGATTCTCACTAAATGGCTACACCGTTCATCAAATATTACTAGCGATCTTTGATTATTTCTGCGACAGGAACTACATTACTGTAATCACGGCACCGGCTACATCGACGTAACAGCGAAATCGAGTCGAATATACGCCAGATTTTCGGTTATAATGTAGCCATTCCATGTTTATCTCGTTTCGCTCTTCCAGTCCCATCGCAAATCGCTGCCTACTGTAGCCTCAGCCTTATGTATGTTAGAGTGCAGGCCGACGGCTGTTGCCGGACTTTTCAATATATCGGTCGGAAATGGTACTGGACATTTCAAAATGAGTGTTAAGAAGGACATCTCGAAATGAACTGATATTTCGAAATAAACGAAGATTTAACTAACATATTTTTTCGTCATAGGAGTCAATGGTTTTCTGTTAACTAGAACTAATAAAACCGGCCAAGAGCGTGTCGGGCCACGCTTAGGGTTCCGTAGTTTCCCGTCCGTCGCAATAAGTGTTCCCACTTATGAGTTTAAAAAAAGGCTATTTGTTACTTTGACATACTAAGTACGCAGAAATTATTTTGTATAACTTTTTTGTATTTTTTGTACAAAAACTGTTCTTTCATCAAGTTCAAAATAATTTTCCTAGAAAGTCTTTATAAAGTTCTACTTTTCAATGGTTCAAAAGTAAGGCGACACATTGTTTTTTACTTTTGGAGCGATTATTTCCGAAATTATGAACATTGTCAAAAAATTTTCTTAGTAAACCCCTATCCATTTTAAAATACCTGTCCAACAATATATCACACGTTAAGGTAGAAATAAAAAACCGGCCAAGAGCGTGTCGGGCCACGCTCAATGTAGGGTTCCGTAGTTTCTTGTCCGTCACAATAAGTGTTCTCACTTATAAGTAAAAAAAAGGCTATTGTTACGTTGACATACTAAGTACGCAGAAATTATTTTGTACAACCTTTTTGTCTTTTTTATACAAAAACTGTTCTTTCTATCAAGTTCAAAATCTGGAAAGTTCTACTTTCCAGATTTTTTCATATTTCTTAAACCTACGGATCAAAAGTTAGAGGGGGGGGGACGCTTTAATTTTTCCTTTTGGAGCGATTATTTCCGATATTATTGACATCATCGAAAACTGATTTTAGTAAACCCCTTATCATTTTTAAATACCTATCCAACAATATATCACACGTCAGGGTTGAAATTAAAAAATAAATCACTTCCCTCTTTACATATAGGGGGGCTACCCTAATAAACCTTTTTTTCTAATTTTTATTTTACTACTTTATCGGCGTGATTGATATACATATTGGTACCAAATTTCAGCTTTCTAGTGCTAACGGTCACGGAAATTAGTCGAGGACGGACAGACAGACAGACAGACAGACATGGCGAAACTATAATAAGGGTTCGTAGTTGACTACGGAACCCTAAAAACCGTTAGTGATTTCGAATCAATCCCGTACTTTTATGCATAGATACGCGAGTTGGGAAATGTTTCATGGATTCGACCGGCACGATATGCCAATGTGGCGTCAAATACTTACTGAGTATGCGATATAGGATAGCAGTGTACTTAGTTTAAATGATAAATGGCGCTCAAAATATGCGTACAGATGAAGCAATACAGAAGTCATTAAATTCGCTCAAAGTAGTAATCCGATCGAATGGCTTATATGGCCTATACAGTATAGTTTAGAAATCCCAAAAATACCTGATACGTAGTTTACCGATACAGACTTTTAAAGTCGGATAAGACCCAGTTTACCGACTGATAACAACAAATTTAAAATAGCAACATTTCGAAGATAACTAAAATCCATGAAACACAGCGTGGATTTTACGAAATCACACTGGATCGCAGGTTGGCTGGAGGCTTGTCTGCAGAATACAAATCCAAGGTGATACCTGTCCAGAACATCTAGATCCCTCGTGTCTTTTAAAAATTCCCCCTTACAATCCGAATAACATTAAGATGAGGGGCCAGGGAGGGTCTAGTAATGCTGGGCGCACACCAGGCGAGCAGGCGACCACCTGAGATTTCAATTTTGCGACGCTGAATAAATTTATTCGTATTTCACCGCCTTCTTTGTTGAACTTATCAACATAAAGCAATACCGGAATGGGAATGTAATGTGATTCCGTTCCTTAAATAATATTATGTAATGCACTATAACCCTGGCAGCTGTTTCACTTTGTACAAGTATGAGCTAGCTACATACAACATGAGCTACATAAGTAAGAGTACAATCTTACTAAAGTATAATAGTGTGAGACGTATGCAAGGTGGTACGCTCAGGACGAGATAAATAGCCGTTAAGTACTTAGCACGCACTTTGACTAAGCATTATACCTATCACTATTGCACATCTGCCAAACGTCAAATGCACGATAGAGACGGAACATAGCTAAGCCGAAATACGTTCTTAGACCCTGTCCAGAAAGGGCGAATTCGCCGCGATTCGACTCGCGCGAATTCACTCGCGCGTTGGCGAGATACTAGGCACCAATACATCGCGTCCACAAGCATCGCGCGAATAATAAACTCGCGCGTAATACGCGTGCAATTCGCCGGAGTCTCGACTCGCGCGTGATTCGCGCGTAATGCGCGCGAGTCGAGATACTAGGGCCGCCTTGTTGCGTCCAGAGTTCGCGCGAATTTCAGAGCGAGTGCACGTATAAAAGAGAAAGAGAAGGAAATACGACTCGCGCGTAGGTACGCTCTATACGCGTTGGCTCTGGACGCAACACTCGCGCGTGGTACGCGCGAGAGAATCGCGGCGAATTCGCCCTCCTGGAGAGGGCCTTAGTTATCTCACCATCATTCTATTCAGGCCATTTGTTTTTGTCATCTCCTTTGTTTCCGAAAATGTTGTCAAACACTAGAAATTTCGCGTGCACCGTGAACGCATTGACATAATAATACGCATTGGCAGAATATGTAAACAACCACAATCCGTATAGGTAGTTTATACAAATATTTATTCAATGAAACCCGATACGCAGCGCATCACACAATCGGCTAAACCACTGAACCAATAATTTCCAATTTCATCATATTTCCTTCTACTTACATCTATATTTTTAAAATATATATATATATAAAATGGTAAACTGGTTGACTGACTGTTGATATATCAACGCACAGTCCAAACTGCTGGTCCTAGAGACGTGAAACTTGGAGGGCGTATTCCTTGTGAAGAGTAGGTAGCACAGCCAGGATTTTTCGGAAGTCGACGCCAAAAGGGGTACAGTTGTAGTGGAAGTTTCGAAATTTATGCGGGCGAAGGGGCGGGCGAAAGGTAGTTTTATTATATTTTCCTTTTTCATCAAAATTAAAAAAAGATCAAGGCATTTATTTCACTTAGACCATTTACAGGCACTTATGAATTGTCAAAGAGTGTTGGTCGGTTAGTCTGAAAAGTGACGCTAATTGCCTGTTCCAAAACGTAGATCTCATCATCGTATTTGTTGCCGGGGTTGCGGAATGTTTATAATAGTTACCGTGACCCTGAAACATAAAGGGCAATCGAAGGAACATGAGTGGGTTTTAGTCAGTAAAAGTCTGACACGCCCTCCCGCCGCACCCAGGATGGGAGCAGTCATTTGATGATTTCCCACTCACCAAAAAAAAAACATCGTATTTGTAATTCGTACATTTTTATATCGTACTGGTAATTCGTTGGAACAAACCTCAGAGATGACCATCCCTGCCCCACTATGACCAATAAGTACTTACCCATAACAATAGTACGTACCAATATTATTTGCATACGCTATATTCCTATTTTCATATCTGAGCCTAACACGAGAGCGACACCGTGAAAATATTCGATTACAGTCGCTATTAGAATTGGGACGACTATACCATTGAATTGGATTTCATTTAATACAAGAAGTACAATATTTCATGAGAAAAGCCTTTAAACCAGCGGTCGGCAATGCGACCCCTTCTCCTTACGGTCAAAGACTGTTTTGTTTGTTGATAATTTTTACCTCATTTCCTTATTATTTCCTATCTCGTAATACCATACATTATGTAGATAGGTCACCAGATATAATACATTTGTTAAATTACCAACTTATTATACACTAGCGGATTTCACAAATGTTTGAAAATCCAAACAAACCTTCTTGAATCACTTTATAAACAAATCGCATCAAATTCCGTTGCGTAGTTTTAAAAGCTTAAGTATACATGGACAAACCGACATCAGAAAGACACTTTGTTTTAAACTATGACTTCTAGCCTTCCTATATCTTATTTCGTCACTATGTGGCATTTACCTGCCAAAAAGTTTCCTACCGCTGTTTTAAATTAAATAATATTATGGCCAACATGTGTATTTCCAGCTCAGTCCCCGCGCTCTCCTCTGAAAAACGATAACGAACGATTCATTCCACACAAACAATTACTTTCAACCAGAATAATTGGTTTATTGTCCCAGTTAAGCGATTGATAAACAGCTATCATTTTACTTGCATTTAATTCCCATAAAACGGAATAATTACGCCGTAACGGCCAAACATAAAGCGAATGTCGAAAAAAGCCGTCACTTTTTATTTTATATAATGCCATATTGTTTGGAATATTGCCAAGTGGCTCTATCTGGTGGCCACACCACACACCCACCGCAGAGCGTATATCCCTCCGAAGCGTATATCACAAATATTTTAACAGTGACATGACAAACAAAATCTGGCAATATTACATTTTTTGGGTAAACTTCAAAACATTTCCATTACATTTTTCGTACTCTTTTCTCTGAATAATTCAGCATTCCAGACGTGAATGAAAGAGACGGAAAGAGCTCCATTAACGTGATTGCAACAAAATATGTAGGTATTGTCTTCTTTAACCCTAAACTTTACTTTCATTTTTCTTATACCTCGAATACTGTTTTACTTTTTGTACAGGCATTTATCATTGCCATTGTGAGATTACAAAGCCTTAAGACAATAGAGAAATAATAAATGCCTATTAAAGTCCTACTGTTGGGCAGGCTTCTCCTCTATGTACAGTATTGATCACCACTCTTGTACGAGGCGCCAATCCGCCTTGTGCAAGAGTGGTGATCAATACTTACACTTACATTTCCAATTACTCACAATGTTTTTCTTCACCAATATCAGTGATTTCTAAGATAAACTTTGAAAGTAATTAATTGGAAAAGTCACATTGCTATTGTCACGTGAAAATAGAACCATAAAAAATATCGACGGTTTCATGTAATTTGGTTGTCCGGTAATAAACGTTCAAGCTTATGCATCAGAGATGGCTATCTTACCCAATACCACCACAATAGAGAAATAAATAATATAATGTTGAAAATAAAAAAGCGATAAAACAAAGTAAAGAAAAACAGAGAAAACGATCCGCACCGTATCTTGTGACTCGTGGCGGTAACTGAAATGACTTATTGAGATAAATCGTTTACCGAGCACTCCAAATCGAATTTCTTCCAACACTCGCAGAGTCATGGTTAAATTTATATATAAATCTGTTTCGCTGTAGCACGTTTAAACTTTAATTTGATGTACTCAAAGAGTGTATTTCAAGCGTAATCATAAATCAAATAAATTGCCAATAACAGAACATAACGGCTGTGGTCATTTGTAGTTGAAATTATTACTTCGAGTATGGACATTAAAGTAGCCAAAAATAGACGTTCATAATAAATTGGAGGTTCTATTTTTTCCAGAAAACACGAAAATTTTATTTAATCATTGTGTTTGTGTACCGCCTTAATTAATTACAGCCAGACTCGTTAAAATTGCGTTTTGCTAAATACTTATTTTATTTGTGAAGCCCTAAGTCAAAGACAGACGCTTTGTAGATACAAATAAGTCTTAAAGCCATCGTAGCTGGAAGAATAAAGTTTAATTAAACTGAACGAACACAATACGGTACTTAATCTGCAATAACTGATTGGAAGAGTCATGATTGTGTCTCAGAGTAAACACCTTAAGCCGTCCGTGATTACAGGACGAGGAGATCCGCTCCGTACGGAGGACGTTACGGACGCAGGTCCGGATTTAAAGGTCCTGGGGCAACCAAAAAATTAAGGCCCCCAATTTTCATTTAGAAAAGTCGAATTAAATTGGCAGATTTTTTGTTAATTAAAAATACAGGTTGAGGAGATCCTTACCGAACGCCCCGCGGCGAGGCCTCTTGTCCCGGCCTTAATCCGGCCCTGTACGGGCGCCTCGGACGGAGCACGTTACGCCAGAATGCAGAAAATGTGTTCTGTTTTATTAGAGAGGCCAATAAATTCTGTACGTGAGCCGACGCGACGGATCACCTCGGCCGTCACGGGAAAAAATATACTCTGGGTTACCTACTCACTCATTGTGTAGGAGGTAAATGGTTCCTCTATTTAGTTGACGTACAGCTTTTTATTAAAACTTTATCATTGACGTTTTGTCGGCGCTCAGCTTTAGACTAAGATCCTAGATTTGTGTAGGCCACCTTTATACATAAAAAGAAAGAAACAGGCTTTTTAGTTGTTGTAACTACACAGCAGAATCTACTGAATCTAAGAACATTTAATTTGTACAATATATTAATTTTCCACATCGCATTATAAAGCGACTTTTGGAATCCAATCCAAAACAGGAAAAAATAGGAGACGAAAGTTTATACGCAAACAGTCGAGCGAAGCCGCAGTAAACAGCTAGTTTTATATACATAAATAGAAAAACGTGTTGTTAAAGCCATAACTTTAAAACCTGATGTTATAATCATCGGTATTTTAAGACGTCTAGAGCGTCTTAAAGTGATGTCACTGACTTACCGTCTCACGTTTAGTTTTGACTTTTGTCATCACTTCTAAAGCAAGAGATGGTAATAAACATTTCATCAGTAGGCAACTTACGTTTAGTATCTCACGGTAGTGAAGCCGCGAAATAAATATGTAAATATGAGGAGAGTAAGAGTGATCTTACTCTCTCAGTATTCACGTAGGTATTTATATCGAGCTTTACCAACCACTTTCGAACTCTAACGAAGCTTAAGTCATGAGCCCCTCACGCAGAAGTCGACTCGCTTGTCGCTAAATTATATTTAAGTCTCATGAGAGTTGTACCACAGAGTAACGGATAACAGTGTTTCAGTAGGCGCCTTTTTGTTATCGGTAGGTTGCCGTGATGATAATGTGCTTAACTGCCATAATGAAAGTTGCCACATAAAGTACTCGAAATTTAAGAAGTTTTTAGATTGTGAAATTACTACGTAATCTTTACAATAGTAATTTCAGTACAGATTACATTAGTAATTATGAAATCAAAGAAGTACACAAACATAAAAAGTAGACTGGCAAAGAATGAGGCTGAAAATATATTATGTTTGTTATATTATGTTGTTATTATGTAAAATGCATCTTTACAGTATAAATAAGTCTTTTCATAAATGATTTAAAGTGTATAAGTAGGAGCTGTTATGAAATCCCATTTTATTCACCTGATCAATTACCGTGGCTAGCCTTGGAAGTCTAAGCAGACTCCGGTCACAACTGGCAATAGGATATTCTAACCTCCAGGGTAATAATTTGTGTTCCAACACCAATTATTATAATATTAATTATTTCCATTTATCTATTTTTATACACATTTTAAAATAATGGTATCCCACCATCACCATCATGAGGAACAGGGTCCAAAACTAATTATTATTATAAGAGTTGTCTGCGTTAAATTACTGTATGTAGTAATACTGTGGCTATAATATGTATTACTGGCAATGTTTCAGCTAAATCCTGGTTTTTGAAAACCTTTCCCATTAAATCTTTACTCAAATATTGTCTTCTGTCACTTTAGGTAACAAGATTGTTACATACTTTGTGCAATGGGCGCGCGTCTAGTAGCTCCTATGTCATTATTATAAGGTGGATATTGCAATGATCGCCGCACGTTTGTGAAATAACAACTATCTGTGTTTTAATATAGAATCACGAGTTTTTGTCACAAATCATGGACCTGTGTGATCTATATTTAGATACTAGCTTTTGCCCTCTAGGCTTCGCCTCCTTACGAGGCTACGCCCGCATAAATGCCGTTTTCTCCCTAGGGTTTCGTAAAACCCGTTCTTAGCGGAAACCGTATACGTAAACTTTCAATTTTGTTTGTGTTAGTTTCTGAAATTTTGTGATTATTCAGTCAGAGGTCATTAGGTTTTTTTATATACAGTGTGTAGGTGTACCATTTCGATGGACTAAACTCCTCTGTTGGTCTCATGATCATAATCGAGTTACCAGCTCGGGTAAGTATTATTGGTTTTTTCTATTGCGGTCTCAGCGGCAGTCCGAAGTTTGGAAATGCTATGGAAAACACGTAAAGCCGATGTTCCCGTTATCATCCGTAGCTCTTTGACAGTTGTTATGAGCAGTCAGAAGTCAGAAAGTCTAACAAAGAGGTACCGTGTCGCTCTGTAATTGATTTTCGAGGTTTGACAGGCAGTCGCTCCATATAAAACACTGGCATTCAACTACATCCAGGTAGACTAGAAGCTGATATTTATATGTATAGGAAAAAGGGATGACTCAACCATTTGTGACTGCTAAGCCGGAGGTCGCGGAAACGATTCCAATCCAAGATAAATCATTGTGTGATAAGCATGATTGTTTGTTGTGTGCCTCTGTGTAGTTAAGTTACTATAATGTATTTGTAAATTACATGAGTATGTGTATCAGTCGCCTGGCTATTTCATTTTAGTCTCCACTTAGTTTGAGTTGCCCCAAGATTATTTGTCAATTCCATACCATTTTTTTTGGGGAGTGGGAAATCATCAAATGACTTCTCCGGTCCTGGGCGGGGCGGGAGGGCGTTTCAGACTTTTACTGACTAAAACCCACTCATGTAACTATTATAAACATTCCGCAACCCCGGCAGGCTAATACCATTCCATCACATTTAAACCAAGTCCCGACAAATAAACATCAATCTCAATACGAAATATGATCTTCAATACTGAGTTATAATAACAAGAAATTCTACGTTATAAGTAGATAGGCTGGATATCTGCCCCAGACACGTTCGCTCCATCCTGAGGACATATTTTGCAATTTCATTTCCCCTGAGAGGCAGACAGGGTTTACGCGACACCTTATTCTTTACCAACTTTAATATTTCTCCTTGTAATCTTTGGACCTGTCCGCTGAAGGCAATAAACGATGACTTTAAAAATAAAATTTATAAGATTTAGACATTGGGATTGAAATTGCGAAACAGGTTGGTTATGGTACGTACTTAAATATTCATGCTCGAAAAGTTAACGGCAATTTTAAATAACCTAATAAATATTTGACAATAGCTCCAAACATGATAGGTCAAAATAGAATCAACAGTAGCTGAATCGACAGGTAGAAGGGTCATGGAAAAAGACCGTAAACATTTTTGTCTAGTTTCAACATATACCTAAGTATAACCAGTGGAGACTCATTTGTCTTTCGCTCCTAAGGTGGGAGCGAATAACTGCGATTCGATTACGAAATTAACGCAGTTTTAACATAGGTACATAAAATGTTATTGTATGTTTATGGTCCAATAAAATAAATGAAATATTTTAGTATCTGTTTATAATTAAAAGTATAAAAAAATGATTGTCTGATGGACTAGATTTCGTCGGAAATCAGGCTTAGTTGCACGGCCCATTACTTATTAATAGGTTGGCGCGACATGGCGGTAACGACGGTAGACGTCCAGCCCTCTTATGACTGACTAGCTGTCCCCTGCGGTTTCACCCACATTTTTCGTTACTGCTCCGCTCCCGTGGGACGTAGCGTTTTTTGATAAATGGGCTATCTAACACTGAAAGATTTTTTTAAATCGGACCAGTAGTTCCAGAGATTACCCCCTTACATACAAACTTACAAACCTACAAATTTACAAACTTACAAATTTTACCTCTTTATAATATTAGTATAGATAACTGGCTGAACGAATATTTTTCCAGACATAAACACTCTTAACTTCGATTATCCTTGGTTATATTATAAATATCACAGTTATATAGTTTGTATATTCCATCGTTACGGATTAACTAAGTACTGAATTATGGACACTGGACAGCCTCCTAACACCATTTTCGTGTAGTTACAATAATTACGGCTTACTGCACCATTCAAAATTTTAACCCTGTAAACTAATTAGTTTCATACCCCGATCGATTTCTGGTTTATTTATAAATAACTAGCTGTTCCTCGCGGTTTCACCCACGTTACATTAGGATTTTGGTTACTGCTTCGCTCCCGTGGGAGTGGGACATAGCGTGATATTATATAGCCTCGTGGACAATGAAGCTTTCGAATGGTGAAAGAATTTTTAAGTCCGTCCAGTAGTTTTTGAGCCTTTTTATTACAATCAAACAAACAAAGTTTTCCTCTTTTTAATATTAGTATAGATTACAACAACTACTGAACCGATTGCCAAGGAGTTTACATATAATAGTCATATTAAGAATCCAAAATAAATCAAATCAAGATATTTAAAGCTATCCTATTAGAATCTTGATCTTTAAAACTGAACTGTTTCTGAGCAATTATCAAAAAATTTAAAGCGAATTAAACCACAGGCAACGGCTAGTATTTCCTTTAAGGTAATTATTTAAAAAAAGTCAAGTTCAATCTATTTTTTTTTTTATAATATTTTCTTCAATACTGTCACTGCTATCTTTCCATCCTCTGACGGTCTGGATAAAGTCTTACTTGTAATGGATAGTTGAAACGGTTTTATTTCTAATAACCCGCTCTGACAAACTAAAATATGAAAGGTAGGTATTTTGTATTATCTGATATGATAAGAATTTTTGTTGCGCAGCTTAAAAATCTTATTAAAGAAATGGTTATAAACTTTTTGTTAAAGAAATCTGACAACTTTGATACAACGAAAATTCGAGACATTCGCCGAATTTCTTTTTAACTCTATTCTCGATTTTATCTTGCAAGAATGTAATATATTTTTAATGACTCAGCCGTTAAGGCACAAGGTAGCGGGTTCGTAACCCAAAAAACACTACTTCCTAATTTTAATATGGAACAACACTGACATCATGAAAGATATAACACGTGAAAAAGGTCGTGGGTTCGGATGGGCCAATTTGACTTTTTCAATTACCATGTACATTCTAAACAAGATCTTGGATATCATTGACATCGTGTGTCGTGCCTACAAACACACGTGAAGCCGTTGGTCAAAGTCGTTACGGGTAGTCACAAGCCAGAACGTCTGACCAGTCTAACCAAGAGGTATCATGTCGCCCAGTAACTGGTTTGTGGAAGTCTGATAGGCAGCCGCTTCACGTAAAACACTGATATCTAGCTGAATCCGTTTAGGCTGGAAGCCGACCTTAGGGTCGAATCCTAGTACATTCACCTCCAATAGTGATAAACTATTGGAGGTGAACTATTTCATAATCAATTGTTCTGTTGACTAAGACGTTCGTATTTAGACACAACTTGCAACATAGATATAAGTTAATATATTATACGGTTACTCTGGGCAGCTCAGTAGCATTGTGCTTATCTAGTTAAAGCCTAAAAAAATCTATTGTTCCATATGTTTTGACAGCGTATGAGTTTATAAGAGAACATGGGGCATCCCTTCAAGCGCTTATTATATGCGCACCGTGCACACCTTTATTTAAAACAATAAAATAAATTCCACTGCAAAATTCCGCTACAAAGGAAAAGCCGAACTGACAATAATTTCCCTGAATTGAAAATCCTAAAACCGCTAGACCATTCCATTTCCCAGGCTCATTCTTTGTCCGTCCCAGAACAAAGAGGCGTAAATAAAAGTTCGCATTTAAAATGCTCTAAGGCAATTTACATCTATATGTCCCGGGCATTAATTCTGTCTATAAGGGATTAAGTCAGATGCAGCGAGTACTCTTGGCCGGCCGTCGCGATTTTTACAAGAGCACCCATTACCACATTTAATTAAATCCTCACTGTTTTAATTTGACTTGGTAACGCGGCGAAATTACTACAGCGCATTGCAATCCCGCAAAATGAGTAAAAAGATGAATTAATGGCGTGCAAATTGTTTCCAAAGTGTTTTGTGTTTGATACTCGTGTTAATGCGAATTTGGTTTTGTGAGTGTCATTCATTAATATTAAATGTAATAGTATAATTTGTTTATACCGGTAGTTTGATTACATTTATTCAATTCTAAAGGTTTATCCCTATTATTAATGAGCTACCTTTTAATTGAAAACATACTTGTTTATCACACAATCTTTTGCTTAAACCAACGTATTCTATGCTTCAATGACTGTACTCACAACAAACAACTGCACGATACTCCTGTCGTCCTACCGTAGTCGCTACGCTACGAACGTAGCCACCTCTACGAGTGCTACACTGATTGCAGCTACACAATCGCAAATTCGTAACCACTCCGCTACGCGTAAATTCTTCACAAACGTTGAATGTTAAAAATACGGAAAACATTTTGGTGAGCACGTATCCAGATTTTTGCTGACAGCATTCACTGTCAGAATATATCTTCTTTTTTTTTCAATCGACATGAAAAATATTATTGTAAAAAAACTGTGTACGTATAATCCGCACTGCAATATTTGAAATATGTACTGAAAGGCTTGTTTATCAGATAAAACAGGTGAAATCACCAAGCTCACACTGCAGTTTGTAGGTTCACGTCATATTTACTCTATGGGACGCTCGCATTTACTGCATGTGTGTGACAAGCCGCCCGGACGCGCTCCAGCGAACACTTTTTTCACAAAAAAACCCTCTGAACAAACTGACGCAACTTTTTAGAAGCAAATAAAACAAAACGGACTTTATGTTCCCTGGAAACAATTTAGTTAATTCGTTGTTTTTATTGGGTTCTTTTCTGACCCAAAGGATCCACTTGTACTTCATAATTAAAAATTCTGCAGCCCGCTATAGATACGCTCGACGTTTTTCTTTTCATAAAATATTAAATTAGGCTTGCCCACGGACCTCCACGTTTTATTCCGCAAACGAGAGCGAAGTATTCTGAAAACTAATTTCGAGTGGTAGCTATCAAAAGGTACGGCTATTGAGAGTCATGAAAACACGCTGAATTCAGACATGCAGTGGTATCCAACTTTTTGACGAGCGTTTTTAGAAGCGTATGAAAACGCCGTGTGTGATAATATATAAGCCACGGCTGTATCTCTAGTTCGGTTTTCAGAAGAATAATTTTTAGGGAGTGTATTTTTTGCTGTGGCCAGTGGCCGACGGTACCGTTTTATTGCACACTATTCCAGCGAATAAACGCGCCCGAGGGGGGCAGTGGGGTGTAATGGACCGGGTGAGGGGGCACCTCCCCCTCCCGCGCCCGCTCGCTGTATTGGCTGCGAATATTGAATATTTTTGCCGTGTTGTGAAGCTAGGCTATGCGCGGGTAACCACTAATCAGTGGCCCGTGATGTACGACTGTTTATTACCGCACACTTTACATAATACAGCTATTCGGGTTGTTTGAAAAGCTTGGATGATGGTTTTGACATGAAATTCAAGCGCAAGGAAATTTGGGGTTTCTTTAAATAAACAGTAAAGTTTTAACTGTATAAAAGCAATAGGCGAGACGACAAAAAAAAGTATTATTATTAGTCCGTCTGAAAGATTATCAAAAAAATTAGGACACGTATTTTTTCTTTTTTCTCGTAAACGAAGAATGACGATGATGCAGTGCGTTGAAGTTGCGCACGAGTCACGACGTCACAATAAGATACAATTTTTGCATTACGGTGACGTCAAAAGCCTCCACTCCGGAACTTTGTTACTCTTTATCTTTGTATTTTTTTATGCTGTCGCCATCGAACGATTCAGCTTACACAAACAAAAGCATTAAGCTTACCTGTGGTGAAAATATCCACTCTAATATCACTTTATTATAAAATAAAGGTCAGGCTATCTGTCTGTCAGTGCACAATAAACAACGGATTTTCCGGGCGATTCACCAATACTCAGGGCAATTTATGGGGAGGTTTAGGTAAAGCACATGCACATTATATTGGTCAATAGCAGTAAAATTTAAAGATTTTTAACACCCGTACAAAGCTGGGGCGGGTCGCTAGTTAACTATAAGTAAAGATGAAAGAAACTCTGTCTGTCATGTTTAGTTGGCTAAACCAATGATCTGATTTTGATAGATATAACGACGACTGGACCTTGGAGAAGGACAAGCTATTTTTTATACCGTGACTTTACCTGTTTTTTGTATATCAATTGTTATCCAGCTTTAATTTCATACTATGTGGATGGACGAAACACGTGTCCAGCGTAAGTTTTGGGTGGCAAGTTTCATTTTATTTGCTGCACTTTATACATGCATATTTAGGAGGGCGGGAGGACGGTGTGCATCTTACATCCAATGCTTAATTAAAGTTTTAAAATTCCGGCGCAATCAAAACTATTATATTATCCTAGCTGAGTCTAGCAGCTTCTCCTGCGGATTTTTATGTAAACTTTTATAACATATTTTACCTGCTAAATTTCCAAAAATCGTTTGTTAGCGAGCTCTAACGTCATAAAAAGAAACTACTGAGCTGTTATGCCTTTCTGAAAAGTACCTCCAGACAAAATTATCCGTGATGCCTAATCCCTTGTCATGTTATTGAAAGTGTAAATACGCCAAAATTCTCAATAACAGGTTATAAGTAAATATGTGAGCACAACAGAAACACGAGCAAACAACCCCCTTGCAATACGCCTAAATGACAGGGTTTTTAGCGATTTCCCCTTGAACCCTTACAACCCCAGCTCTGGGTGGCGTAGACGAGTTAAGTAAACGTAGCACCATTATGAAGTCCTTACAGCTGTAACAATAACAGTTCCTTTCAGTTTCGGGAAATAACCTGGAAGTGTTATGTACTGTAAGTTTTGTATGGATGTTCCGTTCGTTTACTGACTCGGGGCGGCCTTACCAACACTATTCTTTCGTCTTTACAGTTATTAGAAGCGAATGAATTTGGGAACGGATAGACGGATTTCGAAGAATATTTGTACGCTGATGAAAATGTTAGGTAAAGGGTGGATGGGTGGATTCTACGAAAAATGTGATGATCTCAAAGCTAGATTATATACTGGTTCAATCTTTATTTATTAAGAGTCAGGCTTTTTATTAATATTCAGCTGAAACAAAGTCAAACATTTTCCCAGTAGTGTACGCTGAGAAAACTTTTGATGATACCTTATTATTACTACAAAAAAGTCCACGGGGGAATATAAAATAACAGCTAATGTATACAAAAATTAAATTAGAACAAGTCTTAAAAATCATTTAATATACCAAATTATTCCGATTTTTCTAGGCTTTGTTATCACATAATAAATCATTCCAGTATTTATCTGTGTACACGCTCGAAGGCACTGCTATTCATAGTATGAGAACTATACTCACTATAATTAGTTTACATTCAATATTTCATAGACAAATAATATTTACATTTCCATATTTCCCATTGAGGAAAGTAGAGGAACATTTTATGATATGAAAGCTAAACTCACCATAATTAGTTTACATTTAGTATTTCATTGACACATATTTTTTACATTTCCATATTTCCCATTGAGGGAAGTAGAGGAACATTTTATGAAAAGAATAACTCTATCGTAATTAATATAGTCATTCATAGGTAATGTTCTGTTGAATTTACGTGAGTTTGTATGTTAAACCTTATCACGCACGTATGGACATATTAGCTTGCCATTCAGTACTATTTGGTAAGGATGTTATGAAGCTAAACTTATCCGAAATAAAAAATATTTGAAACTTTACGTCAGATTTCATTTGTTTTGGGTAGACGCGAAGTTTTAATGAGACATGTTATGAGCACAAACTATACTTTTGATTTATATAAATCAGTTTTGTTGTTTTTATTGCATAACCATATTAATCAATTAATACTTTACAAAACAACAGGGTAATCTATTCTAAATAAATCTGAAGGGAGTTTTATTTGTTTGTTTAAACGGGTTAATGTTAGAAACTACCAGTTGGATTGGAATATGGCAGCCCGGATTATTAGACATGGTAAAGCCTACGTAACACGTTACGACCTACAAACGTAATTACCAGTGACGCGGGTCAAACCGCAACAGGTAACGAAATAATTTACTACCCGTAACCATTTCTAAAACCCGTATAATATTATTCATATATCCGCATATCCAATTCAGTATCCATGACATCCCTACTAACTAGTAGCTCTTGGGTTACGTACACAAACCACGCAATCACTTCAAATCTATTCAAACCAAGTCGCCTACTTACCGGCCTTAATTTACCACCCGTTAAAATTGAATGTTACCCTTAATTAATTTATTCGAAAACCTAATTGCCCATCGCAATCAATTCGGCGTAACAGGACGTTCAATTAAACCGTAACGAGGTAATATCAATCATCAACTGAGATATTAATAACGCGAAATGAGACCGAAAAACTTTTCAAAATTTATGTGTTTGCTTCGGTAGGCACGGACTATAAAATTGTTAGAGAACTTTAACTTAGGGATTGTATAAATAAAGATCTTTTTTCTGCTTACACAAAAAAACGACGTCTATAAGACCCTAAGTAAATGAAGCCTAAAATCGAAAGATAAAATACAGCCTTCACGACCTTGACTTAACCAGTGCCTTCTTTGAGACAAACTACAGGCCGATCTACAAAAATACACGCAAATAAGTTCAAAGAAGTTTATGTTCAGTCGGTAGTTTAGTGAGCCAACCAGCTCTGCACTTTAAATAACAAACGTACCGCAATGCCTCTTTTAAATTCGACTCCAACATCAAAACTTCAATAGTTTAAAAGTAGGTTCAAAATCAGGCAGGCTTGCAAACCAAGTAGTTTGAAATACTCTGGTAGTTGCATATCTATCGCATGAAGTATTCCTCTGGAAAAACTTGGAAGTTAACGACATGTCGGACTTACGACTTGTCGCAAACCCGTGCGATTGTATGCACATTTACCTAGTCGCCATGTGACGGGAAACTTTTGCAATCTTTTGGGAACAGAATTGTAAAGCGAACACGGTTTTACACTTGCACTTAGTCGCTCGATGTTATTTCGTCAAGCGTAATATTTTTGCGATGAAAGACTAAGTTTCGTGTAAAGAAATTTGTGTTGCGACTCACGATAAGACCTAAGAAATATAGAAGTTTCCACAGATAAGAAGTTAGACTTTATATTTGGAGATGAAATTCGGGTCGCAAAAGTTTTCATCTGCCACTTGGCAGAATCCGGACGTTCCAGTGCTATCTATAGGCCTTCTAAAGTGCCCACCACACACCCAGATACATGAATTATTCGCTCGAAGTTACCGCTTCGTCTGGAGACCTTCGATTTATAGCACCGAATTAGCACTTTGGATCGATTGATCTTGGTTATTTTGGAACTGACCAAGGTTGTGTCGCAATGACCAACGTTTAATTCGCATTTGGATCCTCGACATTTGACTAGCACTTTTAGTAATTACGTCCGTCATTTTTAAACCAGGGCTTGCTAATTCAATCTTTGTTTTTAAATAAGCAATTTTTGTTTATAGCGTAAGCGCGTTTCAGCTGTAAATGCATTTGATCGTTTATAAACGATACTTTTGACAAAAAATCTTAATGTTTTATTTGCTTTTCTGACTGTGAAACACAAGTTTACTGGTTACACAGGTTACTCTCCCAAACGGCGATTTTCATGAGGCGCTAAGTGGCAAATAGTTAATAGCAACAAAATCAACAAAAAAGTTAAAACTTATGTCATCACACGATGACTGTTGTTGCAGTTAAAAATAAAGGCACTTACATACTTCGCAATCCCCGTTGCACGTTGCTTAGATTTTCGAATCGTGTTTGTGCGTGCAATCACAACGCGCGTACGCTATTCGTGCAGCTACCTTACGGCTCACCGCCACCTGGCGCCCACTCCGTTATTTCTCCCATTCAATGCCCCAGAATATTCACAGGTTTCCACTTCACAATTTTGCTTTCAATGTGCTGCATCGTCTCATTTTATGCAACGTTTTTACAGCGCAGTGCTCGAAGCATTTTATTATAGAAATATTCCGATACATCTGTTTATTGCGAACTGAAATGAATTTTTGAACCAATTTTTTGTATGTTTTTGTTGTTCGCAATATATTTTCACGTACGTACGTAGAATACGTCAAAAATAGATACAAAATTTATGATGTTTTTATTCCTAATAATGACGATATATTTCCGAATTGAACGTTGAATTTTTTGGTAAACTTATCAATGGGTACTTCTGGCAAATTCGGAAAAAAAACAGTCGATATTAAAATAAAAGTAGCATACTTTTGTGCTCTGTGGACACGGTAACTAAAAACATTTTATTTATTTACTTTACCCACGTTATATCTGATTTTTTATTACGCTCCAGTACGTCATAGCACAATAGCGTGTTGTTATGCAACCTACTCTTTATTCTGTACCGTAAATTTTCAACACATTAATTAGTTTTTGCGTAAAAGAGTAACAAACATTCTTACAAACTGTGACATTTCTAATATCTGTAGAATTGTAAGATTTAAACAAATAGGTTTACGCAATTCAATAAAACCCACGAAAGAGTTTTCAATCTTACGATCAAAACTGGCTGTTGTATCCAAAAAAAACATGTGACGCCATTGTTTGTTGAGAAAAATAAGAATTAAAAAAGTAACACAAATGGCGTTTTTAATTTTTCGATGAAAGAAGGCCAGCAACCCTTAGAAAATAATAAATGAAAGAAGATCCAATGAGGTTCTATTCAAAATAGTATTATAACATTGACAAAATATGGCCGCAGAATTAATGGTTTTAATATTAATTTTAAATTTTTTGTTAGATAGCTTGTGGATTTTCCCAAACAATATTGTAAAATACAATAATTAACCATTAAATTATTGCATTTTATTAAAATATATATATATATTTAATGAGTAGATTGTCTAAAATACAATGAAACATTTAATCCTTCGAACACACGTGATTTGAGACACAATAGAAAGACAATAGCAGTCCGACAGCCGGCTGTCCGTTGGTTGTCAAAAGGTTAAAAAGTAATGAGGAAAACATTTTAATTCCCTTAGAATCAGCTTAATTTGACAATAGTTCGACATATTCTTCATTGAATTTGGCTTACATATTTGAGCCGCATCGGCAAAAGAAAAATAGTGGATCATCGAATCCCATGAGAGCCATGAAGGAAAATAAGGGATTCTGTTATGAGAATGGGCATGCAACCTACAGTTATGTAGGTAACGATAGCTATTGAATTTACTGATCCATCGGGTGTGATGAAACGCACGCATTCACTCAAAATTCTTTTATTTTACAAACGTTGAATAACACTGAAAATATCTACCTGAATCGTTCCTGTAGACAATATAAATATTTGTTCTGTGTGGAAATCGAACCCCGCGACACGTCGTGTGGCACCCATTCGCTTTTTCACTGTGCCTTGCTTTGGGTTAAGTTCAGCCAGAGATATATTTGACTAGCTTTCGTGCTCGGCTTTGCCCGAGTGAATGTCTACTTCCAGTTTACCCCTTTTAGGGTTGGAATTTCCGTAAATCCTTTCTTGGTGGTTACCTACTCTGTACAAAGATCAAACTCGAAGTTTTATGTCTCTAGGACCAGCGATTTGAACCGTGCGTTGATATAGGTATCAACAGTCATTCATTTAATCAGTCACTTTCCATTATATATTTATACAAATAGACTGATTAAACTTAATTAGACTTACATTTCTCACTTTAATGTTACAACCGAGTTAACAAATCTTCTAAATTATTTCCTTAAGCAATTACAACGAGCATTATAGTGAGAAGCGGCTATAAATCACGAGGCCACTAATGTATGTAAAACATATGTAAACAAGGAGATATTTCACACAGCGGGCACAGCGCGCTTCACGGCGCTCACGGGAGTTTTAATAACAGGTGCGGCCACAAAGGCCGGACAGCGTTCATTGTCTGTGCCTCATCCGCACGAAGCACTTATTTTCTGCAGCCGCAACCCACGACACACCCCGAAAATATTCGCAACAAGTTTGTTGACGCGCTCGTAACGAACCACCGACGCAACCAGCCATTTTAAAAGTTGATAACATGGTACGTCCCTTTTCCTGCTGTGCTTACAATAATAAATTCTGACAAAGGATGTGGTAGCCTGTGAATTGTTTGGTTTGGTTGTTTGTTTATCAAAAAGCTTTTTTACAAATTCGGTATAGGTATACCTTTGTAATCAACCCCGACCAAGACGCGTCTTAATGGGGTGATTATGACGACAATAATTCCTTAATGAACGAACGTAGGCAGGTACACGTATACACCTAATTATCTTTTTAGACATCAGTGTACCTATTTTAGTTCATGTTTTAAGTGAAAAACATAATGTACCTACGTAACTTAAATTTTATGAGCATGTTTACAGCAGTAAACCAAGCTTCACGTGCGAAAGTGCACTTACAATAAATTGGCATAACAAAGTTTAGTCTTATAAAAGTACTGGTACTAAGTGGATAGTTAAACTCGTTATAAAAGTAAAAAAACACAGGTATATTATAATAAATTAATAAATAACATGGGATAACTAACACTCGGTCATCTGATCCCAAGCTAAGCAGTGCTTGTGTTATGGTAACCAGACAACTAATTAACATACTTATATAATTTATAGATACATATTATATAATCTAGATAAATTACACTTAGACTCAGAACAAACAATCATGGTCATCACACAATGTTTGTTCGGGGTGGGAATCGAACCTGCGACCCCGCTGGCTTTGCAGGCAGAGTTACTAACCGCAGAGAAGGCACGAGTGCACGACTCAAGGCATTGATCACCAATTCACCACCCTATTAGAACGGGTAGAGCAGAGCTCAAGGGCGATTAGTGATTATTTTAAGACCAGACGTCCTCACCATGATGATCACCGATGCCAGCGATGACCAAGATAAACTCAGAAAATAAAAGAAATAAATAGATTTCTGCTAAAGTTCCACTTTTTAATAAAAATCTTATTTATCTTAGGCCCGTATTAATAGACGTCACTCAACTCCGAGACGCTCTCAAGTCTCTTGCTGTCCTTGTCATTCTAAAGGGAAAAAATAAGGACAGCAATAAACTTGAGAGCGTCTCGGAACTGAGTAACGTCTATTAATACGGGCCGAGTGTGAATACGACCATAAAGCACATTATTCACCACCATGGACAAGCGGAGATAAGAAAATCCCGGGATTTTCAAACATCAAGATGGCGGTCCCGTTGACATCATTATTACGAAACCCAGCAAAACGAATATAAATATTTCAATTACACTAATAGGTACTAAACATACAAGTGCCTACGTAAGGTATAAAGAGAGCTCAACAAAACATCGCTTACAAACGAACCGGTGATGAGATCTAATAACGAAATACACGCAAAGATAAGTAAACAAATAAGCGAATAATGCGGCACGTTGTCGGTTTTTTCGCGAGCCGAGGGAAGAAAACGTTTAATAATGAGACTGCCTATAAACGGGGCCGTTTCTTTTTATTTTGCCTTCTTGGCCTTTGTTTAGCTTTGCATTTAACATGACCCGTACCTCTACAATCTTTCGTATCTACTTTTTATATCTTTGTTTTACCGCGAACCAGTTTTGGGCAGGAAATGGAATGCCCTCTTTATCTGACACAAAGTTGGCAACACTAAGCATTTACGGTTCAGATGCCAAGTGTCGTTTGACGATGGTTTTGGCTCTATTACAATATTTTTAGAGGAATGGCACTGAGTAGGTAGTTGGGCGATAATCTTTTTTAAATGTTCGCTTAAACGTGTATTATGAGATGCTAGTATCTTTTATTTATCTTGAGAGCGGTAATTTTATTGCGTGCGATATTTTTTGTGTTTACTATCTGCGGACCTACCCCCAAATTACTACAATATTGTTATTTTGGCCAATTAGATTTCTTATTATCTTCACGTCTATACACACATACAACTTCAAGAGTACAGAATACTTTCTGTGATATTTTGTGGAAATTCATGCAAATATTTATAAATGAGAAATTAATCTGTCTATCGGTCTCTCGGACCCTCTGTCTGCTACGTTTATAATACTAAACCACTAAACCTATTTGTAATGATTTTTAGGGCTCGGGACACTAATACTAAGATTTCGTTGTCGGTCCGTCCGTCTGTTTGTCACCAGGCTGTATCTCATGACCCGTGATAATTAGAGTTGAATTTTTACAGATGATGTATTTCTGTTGCCGCTATAACAACAAATGCTAAAAGCAAGAAATAAGTAAAAATTTAAATATTTAACAAACGTGATTCTTTTCCGATTTCCGCCGATAATGATACGGAACCCACAGTGCGCCAGTCCAACTCGCCTTTGGCCCGTTTTTTTTTACGGAAAAAGCTGGAACCCCAAAATTTGTATGCATCAGCGATAATAATAATACCAGCCTATTACTGTCCCACTGCAAAACAAAGGCCTCTTCTCATACAGAGAGGGCCCGAGCATTGATCACCACGCTTGCTCAATGCGGGTTGGCGATTTCGGACTCATATTAAGTACAAGTCCAGGTTTCCTCACGATGTTTTCCTTCACCGACGTCTGTGATGTCTAAGATAAACTTTTAGAAAGTTCATTTCATTTCATTTCATTTCATTTATTTCATTTATTTTCTCCTCATCACATACAGTACAAAGTCAGTTATTCTAGATACAGAGACTGGTGTCTGTTGTAGGTAAAACCTGTATTACAGATCACCAGGCTTTCCCTCCGTCAAAACATCTACTTTTTTTTTCAATTATACATTCTGAAATAGGACTATCGTTTTTATATTACATATTGAAATTTATGCATTGGTTGCCAGTGTATGAGTTGTGTACAATGTGAAGTGTGTGTGAAGAGTATTATTGTATGTTTAGATTTATTACAGTGTGTATGTGTGTGTGTGTGTGTTAACGTTTAAATGCTGGATCGTTACATTCTGTACTAGTCGCTGTTTATGTTAATGGTTTAATTAAATTTTCCGTTTCCATATATCCCAAACCCTGAAGCCACATACAAACTTCCCTTTTGCACTTTGCCCTAGTGAATTGATAAATTGGAATATGCTTGTTCATACTATTAAATAAATAAGGCCCTAAAAAACCGTAAAATTTTCGCGATGTTCTATTTTTAAAACTAGTTGTCGGGCATACGGCGTTGGTTCTTCTTTTGCCTGCGATATTAGCTGGCTCGAAAATCAGTTCAGAGTGTTTTTTTATAATTGTCGTTAATATAAAAAGCTGTCGAACTGTCAGTACCTTACAGTGCTGGTATAGATCATTCGTGGGATAACGTATGGGGAGGAAATTGCTTACTTTTAGTACAGCTCGCTGAGCTCTCTCTATCTTCAATAAGAATGATTTAGCGGCTCCACCCCAAGAAGTTATGCAATAGGATAGCAAGGATTGGCACAATGCGAAATATACCGATTTTATTAAGGCAGGCTCAGCGACGTGGCGTAACGATTTAAATAAATAAACAAGTTTACGAATTCGAGGTACCAGAGCGTCGATTTGATATTGAAAACTTAATCGGTTGTCAATTATGATACCCAGATACTTAATGGTGCTAGTTTTCGATAGAGACGGACAGTTGCATAAGTTGTCAGTTGGCTTGTTACAATTGTGAGAGATAATGGATAGATTTTTTAGATTTTGCTTTCTGAAAGTATAAGTCATGTACATGGTTTTATCCACATTTAACGTGAGAATGTTGTCGCCAAGCCATTTAGATACCTGATTGAACCCGATTTGGGCGTGCTCGTATGCTTCGTCCCAGGTGTCGGCGTGAAAAAGGAGTGCGGTGTCATCGGCGAATGTTATAATTTTGCCATTTGTCAACTCCATGTCACATAACTCATTTATATACACCAAAAACAATGTCGGGCCGAGAATACTGCCTTGGGGTACGCCAAAATCTATCGGAAGCTCATCGCTAGTCCACTCGTTCACTTTCACGACTTGTGTCCTACCCTGAAGGTAGTCTGCAAAAAGTTTCAGTGGCAATCCTCTAATTCCTAGATTTTCTAGTTTATTAATCAAGATGGGGACGGACACTGTGTCGAACGCTTTAGCTAGGTCAAGGTAGATAGCTAGAACCTTTTTTTTGTTATCTAGCTTTGAAATTATAATCTCTGTTAATTGATGAACAGCATCTGATGTAGATTTATGGGTCCGAAAGCCAAATTGAGATGGGGAAATTAGCAGATTTTTTTCCAGGAAATTAACTAGTCGGTTATTCATCAAGCGCTCTAGTACTTTAGACAATGCGGGCAGGATAGAGATGGGTCTGTAATTGTTGACACAGCATCTATCCCCAGTCTTGAATATAGGGACTATTTGGGATTTTTTAAAGGCCGACGGAAAGACTCCCGTGGAGATAGAAAGATTGCAGATAAAAGTCAGAGGTGGAACTATGATGTCGATATACCGCTTTAAAAAGTTGCCTGAAATATTATCAACACCTACTGCACAGTCATTTTTCAGATTCGACAATAATGATTTTATTTCAGTTTCATCAGTAGGTATAAGCACCATTGATCTATCAAAGAAAATTTTTGAGGGACATGTATTAATATGATTAGGTGAATTTACTCTATTTGCTATAATTTTCTCCGCCAAGGATTTTCCAACACTTACAAAATATGAGTTTATGATATTGACAGAATTAAGGGGATTATTAGGGCAAATTAATTGTGTAAGTTTATCTTTCTTTTTTTTTGTGTATGTTATGTTTTTAATGGCTTCCAAATTTTTTTGTTGTTAGTTCCGGCTTTTTTGATTAAATCTTTTTCGTAGTTAATTTTACATTGTTTCAAAATTTTGTTGCAAAAATTCCTGTATCTACGATATGTACATTTAATTATCTCATTTTTAGGATTTTTCTTAGCCTTTATATAGAGTCTATCCCGGTTACGCATACACCTTAAAAGCCCTTTTGTTATCCAAGGCTTCAGAATGCGTCGGCGTTTAGCAACAGAAATAATGCTTGTGTTTTTCTTTATGGCGCAAGTACATATGAATTGAAAAAGTCACATTGGTACTTGCCCAGATTCGAACCCACAACCTCTTGCATGAGAGGCGGGCGCCTTAACCACCATAAACACACACACATATATAGCATCAGCGATAACCAATATAATATTTTATTAAACTTCGCGAGTTTTATTAGAAATTATTTTATCGTTATACTCAATCGAAAGGCTATTATAAGAACGGTTGTTCGTTTTAAGTTCTTTTAGTTTTTCTTTCCCCGAATCTCATTAAATGTTTCTACGCGTGCGGAACATAAACAAGCCTTATAGCTGTAATTATCATAACTTTCTAGTTTTTATAAGTAGATACAGATATTTTTGTAATAGTGATATAATTAGGTATGTAGGTCCACCGTCCCAACTGAAAATGGATATATTATAATGTATTGAATAGCTTTGCGCGTTTTTAAGTACGAATAGGAAGGTTTTTATTCGACCCAGCAGCTCCACAAATTACGTTGCTAGCCTTTTCAGGTAACTGGAAATAGTTATAATTTTTGAGATCAAAACAATTTCATCGTTTCCGATTCTTTATTTGTCATAATTGTTTATCCACAATTTAAACTTAATAAATAAAAATCAAAACACAAACATACAATCAAACAACAATCGTGTTCGTAAACTGACCTATCACTACATCCACTATACACTCATTATCTGTCTCTGTCGCTCGAACATTGCTGTCTCGCTCACTCGCCACATTTCTGCGCATACGCACACACTTCAAATCAAAGTCAATCAACCATGTTGGCCAGCGATTTGACTTCCTGTCAGTCACTGTGAATCTTCATTGGGTCTGTGAACTGCGCAGTCAAGATGTAGAATAATGCTGGGGCAGGTACCAGAGATAAGTACCACAGTTCCTTGAAGCCAGTAAGAGAAATTATTCCATATGCATGTATCAGCCAATGTCCCAGTAGTATCACCAAGTTCCTCGGATTTGTCAGCGAAGACATGAGTAAAGCTGGTGCTGACTGCTCAATCTTTATGGAGAAGTGAGACGCTGATGTCATCATAGATATAATTATGATTATGTATGGAAAGGAACAATCTGGAAAAGAGAAATATACCAATAAAAACCAGGGGAGAAATAGTCCAATAGGAATGAATACCAAGAAACAGAACTCTCATTCAGAGACTACTCCGATTTTGGAGCCATTTTCTCGCATACCTACCAGTTATGTTTTACCAATCGTGTCAGATGTGGGACAGTTAAACGCGCTCCAAAACCAATAAGATGGCCATTCAGTTTTGTACGAGTACAGTTTCGCGCGGGTATACGTATGTATGTAGTTTTGCGCGACAATAGTTTTACACCACGGAATTGAAATAACAGTTCCACTTTAGCGCGGATATAATTTCGCGAGGGTAGTTCTTGCGAGATACTAGACATACGTATGATTTTTCGTGACAATTATATTGCGCCGGTACTGTTTTGCGAGGAACCATTTTTGTTTTAGATTGCAATCATTTTCATTAAAGATCAGTCATATAAACTTAGTTTAGAAGACTATCCATTGGAATAGCCAGACATTCTTTACTTGTCTTTCATTTAAAGTTTAATTTTCATTAACATCATATAAGGTAAGGCTGCGCTAACCCTTTAAAAAAAATTAAGAGATCTATCTATCTATATTAAAGAAAGAGTTGCCCTATCCTCTGTGGGCACACTGCACTTAAATAATAATAATAAAAATATGAGAATACTTACAAATCAAGCCAGCTGCAACTGTATGGATGAGAACAAGTATGGGATAAAAGTATAGAGAGCAGTATATTGCCTTTTTGCCTCTGTTAGCAGAATCCCATGTCAATAACCATGGCCTCAGAGTTATTGTCATCAGCAAACTGAACGCATAAATTAGAAGCACCACCGTGTATCTGAAAAAGATAATTTTCAAAAGATGTGTTTATTTAAAGACTAAAGTATAATTGCCAGCGTTGCAGAATAGTTGTAATAGTTTACGCGGCCCTGGATCATAAAGGGCAACTGAAGTGGGTCTTGGTCAGTAAAAGTCTGACACTCCCTCCCGCCCTGAGCGGAAGAAGTCATTTAATGATTTCCCATGTGTATGTATGTAACATTTCAACTTGGCAGGTGGATCTACTGTTATGTACTAATGGTATATATAGCAGGACAATGTCTTCTGTCCGTACATAGATCAGCCAGTACATTGTAGTAAGATACCATTATTTCATCTTAAAGATGTCTTGAATAGCATAAATAGACAACCAGAGATAGCAAAATGTCTCTGTTACTTATTGTAACAGTCATTCCAAAAATATTCATCAGTTACAGGCTAAAAAAATATTCAAATCCGAAGTTGTTTCTACTTACAATGGATACACTGCCTCTTGTGTACAATGCAGTGTCTCCTTGTAGTCAGGTTGAGGGTTGTGAAGTAATGTATACCAGTCGGACAGTGCCTTCGGAGTGCAGACATGAAGTCCAATAGTGCCCGTTGGCGGTAACACTAGCAGTGCGGCTAGAGTACCTGAAGCCACCTCTACAAACGCACAAATATGTTGGACCAGGATGTTTTTTGTGCTGAAAACATTATAGATTTAAAAATTTACATCCTCTTTTTAGTTAATGTAGAGCAAATTCTCACACAGACAGATTAAGCCCATGTCTATGAACAATATAAAGGCACTGGAGTTTCTTTTGGAACTGGAGTGATTTGACAAACCAGGCACCGGTCCATCAGATGTGTGAATAATCATCAACAAAAGAAAAAGAGTATTCCAGTAATTTCTTATGTCTCAGTCCCTAAGTTTAAATTATATGTATTACACGAGAATACCTTCTCTAAGAAGTTATTATCCTAAGTGTTAATTAATTTTTTAGAGGTCTCCCGAAACCGTCTCTCAATCTTATGCAAGTTTGAAAGTACGAATAAGGAAAAGAATAGGCTAAACACACTTACCCTTTGCCTACAGCGACCATGTCAATGAAAAACCAATGTAAGACCATAGGCAGTAGCACCATGAACCCGAGATACAAGCCATCATATAAAGTAGGTTCGTCAGTGCAAGGGACGCAGTAACTGGTAGTATTCGTGCGGAATCCTCGAGGACATGCCCCACAGTCACTCCAAGACCCATCATCAAGCTCAGTGCGCCCGCAGTACAAACCAGGACATGTTCTTACAGCCGTCATTGTGTCGCAACAAAGGAACTAATTTACATTATCAAATTCAGCGAAGAACTTTTGTGGAAACTTTAAAATCTTGAGACTGATTTTAGAAAATAAACACAGAAAGCGTTGACGTTTGGAATAATTGTCAATTCTGACAGCAGCCCACGACACAACAAATGTCTACCTGGGGTGTAAGTGGCCCTACCATCACCTCCAGGGTCAAAGTCAACCTCACCTGCACGTGGTACACCCTGCTGATTCACTGACGAGGCGCTGACGGACCAGGTCTCTTCACAAGGAGGAGACCATCGCAGTCATATTGCATATTATATTTTTGAAATATATCTTTCTACGTTTGTGATTGTAAAATAAACATGGTCGTGGCAGAATTGTGGTGTGTTTTCCGCAAATGCCATTAATAAAGAGTTGAAGTTGAAATGTCTACCTACTTAGAGTGCGTTCCAAAACGTGCGAATAAAGGCGGAACCACATTACCGTGTCGTGGCGTGTCGTGGCGCGCCAGAAGCATATCGGTTTCATACATTTAGTATGGTTAGAGACACACTTGCATGGCGTGTCGTGGCGCGACACGTTCGGCCGTGTCGCCGACTGCTCGCCACCGATTGCGCCAGAGCGGTGGTGGGGGCTTATGACGCGACACGACACACGGGCAAAATGTGTTTCTGTACCGGCGCGTGGCTCGTGGCGCGACACGAACATCTGGCGGGCACTTTTGAATTTATTAATATTTGCAAAATTACTGACGATCTTATTGAATAGAATTACTGAAATTTTGAACGTCAATAAAATAGTATATTACTTTATTATTTATTTAAAAAGGGATAAATGAATAATTATACAAAATTAACAATCTTCTGTTTATCTCTGTTTTTTTCTCTTTCATTGTATTATTTTGTGTTTTAGAATATTTTAATGTTTAATTTTCTTTTAATTTTATTCTTCAATTGTTTAGTATTTAACCCCTGTTTTAATTTCAAATGTTTAATTTGATTTTGTGTTCATGTGTTGTTTAATTCAATTTAATACTGTTTGATTTTACTTTGATTTTAATTTTATCGTGTACTTTAACTTATACAATGCTAAACTATGTTTAAAATGATGATGTATGCATGATGTGTGTCTCCTATAACTGAAGGAGCACAAATCTTCAAAGAACTTTGTATAATAATGCATGTAATGTGTATCCTTTGTTGGAGTTCCTTTCTGAATAAAATAGGGTGAATCTAGTATTTTCTTTTATTTTTTTAGTCTGAAGAAATTTCAATGCTAAGAGAAATTGTAGGTGTTCATCAAAAGAAAACATTATGTACGTTTGAACGCTGCAAAGGTTCGTTAAGTACTGTTCAGAAAAAACGCCAGAATGCGCCACGACACGACACGTAAGTGTGCACACTCACCGCCACGCCAGTAAGCATCATGGCGCGCCACGACACGGTAATGTGGTTCCGCCTTAATTCACTCGAAAATTAAAAAGAGATAGAAACAACGAAAGAAAGAGAACGGCTATACCTACTGTTTTGGAACGCTACAGAGCGATTTACTGTTTTGGAACGGATTAGGGTCATGATGGTTAGGATCGTATGATGACACTGTCAACATAACCTTTTATCTCTATTGCAAAGAAGGAAAATTGTGTTTTTAAGCATATTTTGCAAATAAATAAGTACTACCTGTTCGTTTCTACTTTAGTAAATCCATTCTTCAAATTTTATGAAAGGATTTGAATATGACAAAACACTCAAGATTCTCATGATTGATCTTGTGTAATCCATACTAGGGCATCCAGTATCGGAAGGTTTTCAATTCCGGAGTTAATTTACGATATTGGGCTCTCAACTCCGGAATTCCGGAATTCCGGAACTGGATTCGAAATTATAAAAAAAAACAAAAATACCTTGAGTAACTTTTAATCATTTTTAACATCACTCTTTAACTCAGTCTTGATACGACATTGCCAATTAACTTTGAGTAAGCCAGTTAACAATATTATTAAAATTAGGAAAGTCTAAACTTTTTAAAAACTTAAAAATTAACAGTTGAGAGCCTTAAAATATTAGTGAAAAATAACATAATTAAATTAATACAAGAAATATCACGCTTTGGAGTAGTTTAGACATCACTAGGTAGTTAAAATCAAAATATTAAAATGAGCCTTTAAGTCTCTCCTCAGATTTATCATGTTTAACAACAATCTTGACATGACTTACTTGACGTAAGCGAAAATTTAAAATTCGAAATTATAATTTCATTTGTTCAATGAATCACTATTTTGAGACAAATGTGCGTCTACAGTTGGAGAACATTTCACGTTCAAAAACTAAAAATTTGCGTTTATCTTTAACGTTTTTGTTTATAATTTGTTTAGTGTGACGACGTCTGAAAAAAGTTTTATTTTCTAAAACATATGGATACTTCGCCCACAGAAGCCGCCCAAGTGGTGGCATTGCTGGATTCTGGACTTAGCGTGTTGTGGCTCGAACATTGCATCTAAGCCTGTCATCTGTTCATAGAGTCTACAACCGCTATCGAGAGACTGGTATGTTCACGCGCCGTTCTGGATCTGGCAGGAATCGGGTCACTTCTGAGAGAGATGATCGATTTATTGTAATAGCTTCTTTGCGAAACCGGCGCCTTAATGCATTTCAACTGCAGCAGCAGCTTCAAGTTGTACGAAGGGCCATTGTAAGTGACTCTACAATTAAAAGAAGGTTAAAGGAACGTGGACTGGTAAGTACAAGGTGCAAGCCAGCAAATGGACCGAAATTAACTGCAGACCATCGAAGAGCGCGCCTTGATTTTGCACGCGAGCGCCTTAATTGGTCATACCTCCAATGGAGTAAAGTTCTCTTCTCTGATGAATGTAAAATCATGCTCTATGGTAACGACGGAAGAAACAAGGTCTACAGAAGAGATGGAAAACGCTTTGCACAATGCTGCATTGAAGAAAGGGTCAGTTACGGTGGTGGTTCGTGGACGGTATGACAGAGCTTGCCTTCGTGTCTGGGCCAAGCCTACCTGCTTTGAACTGTCATCGGTACGTGGAACAGTGCCTAGAGCCTCACGTGATGCCCTATGCACACTTTATCGGCAACGGGTTCACATTTATGCACGACAACGCCAGAGCCCACACCGCGAGCGTCGTACGTGATTACCTTACCGAAGTCGGTATCTCCATAATGGAATGGCCAGCAAGGAGCCCGGACATGAATCCAATTGAACATCTCTGGGATCAACTAAAGAGGCAAATCCGAGCCCCAGACTCACTTGACCAGCTGATAAGTGCCATTCAGGAAGAATGGGACAACATCCCACAGCATGTCATCGTTACTCTCATCCGATCGATGAAAAACCGGATGGAAGCGGTGATAAGAGCTCGAGTAGGGAACACTATAGTTATTAAAAGTTATTTAATAAAAGTTTTTCAGTTTTTTTTTTCACCTACGTGTGTTGATTCATTCATTGAATTCGTTCTCCATACAAAATAAAAATGATTAATTAAACAAACACGAAACCTATGAAAATTTTATTTGTATTTAGAACAATAACATTAGAATTTGAAAACCTCATAAAACTCACTAACGATGAGTTGAAAAATTAAACACATTTTTAAATTAAAAATAATGAATATCGCAATACGATAAATTGAGCCCAATTCCGGAGTTGAAATATCGGAAAAACTATCCGGAATTCCGGAGTTGCGAAATTCCGGAATTCCAGAATGGATGCCCTAATCCATACTAATATTATAAATGGCAAAGTGTGTCTGTCTGTCTGTCTGTATGTTTGTCTTTCTTTCACGGCAAAACGGAGCGACGAATTGATGTGATTTTTTATGTGGAGTGATGTGGAGATAGTTGAAGGGATGGAGAGTAACATAGGATACAAGTAACCAAGTAACTTTTGTCTCTTTCTGACGCGAGCGAAGCCGCGGGCAGAAGCTAGTATATTTTATAAAGCTGAAGAGTTTTGTTTGTTGGTTTGATCGTAGCTCAAAAAAGGAATTCTAAGGTTACTGGTTCGATTTTTTTTTGTGAATAGCCTCTTTTCGAGGAATGTTTTGGCTATGTAACATCATAAGACGTACCTACAGGAGCGGAGCATAACAGAAACGCGTGTGTAGCTGCAGAAAACGGCTAGTTCTCTCCTAGCAATACTGCATAATGAAAATGAGCATGCAATATTGAAGTCTCTTGTATGTAACTCTTCTCTAGACTAACTCTTTTTAATGATCGAAGCAAATGGTTGCATAAACCGCAATATATACAGCCGGGTAGTAAAGGGCCTAATGCAATAATTTTCATACATACCTACTTTTACTTATTCTGATAAAAAAAACACTTAACAATAGGAAATAAATAGTTTTACTTGCAATAAATATAAAAAATTACAAAATCATAAACTTTAATTCTAATTATAGTGCCTTAAACTTTCCTGATGCGTCTAAGCCACGACTGCGCCAGAGTCGTATACGTAAACGTTTTACAATGTTTCGTATCATCAAATACGCTAGATAAAGAATCACAGAAAGTACTATTAGCACAAAACATGCTAGGTCCAGGAGATAGTACTTAAAAGGAGACATGCCAACAGCAGGAGAGCGTAGATGACTAGCCTCGCCATGGCGTAAAAGATACTCAGTCCACCAAATTGCATCATCCGGACCGGAAATAAGGGGATCGAGAACCGCATTCTTCAATATTGTCATAGCTCTTTTGTACCTGAAAAAAAAGCAATATGAACTTTTTTATATTTTCCGCCATTTTGAAGGTACATAAAAGGCCAAAAGCGATATGTACTCACTTTTTATTACCGACAACAACATTAATTGTAGCCTTCACAGTTTCCTTATCCAAATTGTAAGGATCCAAAATTTCACCAGCTCCATGTCGCGTGATCTCATTAATGAAAACCTTTCGTGACTTGACGAGAGGAAAGCCAATGATTGGTACAGTGAAGAATAGTGCTTCTTCTAAGGACCGGGCACCGCCATGCGTTATAAAAGCTTTGAGATTGGGATGATCTGAAAGGAGGAAACATTCCATTAAATCTGACGATACTTATCCTATACCCATTGTATGTATTGTGTGTTGTATTTCGATATCTTATTATTTTAAGTTATTGTTTGTCCTTCTAAAACTATGATTTTCAAATAATACTTTTTACATTCATACCCAAAAGCTGTTGCTGTGGGAACCATGACTGTGCTATAACATTTTCTGGCATATTTATCGTCGTGGTGTTAGCGATTTTCCAGAGCACTATAAAAGGAAGCTCTCCAAAGGAGTCTGCTAATGTTTGTAAAATTGACGTGGAGAGCTGTTCAGCTTCTTGAATTGCTCCCAAACTGAAGTATACGACACCTTTTGAGGATGAGTCTAGGACAGATAGCAACTCCTGCAACATATTTATAATACACATATAAAAATTAGTAATCCCCATTGTCTTTTATTAGTTGCATTTGACTTTTACTGCTAAGAATCTTACCTGTGGCAAACTCAAACCTGGCTTAATGTGCATACCATCGACATATACGACAGCTGGGACGCTCGGTCTACTACCTGTCAATGCAGGATTGCTTGCTATGAACAGCAAATCAATATCATACTCCACTTCCAGAAGACTACGCTTCAATCCCAGTATTTTTTTGGCAGCCAATTCGCAAAGTGGTAGAAAATGATTATAGTATTCGTTTCTTGTTTGTATGTGACGATAGATCTCAATGAATCTCTCCCACCGACCTAAATTTCTGTAATTCAAGGTGTTGACATCAGGGAACCAGATCGGATGTATAGGATTACCCTTAGATTCGTGTTGATGGATTCTCCCACTAGTTGTTGTTATAGCAATATGAGGAGCTTTATACTTTTCTGCAACTGCGTATAGCAGAGGTACATCAGCTTCTGTGATAACCAGGTCAAATTTTATAGTCGGATTAATAAACAGAGCAGTGATCGGCTTCGATTTTAACTGAGCTATCGCCAGTTTGATCGTAAATTCATTCAAAGCTCTCTGTCTCGGATGGTAATCATCGGTGTTTGTCATCAACAATTTAAACTCATCCCAGTACGGCGCCGAATCTTGACTGACATCGAGTTCTACAATTTTGTCTACAACAGGAAATTGGAAATGTCCTGGGTACGGTGTCATGAGGACAACAGTATGCCCTTCTTGAACAAGTCGTGATAAATATCCTCTGAAAACTAAGTGGTCAGAATAAGATAGTGAAGAAAACAGAGCAAGGATCGATGCACTATCCACTGCATGGCAAAGAAATGCCAATATTAACACTACACCAAACATTTTTAGCTCTTAAATATCTTAGTTACAAAAAATATGACCGTTCACGGGTATATTATGTAGATTAATAAAATTTATTGAAAAAGAAAATACAATGGCCATAATGAACTTAGCTGACGGCTGTGCAAACATTACCAATGTTTGTGGGGTGTAAGTTATTGTAAGTATGACCGCATTGTTAAAGCGACCTAAACGATAAATAGATTGCAATAGAAGGTACAAAATTTAACCTTACTGAAAAAGTGAAACAACTTATCGTGGAAACGTGGAGATATATGTACATATCAGACATAAATAAGAACACTTAAAACAGAGCATGAGTTTCTGGTATAGATTGGGTTGGTTTGCAATAATTATACTAGAGTAGTCGTTACATCAATACTTTAGGTATAATATGAAGTACTGTTTTTTTTTGTGGGACACATGTTTACCTAGAATAGGTTCGCAGCCACGCAGGTTTCCACCTACTCATCTTAATGAAAGAAAGTGTACCTACTGTCTACTCTGTAACCATAGCAACGAAAATCGAAACGAAACGGAGTGTTTGTTGCATTCAATAACATTTCGTTTGTATAATAAATTAGGCTACTACGATTAATGATTATCATGTTTTAAAAAATCAGAATGGACAACGACGTAACGAACTATTCGGTGATAGGCCGCATCGGTGAGGGAGCCCACGGTTTGGTGTTCAAAGCGAAGCACAATCCTACCGGACGTGAGGTGGCGTTGAAGAAGATTCTAATAAAGAACCTTGAGGATGGTATACCGGTTAATGTGATGAGGGAAATAAAGGCACTGCAGTTGCTACGGTGCAAATATGTGAGTGGTCTCTACAAAAGTTTTATCTTATGAGAATTTTCGTACCGAGGTGAAATTATTTTCATTGTAATCCCAGTATGAGTATGTTGATAAATTTTAATCCACTAACGCAATGGTGTTGCGTTAATCGCTATTATACTCATGATTGTTTACATCAAAAATAATAATGTTTAGAATGTTTTATATTGCATGCTGTGTGTTACATGCCTACATAGTATAATACGCAGTGGTTATGCGCAGTTTACAGCGGTGTATTCAGTGTATGTTTAGCTGGTTGTTTCCTTCATGATGTTTAGGTATGGTCATCATCATCTCCCTAGCTTTTTACCAATTATGTTGGGGTCAGTTTCTAGCCTAACCGCATTCAGCTGGACATCAGTGTTGAATCTGAAGCGACTGCCTATCTGACCTCCACAACCCGGCAACTGGGCGACACGATACCCCTTGGTAGACCGGTCCGATTTTCTGGCTTCAGACTACTCGTAAATACAGTTCGACGAATAATAATCGGAACTAACCGACCTAACCCTAACCTAACGTGCTTTCCAAGGCATGGTATGTCAGTGATGTCCAAGATAATAAAAAGTACTTACGTCCTAAGAAACAGTTACATTAATACTTGCCCAGGTTCGAGAGGCGGGTGCCTTAACCACTAAGCCATCACGACATGTTTAAGTATCCCCGTATGCTTGCAACATTAAAATGGTGGTTTGTCTATAAAAACTCTGGAATTACCTAATTAGATCACAAAATTTCTTTCACTGAAAAGACTTGTTACCGCGAGTGGCAAGGTGGTGGAGTATACCTGCAAGATTTTGACTTTGCTTTGGACTATGCAAGGGTACCTTATGTCGCACATGGATTACCTGAGCCGAAATCCTGTCATTTATGCACTGTTCAGAAACCCCAAAATTGGGCAAAGATTGCGCAGGCCTCTAATAAAGAATACTACGCTATTATTACGACTTGTTTTCTGGTATTCTTAACTCACAGATAATAAAACTGTACGACATGTTCCCCCGCGGTATGAGCCTGGTGTTAGTCTTGGAGTATATGTGCTCAGGCCTGTGGGATATGCTGCACCACTCGCAGCAGGAGCTGACCATGCCCAGGGTCAAGACCTATGCACAAATGCTGTTGAAAGGTACGCGGTATATGCACGCGCATTATGTGATGCATAGGGTGAGTTTTTATCCTTCAATAATTTACTTTTTTTTATACGGCGCACTAAGTTCATTACTCAGCAATAACACGTACACGTACTCAGCATTAATACGTAATGAAATGCTGTGCTGATGCTGAATGAATGTTTATCTTACTGTGTCTTGAATGTACTATACACCCCTTTTTTTTGTACATTTAATGACTCCACTTTCGATATTACCTATGCATGGGATGTGTATAGATGGACCATAGGAGAGCATCCCAAAACTTATGCTTCCAGATTGAATTTATTTTCCAATATTCTCCCCAGGATTTGAAACCAGCGAATCTACTTATAAATCACGAAGGCATATTGAAAATTGCAGACTTGGGTTTGGCGCGTCTATATTGGCCTGATGGTGGCAGGCCATATTCACATCAAGTCGCTACACGGTACCCTCGTCATCTTTATCATTAATTAAATACTTACTTAATTCCAGTTTGCATAAAGCCTTTTAAAAAAAATCTGATTAATTATATTGAGCCGAAATCTACTGTCGAAATAATACAGAGTGAAAATTTTTATGGGCCTCGGTAGAAAACTACCTTGAATTATAAGAAATATTCAAACATTTTCGAAAATATAGTCATACTAGCTTCTGCCCGCGGCTTCGCTCGCGTTAGAAAGAGACAAAAAGTGATTTGTAGCCTATGTTACTCTCCATCCCTTCAACTATCTCCACTCAAAAAATCACGTCAATCCGTCGCTCCGTTTTGCCGTGAAAGAAAGACAAACAGACAGACAGACAGACACACTTTCCCATTTATAATATTAGTATGGATATACATAGCCTGTCATAATCAGTCAGAAAATTAGCGTCCTATAAGAGACACTTCGATTATTCTAAGTTTACCTAGTTATTTATTTTCAGATGGTACAGAGCTCCAGAACTACTGTATGGCGCTAGATTCTACAGCGAGAAAGTAGATCTGTGGGCTGTCGGTTGTATTTTAGCAGAGTTAATTACAAAAAAACCGCTTTTCTCTGTAAGTACTGATCTCACAGTATCTACTTTATTTTGACATGTTGGATATATTATTTTTTATCTATTTTCTGACGTCGTTATCTGAAGAATTATGTCTGATATTAGTCAAAGATCGGAATAGATTATCATTTACTTTCCTTAACTTCGAAATCTCATAACAAGAAGTGGGTACTCAGCAGTTGTCAATACTACCAAAAACGTATCTCAAGTTAACACCACTGGTCTAAAACTGTCACTAACCTTCGGTTTCTAGGGAGAGTCAGATATCGAACAGCTGGCGATAGTGCTGCAACACCTTGGCACGCCCACAGAAGAGACGTGGCCAGGCCATTCGGAGTTGCCAGACTTCCACAAGATCACGTTTCCCGAGTCCGCTCCCACGCCCTGGCCGGAACTCTTGCCCGGGGTCGAGCCCGACGCAGTGGATCTCGTCAAGTCTTTCATTATGTACGATACGAATAAGAGGATATCAGCGAAAGACGTAAGTTTATTAAGTGTCTAGGGTAATTTCATTGCCATGCGGGTTGCCGCCCGCGTGCGGGGCCAGGCACAGATGTGGGTAAAATTTATATGTTCTGCGTACCCTGTATGTAGACGCAAAACCGCATGAAAATGAAATGGACCATATTGCTTTTATCTACTGTAATTTGCGTATGTGGAAATTCGTCCCGTCTATCTTTCAGCGGGCTTTTACGACTTTTACTTTTTTTAATACTATAATAACAACAAATAAGTTCGGAACCATTAGCGTGTCAGACTAAGACTTGCACACGAATAATCACACGCGAAGCCTTACTTGATTTTTAATTAAAATATTCTGGAATAATTAGGTAAATTGTAACTGTAGTTTTTTTTTTCAGGCTTTGAGACATCAATGGTTCCACAACAGGCCCCAGCCTGCTCCCTTAGAAGACATGCCGAGACCTCAGATGAACAAACTAAAATAAATTACTGTAGGGAACAATAAATTAAACAGTATCATTTTAAAATGTAATTTATCATTTAATATTAGGTAATTAAATTATAAATCAGTAATAATTACAATATCAAGTTGTACTTTAAATCTTATGTACATTTGAGCCAAACAGTGAATGAACAGAGATACCCTAAATAACAGCTAGATAAAATATCCTAAAGATAAAGAAGGCGACAGGTAGACAAAATGACCAATTACTGATCTTATACTTTCCCGTCTTTACCATGCATGACCACACTGCTAAAACTACCCATTAAATATGACAAAATCATCCACAATTTTTTTATACTTGAGCTAAGTCTAATGAAGAATATTTAACAACAAACTTAACAAACTCGAAAACAGACTTCAAAAAGGAGGTTCTCAAATCTCAATTTGACGGCATCTTTTACTTTAAGACATAACATAATTGAAATACTTTAACAGTTTATTTAACAACCCACATTCATTAACAGTTTGTTATTAAAATTTCTTCATTCAATTGGCTAAAGTATAATACAGATTTTTTTATTGCAAGAATTAAGTCTTAAATCATTAAAATACTTTACCTACTTTCATTGTATGCATGCAGCTAAAAACTGACACAAACACTCTACAATCGGAAATGTTAATCTTTAAAACTACCTTACTTTTTGGAATCATTCGGAGAAACCTAGTTCCGTTAATAAATAAACTCTATTTTAAATAATAATCATAATAAAATGCAGATAAACATTTACATTTAGAGAGATCAAATTATATACCGTCCCATCCATTCAACTTAAAAAAAAAAACACCGGAAAATTTCTATACTACCTTCACAGTATTGTCTTTATTACAGTATTTATCTAAGAGGGAAAACTGTAGCCTTATTCACTGTAAAACATAAAGGTTGAGATAAATACGTTCCTTAGCACGTCGTTTGGCATAACTATGTAGCTGTCTCGCTCATACTATCGTATTTTCACTGTTGTGCGACAGTGATAGTAATATTTTTTTGACAAAGCATTTGCTAAGTAACGTTATGTATCTCGGCCTAGGAGCCTGTTCCACCTTCACTAGCCTTCACCAAGAATATTTAAAAATGAAACAAAAGCATACATTCATGTATGCGTAATTTAATCAAAACTTTCTGAAAGGTGGTAAAATAGGACGTAAGACTAAGAACTTAAGGAGCGAAATCGATCCACGCCCGCAACGATTGCAAAGCTCGCGTAGAATGTTGAAATGTAAGTCACGGGTAGCAGTCCATTATTTCACGAAACGATTATCCCGCAAGAGAGTTGTTAGTGGCTGGGCATGTTCTTAGATAAATATAATCTACCACAGCCATTGTTACTACAGTAAAAAGTTTAAGTAACATTGGACTTCGATGTAGAATTTTTGAAGCAAATATCTGAGGTAGGCCCTCAGATATTTGCTTGTCAAATGTATGGAATTGACATAAGCTTTCGCTAAACAATTTGACATCTCTATACATTTGACAATCGTTTTCGTTTCGCTATCTATTCTACAATGCAGTGGCCGCAGTGGCATTGTAGAATAGATAGCGAAACGAAAATGATTCTAGGGGGGCAGATAATTTTCGTCGTAACTGTATCGACAGTATGTCCGTTATAAGAGTAGTGTTGTAAGTGTAAATATATTATAATATATTGTCTACGGAAAACGGGCGCGGAACAGTAACCAAACACGCGGTTGAAACCATGAGAAACTTTAAAAAATATGGTATTTTTTTTAGACAACTGTAACAAAACTTTACGGAATTTAATGACTTATTGACCAAAGTATGACCACACAAATTTTCCACTGATCGCTGTCGATACAATTCCCTTGCGAATTTGGCCCATTATAATTGCTCATTGAAAAATATGCTCTGGCGATTAACAATATGAACTATACGTAAGCCGATCCGCGAATGAGAACCGGACTTTTAAAGATATAAGTCAAAACACACTAATTTGCAACTACCACGATACCATGCAACTAGAGTAAATATTGAATGATCTAACATTACCTAGCCGCTACTTTCATAAAGCATAAACACATGTAATGGACATCGTTCAGTGGCAGTTTACTGTGTGCTTTGGCTTTATTTCACTCTTGCTGTCAGATATATGCTATAATTATTGTTTTACCTTATCACTACTTTGGTTTAGTGTCACAAGGAAGCATCTACTTCCATTGGCTCAGCGTAAACAGGACTGCTAGGAGCTATATTCATTGATTAATTGATATTGAGCTAAAAAGTACCATATTTAGAGTTCAAAATTGTGCACAAGGGGCAGTTCTGTTGCGCATTGTAATCTTGCACATAACTATGGAATTATCTATAGCCGTGCATGATTCATGAGAAATTAATTTTCTTAACCATTCGCCTCCAAACTTCTTTTTAGAATGGACGACTAGATACAATTAATTTCTACTTGTAAATGATAAGGTGCTCCCACACAGCAGTTACATAACGTTATACAACATTTTGTAACACGATAACATTTATAAATTACACCAGCTTATTATAAATGTTATCGTGTTACACAATGTTAAATGTATAATAATAACGTTATATAACTGCTGTGTGGGAGCACCTATATTCTAAAGTTCCTTTTGACATTGTGTAATGGAAATATTTTTGATTTGATACGTAAAAATTGTAATCCAATCAATGAATATTGCTGAAAGCTATTGCTGTCATGTTTAAACTGAACACGTAGTTTACACCTCTACCGTAACGGAATACTAACTCGTATTGTGCTGTATTATATAAATGTAGTCATTTAGCTACTATAACTAGGAATTAGCTAACAGTACGGAGCCTTCGGACCCATACGAACAAATAACAGTTGCGATGCAACGTTTACTAATACGCGTATACAACGACGATGCACGTCTTCTTGCGACTAAATCTCAAAGATTGCATACATTTAAGGTACTAAAAACTAGACTAAAAGTTTTATGATGTGGTGTGGTTAACCCATTCGATAAGGTGGATGCAGTCGCGTTCGCGCAGTAATTCCAAAACACATTTTTTTTCTAAAAAAAAAACTCATTTTGTCTTTATTTTGAAAGTAAGAAACAGTTCTATTTAGTAACAGTTAATGCAGAAATTCAGTTGGTTTGAAATCAATAAATATAGAAAATGAATGCAATGTTCAAATGTTCGTAAATGTTCTCGAACATTGTTATCAATCGTTCATAATGGTGTTTTATTTATTTTATCCTTTGCTATTGCCTTACAAAACCATTACTTGAATCGCATTTTTACAGATCATAAAAGTATACCAATATTCAGCGCATTGAATGGGTCTTACATTCCATATTTAAAACAAATATTTAATAGACTTCGTAAACTGTATGTACGAAATCTTTGAACAGTCAAACGATATGAAAAGACTCGAGATTGCATAATATACTTTCAGCATAATTTGTACCGTGTTACTCTTTTGAATAAGCCTACAACACTTAAGATGCTCTTATATTGCTGTAATGGTGTAAAGGGCATTGAGCACTAAAAGTAACATAATATATTAAAATAATACCCGACTGTGCGATGTGCTACAGAAAAGTTATTAAGATGCATTCGGACACTTGAGATTAGTTCTAGCTAAAAACAAATCAACCACAATCTTTCAATAATTCTGTTTATTACATTTAAAAACTGCTACATGTGGCTTATTGAAAAGGATTTATCAATACAGAAACCTCAGGTAACAAGTTATATATTGGTGCTGATTCTCTTGTTCACAAACTTAACTAAATTTAAGTTAAATGCATCTTTCTCTTTCCATTTCTTAAAGAAAAAGACAGAAGATACATTTTAGGTTAATCTTGTCAAATTAGACAGCGCCTGATGAAAATTGATGTATATTTAGACGCCATGTTTTTAAATTGCGTCTAAATTATTTATGCCGTGTCTAAATTTAACAGGACTTAACTAATATTTTATCTTCTGTCCTTTTCTTAATTAAATGGAAAGAGAAAGATGCACTTAACTTAAATTTACGTTAGTTTGTGCATAAGAAAATCGGCACCATTATGTTTTTTTTACATTTTTTAGACAACGTTTCTTAAGCATTGAATACCCGAAATATTTACAATCATAATAACTAATATAATAGAATAAAATGTTTGGTTGGTCGTTTTGACAGGGTATTTCTCTAGTGTAATAGTTACTACCAAAACATTTAGCATAAGTTTTTAAATAAAGTGCTAATAGAAAGCTAAAATTATTATTTACAAAGCTGTATTTTACCTGTTTGGTATTGATAATGGCAAAACGGTCACCGTAACCTATAGCAGGTATAAAAAGACATGAATAATGCTTATTTAAAGCCCTAGCGGGTTAGGTAGTGAACTAAATGTGTCTTTAATCTAAAAAAAACCGGCCAAGTGCGAGTCGGACTCGCTCATGAAGGGTTCCGTAACAGCAAGTAACATAATATAAAGTTCTTGTTATATTTGAGTTGATTGAATGAAAGGTAAATTACGATATACGGTTTATGACGTATTAAAAAAAAACTATTTACTAGATCTCGTTCAAACCAATTTTCGGTGGAAGTTTACATGGTAATGTACATCATATATATTTTTTTGATTTATCATACTCTTATTTTGGAAGTTACAGGGGGGGGGACCAACATTTTACCACTTTGAAAGTGTCTCTCGCGCAAACTATTTAGTTTAGAGAAAAATTATATTAGAAACCTCAATATCATTTTTGAAGACCTATCCATAGATACCCCACACATATGGGTATGATGAAAAAAAAATTTTTGAGTTTAAGTTCTATGTATGGGGACCCCCAAAATTTTTTATTTATTTTCTATTTTTGTATCAAAATCTTAATGCGGTTCACAGAATACATCCACTCAGCAAGTTTCAACAGTATAGCTCTTATAGTTTCGGAAAAAAATGGCTGTGACATACGGACGGACGGACAGACAGACAGACAGACAGACAGACAGACATGACGAATCTATAAGGGTTCCGTTTTTGCCATTTGGCTACGGAACCCTAATTACGTAAACAAAACAATACCGACATTGATTTTATTTAGTTTAATATCTAACGTCGGTTAAGAGTAAGCAGAACACGAAAATACTACACAAAATTAAATATACGGATTTTTTGATAAAAAGATATTTATTAAATACCTAAACCTTAGAGTATAAGTCATGTGTCTTTTTATAGTTACCTTCCTGATTTAGGTTCACAAAGAGATAACACGTTTTAACAAGAAGGAGTGTCAGCATTAACAGTTCAAAATAAAATATTTAATAAATTATTCTAGCTCCGTAATTGCACTTTCGCAGCACAGTCGGGCCATAAAACTAAAACGCAATACATATTTACATTGGCGTACAATATTTACATTGCTCTATAAGAGCAGTCTTACAACATGAGGTTAACATCGTGCAAAATACATTGACATATCTGTCAATTTATTTATAACTAAAGAAGAACCGTAAAGCACAATGTTCACTAGCTAGTTTTATTTCGCATTTTTGCGGCCCCGGATCATAAAGTGCAACGGAAGGAAAAATGGTGGGTTTAAGTCAGTAAATGTCTGACACTCCCTCCCCGATCCGTCAGGGGGAGAGGAGTCATTTGATGATTTCCCTTCCAAAACAAAAAAAAAGATTGGTTCCTACATTCACCAATGGATATAATGTTAAGATATATTTCGTTCGTAATGTGAGGATATATATGTCGTTGAAATTGACAGATGACTTCATTATAAAGAATCATGGGAGATTGAAGATAAGGGTAAAATTTTCTGACCGACGCCAAATCGATATTTCATAAATAAGTGGATGGTAAGCGTCACAATGCGAAACAAAACTGGCTACCGACCACCCTGCACAAGGAAACGTAACAAGCACCTAAAGACAACTCGGAACACACGCAACGTTTACTAATGGCGAGATATATAGACGTAACTAAGCCCTGACTTTGGCTTAGCCATGTTCCCGTCTCTATCGTGCACTTGACGTTTGGCAGTTGTGTAACAGTGACAAGTATAGTGCTAAGCCAAAGTTAGTGCTTAGTAACGTCTATTTTTTATCTTGCCATTAGATTCTTCTATTAAACTGATAACAAGTACTTAAATTTATTAGTTTGAAACAATAGGTATAGTTTTAAAACACGCCTGAAAGTCACCCCTCTCTACAAAACCACCGCTTCGATACAGCAAGCTGTCGTTGGAGAATGCACTTTCGTAACACGATTTAAAGGTCTAATTTTAATGGCGCTATATGCTGTAGGTCGGAGCTGTTGTAGTTAACGGTGAAATCACACAATACGTCAGATACGTAAATTTTAGAGTACAGGTGAGAAACAGGTCACAATGCCAATTCAGGATGAAAACTTGTAACGGTCAGCAAGGGTTGCAGATAAACGAGAATAGTCTTAGGAGACTATTATTATATTCGTGAAAATTTGACTGCCACAGATTAATTTGAAAAAAAAATGTATCCAACAAAAATTGAGACTATATAAGAAAATATAATCAAAAATGTCTATGGGACCAACCCAGGTTGGAATATTTACAAAGTAGAAACAACATGGATACCCCTACTCTAAGACTATTTTCGCATAACCGCAACAGTCAAAGTAGTTTACTTTCCCATTTCTACTACTTTCTTTCTTTTCTTCCCTTGGCCGTTTCTGCACTACCACCGTCATCGTCACGTCAACGACAACAACTCGTCGAAGTGGAGATACATACATTTACTATAGCCGCGTGTTCACCGCACGTCAAGTCAAGTCATACTAAACTCTAAGCTAAACTCGCCGTCATGTCGTTCTCGTTGACAAACGGCCGGCAATAGACAGTAAGCTTACAGTCCCGCTTGTAAAGTTTATAGGGAAGTTTCAATACTATATTAATGTAATTTCTAATGGTGTAGTTGAGAAACAGTATCTAGTTACGTATCCAGCCGGCGGAGTGCAGATAATGTCGAACAGCGAGGTCGACGTCGGCGTCGGCAGCCGCTGGCCGACGCAGCAACACTCCCTTCATCGTCACGTACTGAGCCGGTGCCAGGCTCAGCGATGAACACAACTGGGCAAACAATATTTATTTATTTATTTATTTATTAAACTTCATGTACGAACAGAGTACATAGACGGACTTAATGCCTTAGGCATTTTCTACCAGTCTACCTTAGGGTGATGCAGAGATAAAAACATAGTAGGTGCAAGAAAACAGAAAAGTTACAGGTATAAAATGAATTAAAATAAAATAGTTACTTAAATACATAAATATATACATATATACATACATAAATATATATATATATACATACATAAATACTATACATACAAAGTAGAGAGAGATAAAAATAAGTACATGTACTATACATTAAGAGTGAGATGAGTCTGCCAACTCCTTGAGTAAATGTTCTCGAGCTTTAACCTTAAAAGTAAACTGACTAGTGGCCATCCTGATATTCTGAGGAAGCGCATTCCAAAGAAAAACAGCTTGGATAGGGAAAGAAGATTTAAGAAAACCAGAGCGGTGAGAAGGACATCGCAAAAGTCGATTATTGGAAGAGCGAAGATGTTTACTGTGTGCAGAGCATAAATATTGGAATAGAGAGGTCAAGTAGGAAGGTGAACTGGGTTTGTCTAGAAGAGAAAACAAGGTAGTCAACGCTCTTAATGCTCTGCGCTGTCTGATGGGCAACCATTTTAAGATTGCCCGATGTGCGGACACATGATCATACTTACGGAGATTGAATACGAATCGAATGCAGTTATTTAGAAGGCGATCGAGTTTATTGAGCAGATCTGCATTCAGGTCATAGTAGCACACATCACCATAATCAAGAATGGGGAAGATGAGGGACTGCACAAGCATTGCTTTTATGCGAGATGGTAGAACATTTTTTAATCTATAGAGCGAACGCAATATACCTGTAATTTGTTTGCTCACACTAGCAACCTGCTTACGCCAGTCCAGACAAGTGTCAATATAAAGTCCCAAATCTTTGACATCAGAGCTAAAAGGAATGACTGTGCCATCAAAGATAACCGGCGGTAACACTAGACCACTCAGTCTTCGCAAGTTATGAGCGCTCCCAATAACAATAGCCTGGCACTTGGTTGGGTTAACCGCTATACCAAAACGTTCAGACCAGTTCCTCACTGCTGCCAAATCCCGGTTTAGCTCATCAACTGCATCGCATAAATTATCAACACTTGCCTGACTGTATAGTTGCAAATCATCTGCGTACAGATGATACGCACACTGAAGCTCGGTAGTTATGAGATCTATAAAAATAGAAAATAAAAGTGGAGATAAAATACCGCCTTATACAATAAAGGTTATGTCAACTCGAAGTTTAGCAAATTTTGACTTTGGTTGTGTGTTAATAGGGTCCAGTTTACAATGGTGGTGGAGTATTTCGTTTTTAATTTACCTACGGATTGAGGAAAATAATTTGCTACATAACTGAACTGGGGCTGAACTGCTGCGCAAACAACGGTTGTTGAGTCCATGTTGAACATTGAGTCTAGGGGTTATAGGTCTGTGGTATTAAAAATCATTTTACAGTGATATTTCATAATATAGATAATTTACATATGGCTCTGGTATATTTTTTTTATATTTTCTATCATTTTCAAAAATGAGTGGAGGCTATTTGATTTGAGTATTTGGCAACATAAACCAATAATTGCAAAAGAAACTTTTATTAAGAATCGCTTTATTATACCCATCAAAACCGAACTCAGCAGAAGATTTTTTTGTTGTCATAATATTCATAATTCAGTACACAAATAAATGACATCACAGGTTGACATTGAACCGCGGTTTGATGGCACATTAAAAGTATGCTAATTCATGGGTAGTGTCCAATATTCTTGTATTGAACTTGGAAGTAACATTGTTATTACAAAATCACGTTTGTTTTTATGAAAGCAGTAATACTGTTGCTGAATGATTTAAAATAGAAAGAAAGAAAGAAATATATTTATTTGGCACACATATAGACAGATACAGAGCAGAAAACCAAATGTTAAAAAAAAAACAATGATAAAGGAATAAAAAAACTGCGTGTCTCGCGGTTGCGCCAAATAGGTCCAGTTCAGCAAAATGCCAGACAACTACGTTGCCGAAATAGTTTTCGTGAACCCGGAACATAAAGGACAACCGAAGGAACATGAGTGGGTTTTAGTCAGTAAAGTCTGGCACACCCTCCCGCCTCGCCCAGGACGGAAGAAGTCATTTGATGATTTCCCACTACTCAATAAAAAAAAGAAATAATACTTTACAGGGCCTAGGTCTGTGGTATTAAAGTTCATTTTACAGTGATATTTCATAATATAGATAAATTTACATATGGCTCTGGTATATCTTTTGTATATTTTCAATAATTTTCATAAATTTGTGGAGGCTATTTGAATTGAGTATTTGGCAACATAAACCAATAATTGCAAAAGAAACTTTTATTAAAAATCGCTTTATTTTACCCATCAAAACCGAACTCAGCAGAAGATTTTTTTGTTGTCATAATATTCATAATTCAGTACACAAATAAATGACATCACAGGTTGACATTGAACCGCGGTTTGATGGCACATTAAAAGTATGCTAATTCATGGGTAGTGTCCAATATTCTGGTATTGAACTTGGTAAGCAACATTGTTATTACAAAATCACGTGTGTTTTTCTGAAAGCAATACTACTTTACAGGGCCTGGGACTCGTGTTCACCAGTAGCAGTTGCGACTACTAACTCTATCAGGGAATCGGGTTCGAGTAACCTTATCAGAACGATAGATATTTGACATCAGGTGCGACATAATGACTGTGGCAATTTTGTATTTAATTTTGTTAATTCTATTATTTTACTACTTCAGTCATGTGCTTAAATTTAATATACCGCTAATTTTGTCCTTTATAAATTAAAATTATGTACAGACTTTCCATCTCTAGTAGCCAAATCAGCTGATAGAGAAATTATTGAGAATGGTCATAAATCAATAAGACAGTCCATTATAGGCTACTATATTGTATAATAAAACTCAACAAAGTTTGACCTTCAACTGTCTGTAAATTGAACTTATACTTATTGAGTCATTGTTTATAAATGACTCGCACAGTAATAGCAAATATCACTTATTGTTGACAAATTCCATTACTACAATAATTTGTAAATCCTATCCTACTAATATTATAAATGCGAAAGTTTGTGAGGATGGATGTATGTGTGTGTGTATGTATGTTTGTTACTCTTTCACGAAAAAACTACTGGACCGATTTGGATGAAACTTTACAGTAATTTAGGTCATTTATCAGAGTAACACATAGGCTACAATTTATAATGATTTTATGTAATTTTGATCATAATAAAACGATAAGTGTCAATTAAGTCGGAAAAATATCTTCCATCTGAGAGCTATCTTGGCGTGCGCTGCCTAAACCAATGGAGTTACATAAAGATGATGTACCACAGGATTGTTTGTCTTAAATAGATCTAAATAAAAGTCCGCGATGGCATATATCTAACTCTTATGTGCAAGCCAGTACGACCAAAATTGTGAACTATAAACTTAATTAAATTTGGTACTATTTTACAATGCACATATTAGTATATAATTATTAAACTCTTATCAAAATGAATACATTTCTCGCATTAAGTATATAATGAAGATAAACTTTCTCTTTCACACTAAGTAATTTGGCAGAATAGTTTAAAAGTTATCACGATATACTATATATATATAATATTATAAATGCGAAAGTTTGTGAGGATGGATGTATGTGTGTGTGTATGTATGTTTGTTACTCTTTCACGAAAAAACTACTGGACCGATTTGGATGAAACTTTACAGTAATTTAGGTCATTTATCAGAGTAACACATAGGCTACAATTTATAATGATTTTATGTAATTTTGATCATAATAAAACGATAAGTGTCAATTAAGTCGGAAAAATATCTTCCATCTGAGAGCTATCTTGGCGTGCGCTGCCTAAACCAATGGAGTTACATAAAGATGATGTACCACAGGATTGTTTGTCTTAAATAGATCTAAATAAAAGTCCGCGATGGCATATATCTAACTCTTATGTGCAAGCCAGTACGACCAAAATTGTGAACTATAAACTTAATTAAATTTGGTACTATTTTACAATGCACATATTAGTATATAATTATTAAACTCTTATCAAAATGAATACATTTCTCGCATTAAGTATATAATGAAGATAAACTTTCTCTTTCACACTAAGTAATTTGGCAGAATAGTTTAAAAGTTATCACGATATGATTGACTTGAACGGAGCGCCAAACGGCAACAGAACATCCACGATGAAAGTTGGCTATGTGAAAGAACTATACTAGCACCAAGAAATGAGACAGTTGCGAAAATCAATAAAATTATCTTGGGCCAAGTAACCAGCGATTCTGCCGGGGTTGCGGAATGTTATGTTTAAGTATAACAGTTACCGTGACCCTGGAACATAAAGGGCAATCGAAGGAACATGAGTGGGTTTTAGTCAGTAAGAGTCTGACACGCCCTCCCGCCGCACCCAGGACGGGAGCAGTCATTGGATGATTTCCCACTCACCAAAAAAAAAAAAAAAAGTAACCAGCGATGCAACAACCCAACTCCATCCATCGACACAGTCATGTCATCTGAAGACTGTACGAGCTACCCTGGGGAGCTTTTTAACTCATTGGAGCTATCCCGGGTGCCATCACAAAGCTCAAATAAACCTTTCAACGACCGACCGACAGCCGGCTGTCGGGCTGCTATTGTCTTTCTATTGTGTCTCAAATCACGTTTGTTCGAAGGATTAAAAGTCGGTATACCCGTTTTGTTAATGCGCAACTTGGACACCCCGAGACTATGTAATGGCACTAGATTGCGAGCCATTGAACTAGGCACCAAATGTAACTGGAGAAGCTAAGGGTGAAAATGTTCATATTCCACGCATTCCAATAATACCCAAAAAATAACAGTTCCCGCTTAAAGTTGCATTTTCTATAATTATTAATAAATCGCAAAGGCAAACTTTGAAGATAGCGGGGATACATTTAGGCACGCCCTGTTTTTCCCATGCTCACGTGTATCTAAATCCCAAAATCTACATATTTACGCTGAATAAAAAAAAACAAATAACATAGTATACGGGAGTATGTTGCAGTAAAAACACAGATAATTTAACACAGATGTTACCCTATTCCAATTACATGCATATTAATTCTTTACTTATTACAAAATCTATTAACAAAACCGCATCAAAATCCTTTCCGTAGTTTTAAAAATTTAAGCTTACATAGGGACAAAGAAAGCTACTTTGTATTATACTATGTAGTAGTAGACCTGTTTATTAGTCAGTGTTTAGTAATCCGTTTGTGCTGGATAGGATAATCTAAAGCCCGGGGAAGGACATAGGGCTACTTTTTATAAACACACCATACAGGTTAAGATTGATGAAGAAACCACTGGTCTTAGCATTTTGAAATTTGCAGAGTTTTATTATAGCTTAAAATAATGAGCACTTAGAAAGGAATTCAGATCATTTCACCCTCAAGAGTCGGTCGGTTGCCAGCTTAACCGGATTCAGCTGGATACCGGTGTTTTACGTGGAGCGACTGCCTATATGACCTCCACAACCCAGTAACTGGGCGATACGATACCTCTTGGTTAGACTGGTCAGAGTTTCTGGCTAACCAGTAACGACTGTCAAAGTTCTACTCATGACAGCTGAGACGAACGGCTTTACGTGCTTTCCGAGTCACGGGATGTCAGTGATGTCCAAGATAAACTTTAGAAAGTACATATAAGTTGAAAAAGTCACATTGGTAGTTGCCCGGATTCGAGCCCACAACCTCTTATACGAGAGGCCTTATCCACTGTGCCATCACGACTTTCAAACGGATATCAAAGATTGTATGGAAACTAATTTTGAAGTTAGAAATTTGGGATGTACGATGTGAAGTTACATTAAAAAATACAAGTATTTAAAAAAATATCACGCAACTTAATGTGGCAGACCAAATTCTACGCGAGCGAAGCCGCTGGTAAAAGCTAGTTATTCATAAGTTTAACTGAGAAAAACAAGGGCCAGTAGAACATAAGAAAGAGGCTAGATAGAGGCAGGAGAGTTGTAACATATATTAAGTATAGTACGATTTTTAATTCGAGTCAGAAAAATGACAAGTGCAACTGTCACTGATACCAAAAAGGGTGACCCGCTACAATAGTGATGTTTCACAATCGATAGACTTAGACATTTAGTCATGCTTTGTTTTATTAGGTACAAAAGCGATTTTTTATTGTAAATATTGAATACATACCGTCTTAAATAAAACAATTTTAAAAATATGGACCTTACCAAAAACAAATAATATAACAGTGTTTTATGTAATATTAAATTACCTACCGTGTATGTCTTCTATTTAATTACCGTAAATTACATGTAATATTTTTTTTTATAATTAAAGGCAATTTGATATTGAATAAAAAAGTATTCTCGACTAAGATTTAATTGTAAAAACTCGATTGTACCACATCACTATTTTTGGGATTAAAAACCTGCAACACTGGAAATGTCATTTTTCTGACTCCAATAAAAAATCGTACTATAGATTAAAATCTCATGTTTTGTTGTAGTTAACAGAGAATGTGGTTGTAAAATTTTATAACAGTAAAATATCAACGCTTTCATTGTGGCGGTTTCTTGCCACAACTGGTATATTTTTGCGGTCATTGCGTGTTGCTAAGCGCAAACTCGAGAAGGTACTAATTCTGAAATATTCATATTTTTTCAAATATTCTTCGAAGTTCGATGAAGGTTATTACAATTTTTTGGTTGGTACAGGACATTGGCTGTCGGAGTAAGTTAGTTTTAAGTATTCATTTTGTCGAAGGTTATTTTGTCAATTTAACTACCTACCTTTGAAACATTTTTAATTACGAGAATATCTTCAGGTTCTATCTATACTAATATTATAAAGAGGTAAAATTTGTAAGTTTGTAAGTTTGTATGTTTGGGGTAATCTCTGGAACTAATGAACCAATTACAAAAATTTTTTCACTGGCAGAAAGCTACATTATTCCTGAGTGCTATAGGCTATAAATTATTTTTATAACATGTATATTAACCGAGCTATCGCAACTTTTGTCTAGCAAGTCGGAAAAAATTACCTCATAAAACAGAATTATTTGCGTGCGCTGCCTAAACAGTTGCTTAAAATTAAAAACAATGTATGGCAACTTTGTTTGTCTTAACTATTTCTACAAAAAAGTCCGCGATACCATATCTCTATCTTTTATATTTTATCTTTTATACTTCTTTTATTGCATAAAAAAAAATGATTTTTCGGCATACTTACGTTTGGTTGATTATTTGAGCAACAAAATATTAATTCTTATGACGATAAATTATTTCAGTATCACAAGGACATCATACAGATAAGATTTGCCATTTACAGTATGTCAATTGGTCATATAGTTTCGGAGATAATATAAAATTACTAAAACGCAAAATGCCCCCAGCGTAATTTTCATTGTGCGGAAGTCATTTATAATTTCAAAAAATATCTTCGGAGATATTCACAGTTTTAATATTACTCCGCAGCAAGCAATATAAATGATAGTATGTAATAGAAACTGCTTATTAGCGAAAAAAGGCCGCCTATTGTACTCTTGCATATTTGTTTGTATTGTCCTTTACTGTTTTTGTCCTATTGGTGTACAATAAAGAATATTGGCCGATGGCTTTGCAAGATATTCGTAGCTTTATACATCAGAATAACACATCTGGGTCGTCATAAAGGCGCGTGTAAGAGGTTACGGGTTCGAATCCGGGCAAGTACCAATGTGACTTTTTCAATTCATATGTACTTTCTATAGTTTATCTTGGACATCACTGACATCCCGTGCCTCGGAAAGCATGTTAAGCCCCGGTTGTCATTCGTAGAACTTTGACGTTACGGGTATTCAGAAGCCAGAAAGTCTGACCAGTCGAACCAAAGGGTATCGTCGCCCAGTTACTGGGTTGTGGAGGTCTGATAGGCAGACGCTTTACGTAAAACACTGGTATCCAGCTGAATCCGGTTCGGCTGTAAGCCGACCCCAACATAGTTGGGAAAAGGCTAGGGAGATGATGATGATTAAATCAGAATAACACAATAATATTGTCCTATAGTAACCAAAAGCCGATCAGTAACCAAAAGTCTAACATAACGCGGGTACGCGGGGATCGTGCGGTCCATGGCCCTCTACAGGGCTCCGGTGTAGGCGCCCAACCCGGCCTTGACTCCGGCCCGGCTACTGAGGGCGTCCTAGAAGGTTATGGCCATTCGGATGGTGCATATGGATACCGCAAGATCTCCTGCCTGCCAGATTCTTGCCGGCATACCGGTGTGGGTACCACGCACAGTGGCGCGTGGAAGTGCAACGCTGGGGCGAAACTCACAGTACACACTCGGCACACAGAGCTCCGGCGGGATCTCATGGAGACTGCGACTGTCGCAACTCAGTGCTGGTCATCCCTCTTTGAGGAGCGGCTGGAATAACGCCTCGACACTCTCACGTATCGCCCGACACAGGTCCTCACCGCACACGGAAATTTCGGGAGGTTCCTATGTCGGATTCGGGCGGAAGTGACGCCTGCGTGACACGGTGTAGCATACGGTGGAGGTAGGCCCCGCTTGGGCGAACCACCACCGTGTCGTTGCAGAGGCGATCGGCGCTGGTTCAGGCCATGCTTCGGGGCGAGACTGAATAGGAAGCCGTCGCCTCCTGCGAAGCAGACACGCTGGAGACGAAAGCGGCGGGGCGCGTGGGGCAGCGGCAAGCTTCACGCCCCGGACAGAGACCCAGGCTTAGTTGTCGAGAGTCGCAAGATGATGGCCACTCGAGGCGTGGGCCTGCGGAAGGCGAGCGGTAGGTAGCTCGCCGCCCGACTAGGACCAGACCCGTGTCGACGGCGTGTCGATGCTTCTAATAGTTACCGCGGCCCCGGAATATATAAGGGTAACCGAAGGGACATTATTGGATTTTAGTCAGTAAAAGTCTCACCCTCCTTCCCTCTTCAGGGGCGGGAGAAGTCATTTGATGATTTCCTATCCACCAAAAATAAAAACGCCATTGGATATGTTTTGGATGCTTTTACCATGGTCAATGTAGCTCTTTCACGCTTATACAACCCCGATAATCTTTTTGTGTACGCTCAAGATAGTTCCACAGTTAATTCGTACTAATATTATAAATGCGCAAGTAACTCTGCCAGTCTGTCTGTCTGTCTGTCTCTTCTTCACGCCTAAACTAGGTACTAAACCAATTTTGAATGAAATTTGGTACAGACATAGTCTGGGACCCGAGAAAGGACATAGGATAGTTTTCATCCCGGAAATCCCCCGGAAACGGGAACTATTATTCCACGCGGACGAAGTCGCGGGCAAAAGCTAGTAGAACAATAAAATGAAAGTGTCAATTACCTGTATCTCATTATTGGTCAGCAGATGCCTCGAGCATGCGGCGCTGCTGTTGCTGCATGAGCTCTTTCTGGAGCATCCACATGCGGTACTTCCGTCCCGTGTGCACCTTGGGCTGGTGGAACTTGAGCCGCTTTCGCCGTCTCTGTCGCACGTTAACAATCACCAATTACTTTGTTGTTGAATGTGTGATATACAGACTCTTTGGACAAATTTCAGCTTGACTACCCAGCAAAGTCAGCATAGACAAGTCCGACAAGTCGGCTCGTCACTTTATTCCTATGTCTATACATTAAATAGAGTGAGTGATTGAAATCTTAACTCGAACGGATTCGTAGATCATTTAAACATGAAGTTTTTGATTTAAAAAAAAAACAGTACCACTGCAATAGCTTTCAAACCAAGGGCAGATCCTGTCTTCAAGGCAGGAAATAGTCATATAGTCAAAGTAAAACAACGGACCTCATTTCGGTTAAAAAAATATTAGTGATCCGCCTAAACCCTGCACCCGTTGGATCCACCATTGTTCCAAGCTGATAGCCCATGAAAATCTACAAACCATGAGGCATCAGGCTGCAAAAAAACCTTAATTTTGTTTGTATTTATTTGAAACTAACTGGTATAATGTGCTCAAAATACTAGTGCCACCTACAATGTCTATGTAATATCTTTATTATTATCTGTACCGGAAGTGAACTTTTCAGTAGCATAAATGTATCTGTGTATTTTTGTCGAAATAAACTTCCTTCTGGTCTTAGCAGCGGAACCAAGCATCACGTTGTTTCACTTGAAATCCCAAATTATAATACTAACCTTTTTCTTGGCGGCTGCGAGCTGTTCTGCGTTAGATCTTTTGTCTGGTTGGCCTCCAGGCACCCACTGCTGCCCTGGCGAATACAATAGTTATACGGGATCAAACCCAAAACCACACGGCACAGTCACTACCGCACGTTTATATCGTACCATGAGTTATGTGTATTTACCATGACTATGAGTTGTTATCGAAAACTTATTACGTAGTCCGTAAAAATGTTATGACAATCAATTGAATCTTACTAGGTATATCGAAATGTTGACTGTTAGTAAAAGATTTAATTACTGTTTAATTTTTATCCGTACTTATCCGTACTAATATTTGAAAGTAACTCTGTCTGTCCGTCTGTCTGTCTCTTCTTCACGCCTAAATCAGCGAACCGATTTGAATGAAATTTGGTACAGATATAGTCTGGGGCCCGGGAAAGGACATAGGATAGTTTTCATCCCGGAAATCCCCCAGGGAACGGGAACCACGCGGACGAAGTCACGGGCAAAAGCTAGTAATAAAAAAATACGAAAGTAGCTCTGTCTGTCTGTCTGTCTCTTCTTCACGCCTGAACCACTGAACCGATTTGAATAAAATTTGATACAGATATAGTCTGGGACCCGAGAAAGGACATAGGATATTTTTCATCCCGGAAATCCACCGGGAACGGGAACTATTAATCCACGCGGACGAAGTTGCGGGTAAAAGCTAGTTTCCTTATACTTGTCTCTGTTTACTCAATGTAATTGGTGTTCACCGTTTTGTGTAAACTAAAATAAATAAATAAATAAGCGAGACGACGAAAAAAAAGTAATTAGTCCGTCATTGAGATTATTAAAAAATTTTGGACACGTATTTTTTCTTTTTTCTCGTAAACGAAGAATGACGACGATACAGTGCGTTGAAGTTGTGCGTGACGTTACGATCTGATACAATTTTTGCAGGATGGTGACGTCAAAAGCCCCCTCTCCGGAACTTTGTTGCTCTTTATCTTTGTATTTTTTTATTATTTTGATGAAGCAAAAAATACGTGTCCCGTATTTCTAGCCGATCTACAAGACGGACTAAACAGAATGTCATTTTTTTATGTTGTCGTCATCCCTATTATATGACTTGTGTGGTTGTAGAGATCAAATAGGCAGATCGCTCCACGTAAAACCTGCTGAATCCGGTTAGGCTTGAAGCCGACCGATACTTGGGCTAGTGAGATGATGATATATCACTGTCACAACATTTTCACCATAACGATGGTGTAACTAATAACTCATGGTAGAAGTAGGTACTGGGCATTTTTACGCTACACTACTCATCAGATACCAAATTTTTTAGTATCGTTTTTTAAATAAAAAGCGATAACACTAAAGCATTACATCTTGATGTCATCTGTTCATTTAAGAGTAATGCGTTAGAGAGCTGTTTAGGCTTCATACATCAGAAAACCTTTTTATGGAAAATATAAAAAAATCGTATCTAACATAACCACATAGATCTCTAAACGATTAACAATAATATAAAAAGGGTATAATAACCATAAAACACTAACACAACACACTGTCTACACAAATCATGCAAACAAGTACTACATGACAATCGCTGTAAGCACGACGCATAAGCATTATGTGTATGCCATGCACAACAACGATACAGTTAACCGCACATCCGTGGTAATTTTAAACTCTTATTAGGGTCTTGGAAAGTCAAAATCCTCTCACCCCAATGGAGTTTGAAGGGGTCAAAATTAGTGTAAGATTTTTACTTTTGAAAAAAATAGCATTAAACCTTTGTACACACGTAATTCGAGACAAAATAGAAAGACTATAGCAGCAGACAGCCGGCAGTCGCTAGGCCGTTGACAGGTTAAGTTGCTTATACACTCATAAAGGTATAAAGAACAGAATATAAAGTGCCTCCATTGAAAAGGGAGGATCCTCCGACCGGACGGGTGTTATGTCTGGTTGGGTATTGCCCGACGGTTATAGTCGGGATTTTGTAATATCGCCGAAAACTCCTATATCGCGATTTAAGCTGTCTGTTGTAGTTTACGTGTTCGGCGATAAATGCAGCAATTTTTAGTTTTACATTGTATTTTTTTTTATTCTGATATAGTGCCATAATTATCGTTATTATCAGCCTTCGTCCCTCCTGGATATATACCTCTCTCAAAGCGTCACTTAACCCAATCGTTAGCTATACGCAATTTCAGTGCAAGCCAGGGGGCTTTCGTCTAGTATGAAGGGCACAAATGATTTCAACACCAGACAGTTACAACTGCCATCATGGCTTGAATTGACCTCCAAAAAATAATGGTAGGTTTGCTTGCAAATGGGTATGTTAAATTAGTGGTCAATAATAAATTAATGCCACGGTCGTGCGGTTGACTGTACACTAACGATTATGGTCATGAAAAATATCCACCAATGTGTGTTGATTTTGGAAAAACATGAACTACTTGTGAAAAATGATGGTCAATGGAGAAAAAGTACCTTAAATATTGTTGACAGCAAATATAAAAGAAATATTCATTTATTTCAAAAATATGAGTCTTGTATTTGTAATTTGTTGTTGATAAAAGTTGTTTCAGTTAGGAGTCGAACCTTTCTTTCCTTCTTTTCTTTCTTTCTTTCTAACCTTATACCTTGAAAATCCACCACCAAAAGAAAGAACATAAAATCTTACTTAATAAAATTAAATTCACATATTTCGTGTTATATGGATTAGTTAAGTGGGTGGAATCTCGGGTTATGTAGTACAGTATGTGTATATCAGTTATGTAGTACTTTAATATGTATATGTAATCGAATAAGGGTGTAAAAAGACACTTAACGGAACCGAAAGCTATGATGTCCTTATTATTATTTATTCTATCAACACCTTGGCACAAATACTATAGTCAAAACATCAATCATGTTTTTAAGTCTAATCTTTAGGTGCGCGCAACCGAGCACTTTTAGATCTATTCAGATTTATTCCCTAGAAAATTACAATTTATTCTGTACGAAGACGTGTACGCGTCCGCTCAGCTTTCCGCGTCAGCTCCGCTTTTGTACAAAATCATTGATTTGGACAAAGCTGGATGGGGTGCTGATTCTCTTGTTTACAAACTTAACAAAATTTAATAATGCATCTTTCTCTTTCCATTTCTTAAAGAAAAGGACAGAAGATACAGATACATTTTAGTTTAATCCTGTCAAATTAGACAGCGCATGATGAAAATTGACGTATATTTAGACGCCATGTTTTTAAATCGCGTCTAAATTATCTATCGAGTGTCTAAATTTGACAGGACTTAACTAATATTTTATCTTTCGTCCTTTTCTTATTTAAATGGATAGAGATAGATGCTTATATAAAGAACTTAAATTTACGTTAGATTGTGAATAAGAGAATCGGCACTTGGAACTGACTAAATATAGTCCCTTAGTGTTGAGTAGGCATACTTAACGGTGCCGTGAAGTGTCTTCCCCCCGGTAACGAGCAAGCGTACGCGTGAGGCAGTACCAGGAGTCGTGTTCTCACGTCGTGCGGCGCGTGGCGGCGCAGCGCGGCGTGCTGGTCGTAGTGCGCGCACTCCTCGGCGCGCGTGACGCCGGCCAGGCGGTAGCGGTGCAGCTCGGCCAGCCGCACGCGCAGCTCGCGCTCGCGCCACAGCCCCGCCACCGCGCCCGCCTGCTCGCCGCGCCCGTAGAACTGCGCCGTCCAGCGGACGCGCTCCGTGAACTCTCTGTGGGGTAGTAATAAGCTTTAGGCTGGTTTTATCGTCAAACGTTTCGTTCGGAGATATATGAGAGCAGTAGTTACGTTTCATAGTCACGCGCTTTTGCAGCGCCATTCAAAAAACGCGCACTGTTCGCCGGCGCTGCCAGGCGCGGGCCGCTCTTGCGCTTCTACGACCAGTGTGCGTTTTAGGGACAACGCACACCGGAATGGCAGCGGCCGGCAACGGCCGCCCGCGGCGCCGCGAGGCCGCCAGCGGCCGCCAGCGTCGCTAGAAACAAGAGGCGCGCGCATGGCGCGCGGCCGCTGACGGCCGCTGGCAGTCTCGCGACCTTTTCAAGCTTTTCAAGCGATACTAGACTTTGAAGTATGTAGTTAAAGTTTAAAATTATTTCACACTGAAAGTGCTCGCCGCGCCGCTGCCGGCCGCTGCCATTCCGGTGTGACTCGGGCCTTAGTGTGAAGCCGTCAAGACGCGCCGTTTTTTCATATTGTACACGACTGTCTCACAGCAGCGGAACGCGTAGTACTAATCTCGTTTCACAGTGCACAGCTGTTGAAGCGCGCTTTTAACAGCGCGCTGCCCAGCGGCGCGTCTAGCGGCGTGACTATAAAACGAACCTTAAACTGCCACGTCGAAAAAGCAAGTCGTGCTACAGTGTCAAGCTTTTTTAACTTCTATACGTCACGATATGTAGTTAATAGGGAAGATGCAAACATATTATTTATTGAAAATTTATTAATAAAATGTTGAAAAAATGTAAATGAAGGGCCTCTGCAATTTTTTTTTTTTTTGCATAATGTTTATTTTTATCAATAAAATATGAATTTAAAACACATGAATTTGAAACGTAATTTAAAACACCAATCAGCGTTAAGCGACTGGAATGACGTCACTGGCACGTTCCAAAACGTGCGAGGAATTCACTCGAAAATTAAAAAGAGGTTATAATACGATTTTTAATTCGAGTCAGAAAAATTACATTTCCAATGTTGCAGGTTTTTAGTTCCAAATAAATACTGATGTGATACAATCGAGTTTTTACAATGAAATTTTAATCGAGATTTTTTAAAATTTAATATCAAATTGCCTTTGATTATATAAAAAAATATTACATGTAATTTACGGTTATTAAATAGAAGACATACACGGTAGGTAATTTAATATTACATAAAACACTGTTATATTATTTGTTTTTGGTAAGGTCCATATTTCTAAAATTGTTTTATTTAAGTATTCAATAATTATTTACAATAAAAAAATGCTTTGGTACCTAATTAAACAAAGCATGACTAAAGTCTAAATGTCTGCGATTGCTACTTTATCGTCATCGTAGCAATAAGTGCATTAGAACAATCAGCGAGCGATTAGCAATCGACTCATACATAATACGATTTTTTTCGACGTTAAGCGATTAATCGCGCGATCACTGCGCAAATATTGCTGATAGCTGTTTCATAGGTAATAAGCCAGCGGAACGCTTTAGAGTAACTTTCGCGCTACTCCGTGTAATTCTTACCCTTTTTGGAACGCACCCCCGCAGTTAGTTGACAAAGTAAACAGAAATAGTTTTGTAGGAATAAAATTAGCTTCAGAAAAGCAAATTCGCGCAGTCTTCTAATGACTCTTTAATTATGATTTCGAAGGCATGCAATTTTCTTTGACTGTAGTACTTCATCTTTTGAACTTTTCTTAGTGTTGTTCACTAATGGTCTAAACAACTGAAATAACACACCCTTGATATGCTTGAAACTTAGATTATATAATACTAGCTTTTGCCCGCGGCTTCGCTCGCGTAGAATTTGGTCTGCCACATTAAGTTGCGTGATATTTGTTTAAATACTTGTATTTTTTATTGTAACTTCACATCGTACATCCCAAATTTCTAACTTCAAAATTAGTTTCCATACAATCTTTGAAATCCGTTTGAAAGTCGTGATGGCACAGTGGATAAGGCGCCCGCCTCTCGTGTAAAAGGTTGTGGGTTCGAATCCGGGCAGTACCAATGTGACTTTTTCAACTCATAATGTACTTTCTATTTAAGTTTATCTTGGACATCACTGACATCCCGTGCCTCGGAAAGCACGTAAAGCCGTTGGTCTCGGTTGTCATGCGTAGAACTTCGACAGTCGTTACTGGTTAGCAAGAAACTCTGACCAGTCTAACCAAGAGGTATCGTATCGCCCAGTTACTGGGTTGTGGAGGTCAGATAGGCAGTCGCTTCACGTAAAACACCGGTATCCAGCTGAATCCGGTTAGGCTGGCAGCCGACGCCAAACACAGCTGGGAAGAGGCTAGGGAGATGATGATGACAATCTTTGAAATCCTATACCTAATATTTAGAGGGAATCTCTTGAAGGTGGAATTATCTGAATTCCTTTCTAAGTGCTCATTATTTTAAGCTATAATGGAATTCTGCAAATTTCAAAATGCTAAGACCAGTGGTTTCTTCATCAATCTTTACCTGTATGGTGTGCAAAAAGTAGCCCTATGTCCTACCCCGGGCTTGAGATTATCCTATCCAGCACAAACGGATTACTAAACACTGACTAATAAACAGGTCGGACCAATGTTACTTGCATTTAATCACTACATAGTATAATACAAAGTAGCTTTCTTTGTTCCTATGTAAGCTTAAATTTTTAAAACTACGGAAGGGATTTTGATGCGCTTTTGTTAATAGATTTTGTAATAAGTAAAGAATTAATATGTATGTAATTGGAATAGGTTAACATCTGTGTTAAATTATCTGTGTTTTTACTGCAATATACTCCCGTATACTATGTTATTTGTTTTTTTTATTCAGCGTAAATATTTAAATTTTGGGATTTAGATACATGTGAGCATGGGAAAAACAGGGCGTGCATAAATGTATCCCCGCTATCTTCAAAGTTTTGCAATTTATTAATAGTTATAGAAAATGCAACTTTAAGTGGGAACTGTAAACATTTGAAATTAAAGGGTAAGTGATTGGGTATTTTTGGAATGCGTGGAATAAGAACATTTTCACCCTTAGTTTCTCCAGTTACAATTGGTGCCTAGTTCAATGACTCGCAATCTAGTGCCATTACATAGTCTCGGGGCGTCCAAGTTGCGCATTAACAAAACGGGTATACCGACTTTTAATCCTTCGAACACACGTGATTTGAGACACAATAGAAAGACAATAGCAGCCCGACCGCCGGCTGTCGGTCGGTCATTGAAAGGTTAATTTGAGCTTATGTGATGGCACCCCGGATAGCACCAAAGAGTTAAGAAACTCCCCAGGGTAGCTCGTACAGTCTTCAGATGACATGACTGTGTCGATGGATGGAGTTGGGTTGTTGCATCGCTGGTTACTTGGCCCAAGATAATTTTATTGATTTTCGCAACTGTCTCATTTCTTGGTGCTACTGCTAGTATAGTTCTTTCACATAGCCAACTTTCATCGTGGATGTTCTGTTACCGTTTGGCGCTCCGTTCAAGTCAATCATATCGTGATAACTTTTAAACTATTCTGCCAAATTACTTAGTGTGAAAGACAAAGTTTATCTTTATTATATACTTAATGCGAGAAATGTATTCATTTTGATAAGAGTTTAATAATTATATACTAAATGTACATTGTAAAATAGTACCAAATTTAATTAAATTTATGGTTCACAATTTTAGTCGTACTGGCTTGCACATAAGATGTAGATATATGCTATCGCGGACTTTTATTTAGATCTATTTAAGACAAACAATCCTGTGGTACATCATCTTTATGTAACTCCATTGGTTTAGGCAGCGCACGCCAAGATAGCTCTCAGATGGAAGTTTTTTTTCCGACTTAATTGACACTTATCGTTTTATTATGATCAAAATTACATAAAATCATTATAAATTGTAGCCTATGTGTTACTCTGATAAATAACCTAAATTACTGTAAAGTTTCATCCAAATCGGTCCAGTAGTTTTTTCGTGAAAGAGTAACAAACATACATACACACACACATACATCCATCCTCACAAACTTTCGCATTTATAATATTAGTAGGATAATCTAAGGCTTGAAGCTTCTGTCTGCCAAGGTCCAGGAGGTAAAGATTCCATAAATCCAGATACTTCAAATATTTAAAATCAGAAGTTCAGTCACCAAAACTGTCTGATACAAAGTTTGTAACCCCGTCTGGTGTTGGAGATATTAACATGAGTCAACATGCTTTTTGCATAAAAAAGCATTGCATACATGCTTTCATGAGGTATTATTATGACCACGAGATGTTGATTGATAGTTTATTTTCAAATTTTAGCAATAAAAGTATCTGGAATGGCGAATAATAATAAAAAGTTATAAAAATTAGAGAAGAACAATACAACCAGAGATACAGTGTCACTGCAGTGACGTCATCGGAACTATTGGTCCGTTTTCGCGCGGAAGTTTAAACTGTCAATTTAACCCGGCGTCATGGGGGTTGGGTCTGTGGGACCCGTCACATTTTATTGCGCTTCTAGTTCGGTTACTAGGAGTGCGACATTGCCTTTCTTCTCAGTAGCTGGAGGTGTTGAGTTGTTCTATGCAACTCAAGCAACATGTTGGTCGTGGCACATCCGCAGCGGGAGTTACAAGTGCACAAAATTGAAAAAGGTATGTGAGACCCATCCCCGCAGTCGGTGTAACAATTTCGCGCCATATTGTTTTACTTATTATCTGTGTTTTTATCCTTTTATAATTAATTTTTTGTTGTTGTTTATCAAGGTTTTTGCTCTTATATGGTTTAAAGTATTTTATTAGTATTTTTGTAGGTACTTACTTATTAAAAAATGGATCATAAAGAGGGAGAACGACAGCGTATTCTTGCAATTTTACAAGAATCTGACTCTGATTCTGAGTTATCAGACCAGGATTTGTGTGACGAAGAAGATCGCAATAGGTGCTAAGTGTGTTCAGCCAAAAAAGACCGTAAGACAAACTACATCTGCGAGAGTTGCAACTAATATATTTGTGGAGAACATATAGTACCTTTTTGTGCTGACTGTACCAAAGATATAAAGTGATTTTTGTTTTTTTCTTAAGGCAATTTAGTTTCCTACCAAAAATGGCCATTAAAACATTGAGACTGATTGTTAATTAATAATAAAATTAGATTTTAATAGAAGAGGAAAATTTTGTTGACATTTGTCATTATGTTTTTAAAGTTCCATTTATGTGATTAAAACATAAATATAACATGATATTTTGTGTTTTATTTATTTACTTAGATACCTAAATAACTAAACATGAATAATATTAACTTTATTATTTATACAGTATTGGAAAAATTGGATATAAAAAAACGGGTCGGTGAGACCCACCCCAACGTCCGTGTAACACTTTTCCACCCCCATGACGCCGGGTTAAAACCGCTTTTTTTTACAATAAATTACAACATTTTAACTTTTTAATATATTAGTGGTCTATTTTACATGGAATTCTTTAAAATCAAAATAAAAATATTGCATCTTCCCTATTTTGTCAATTGACACAAAACAAATTTTAATAAACTATATGTAAAGTCATTTACATTTGCAATGTTTCGTTTAGTTGATCCTTTGACATTTTTAATTAATAAAGTTTTCGCTACTACACTAAATCTCAAGATTTTTCGGTGAGCTGTTGAGAGAATGAAATATCGCCAGCTCAGTTGGCGATATTTCATTCTCTCAAATGAATTTTAATTACAAGGATGGTTGAAAGTAGTAGATTGCACAAGCGTGTTTGCAAACACGCACTTGCGCTTCTATCACTCTCTCTAAAATAATATCGACTGAACGACAAACCTAGATAACTGGAAAATGTTTCAACCTCTGAATATTACTACTAAGTTCGCAACCACCATGAAGGTCATAAAATACTTACTTTTTCTCTTTGGCAAGTTTCCCAAGCGTCTTCTGCTTATTCCTCTGGTTATTAAAGAACACTGACACAAGCTGATAGTCTCTCACTAGTCGCTTTCTTCGAGTTCTCTCTCTCAGTCGCCGCGTGTAGATGTCCACTTGTGATAATTTTAATGCTGGAAAAGAGACGCTTTTATGCAGTGGCTATGTACGATTTGTATGATATAATTTGTTACTTGGGCGACGCAAATCATATCTTATGATTGTGAGAATAAAGTTCATTATTGCCTTTGTAAGTAACGCCAGTATTCGTCGTATCGATATAATATGGCCACAGCATTAGATTAAAAATTTTTGCTTAAAGTTTGTCGATCCCAACATTGATGTTGATCCTTCTTTCCCACTGCCTTCAGTCAACCTTTCTTGAAAGAAGAACCCAAAGAGTCTAGTAATAATTATGTAAAAAATAAAAACTCCTTGAATGCTATTATTATTAGTTCACGTAATGCCTACTTGGCGCTACTGTAGTTCTCTTTCCTATGTTTTATCTGATGCTTGTATTGTATGTAAGTAAAAAAAAGTGTGTATGTATGTAGAAAAATAACAAATACCTATACGATATTGGTGAGATGTTTATGAAAACGCAGAGTTAGCATTTCGTGTGTTAATTTGCAATACTTTTGTAGTTAACAAAAATCACTTGTTACGCAAAAAGTGTTTACTTACCAACATCCAACTCATCATCTTCAGGATTTAGAGATAGTGTTGATATCAACTGCTCAGCTTCGTGGTCGTGTTCCTGGAATAACATGGATTAGTTATCAATATAACTTTATATTTTTATTGATTAATTGAACTCGCATATAACTGTAATCCAACTCCACAAAAATATATACAAAGACTAGCTACATTATTTATGCCTCAGTCACAGAAACAATGAAATTGCACATAATCCATACTAAAATTTTAAAAAGCTAAAGAGTTTATGTGTTTGGTTGAACACGCAATCTCAGGAAGTACCAGTATGAATTGAAAATGCTTCTGTTAGATAGCCCATATATCGAGGAAGGCTACATAACATTAGCTTCACCCTATGAAAGCAGAGTAATAATGTGGGTGAAGCCACTGCGGACAGCTAGTTAATAATGAATTTGACTTACCCGTTCAAAATCATCTCTATTTGGCATATAACCAAGTTGAGCAGCTTCATCTGAGGTTACTGCGAGATGTGGTAGTCGGGATACAGCACTGGGGCCTAGTGGGCCCTCATCTTTGTCTGCAGAGTTCAATGTGGGGCGGCTCGAGCTCTCCAAGTTGCCCCAGGTTGCTCGACCAATGCTACCTTCTAAGTACCTAGTGATGTACTCATCTTTGGCCTCTGAAAGTCGAAAAATATTTGTTTTACAATCAGAAAAGACTGCATTTTTGTTCTTTGAGTTGAGAGAATGAGATGAATCAGAGGCTGGAATGATACCTCCATAAAACGGAAAGAATGTGACACAGTTGGTAAAGGCTTTAGGGTTGGACAGTATATAGTGTGTAAAAGTCTAAGGAGATGACTCTCAGAGCAGATTGAGAAACAATACTCTCAATAAGTACTTTGATTGATTTATAATATCTTGAACTTTGTTTGTGTTGTGTTTTAGTTCACTTTTGGCCAACAAGTCAGCAGTCTAACCCATACCAGATATCATCGTTCAGGGTTCTCTTTAACCTTGCAAACTTGACAACTCAAACTTGGTTACTCTTTAAACTGTTAGCTCTCAGATTCCTAACAGTTCCTTACACATTCACGCTCTGAACTTTTGACAATGTATGTTCATCTTCTACTATGGCTTAACCAAGTTAATTTGCAATTCCATACCTTCAGGTGTCCGTGTTTCTATGTGTTTAGCTATATCTTCCCAGTTTCCAAAACCAAATTGTTCTATAGCGTCTAGTAATCTTACTTCTTCATTCGCTGACCAACTACTTCGTCCTAAAAATATCCCAAATGCTCCGGAGTCCTAAAATACAACCAAGATGAGTTATTTACTGTGCAAAAAAATTTTATTGATAAATGATTCTAAATGTAGCTCTGACGGTTACACGACTTACCATATACTGATAAGAGTGGTCATTTTTGTGTGATCCAATTTCAGCCCCAAGAGAAAAACACTGAAATACAGAAAACCGTGAAAACTGTATCCTGACAATTTGAAAAATTGCGCCAAAACTACAAACAAAAATGGCAGCGAAGCTACTTTTTACCTGCAAACAAATATCAAAGTCGATACATTCCGCGCATTTCACGCGTACACCATTTATTTCTTCTTGACAATAAGTACAATTATATTTTGCGTATAAATCTGAAAATGACATGATAGTAAATACAATAAAACAAATAACTTAAGCTGAACGTTGGCAAGGCTAGTTTGCTACTCACCAGCCATTTTTTAATTTTATTTTTGACAATTGACAACGACAAGGAAAGGATAGCCACAGCACCATACATCTATCCATAGACTATTATAAAGCTCCTTGACACAAAGTTCTCTGTGTGGCCGGAACAAATCCACTACGCTAAAAATCGGTTCGAGCGAGGGCTAAAAAAGCAAAAAAGTTATTAGAAATAGATATAGAAATTGATAGATAACCAACAATACACAAAATTATTACGCTTGGGAAATGATGGCGTCATGGACGTGTAATCCTCCGGACGGAGCTTCAAATACAAAGTAATTGAAGCACCAATAGAGCGGCGGCGTAACTATGTGTGCGCTTTAGGGTATATATGTTCTGTGTGTGTGCGTGTATAAAGGGATGCCAAATGAAGAAAAACTACCCACTTTTAAAAAAATATTTCAATAAGATGATTCTGCAACCGTTCTCCGACAGTCGTTTCTCCTTTGGACTGTTCACCGACAGGACGTTTCGTTTTTGAAAGATTCGTCGATGGAACGTTTCACCTATGGATGTTTCGCCGACAGAATGGTTCGCCTTTGTTAGTTTCGACGACAGGACTTTTCAACTATGGAATATTCGCCGTCAGATCGTTTTGTCTACGATTGTTTCGACATGGCTTTTTCACTATTAAACTACAAAGCCACCAAAAAGCTACAAGCTTGCTACAAAGACATGAAGAAAGAAAATGTTTTAATGAAAGACCGCCTTTACTTTTAATGAATGGTATTTATCTATTACCTATCCATATTCGTTTGTTTTGTTATTGCAAACATTGGGGAAATAATAAAACAAAAGATTATTGAAACGTATTTATTTATACTATAAAGTGTGGATTACAATGTGATTAAAAAAAATAACTTCAATTTACAGTTTTATTATAAGTAGTTAAGTATACCTAGGTTTAAATAATATAAAATTATTTCATTAGGTGACAAATATGTGCCCATCCATTTAAATATGATTTTAAGTCCATCTGATTCTTTTCAGATAAATGTGTCTCAATCCTTTTCCTGTAATAATCTGTACATCCACGCTTTCGCTTAGACATAGGTTCAACGGATTTTATTTTATAATATAAATAAATACGTTTCATTAATCTTTTGTTTTATTATTTCCCAAATGTTTGCAATAACAAAATAAACGAATATGGATGGGTAATAGATAAATACCCCCTTGTCTGTGGAGCGCGCTCAATGAGCTCGATTTTCAAAATGGCGCATCTGTGGAGCGAGCTCATTGAGCTCGATGCAAATGGCGTCTTTACATGCGCACTATTTTAATCATAATACTTCGTTTAAAATATATATTTTGACTGCTCTAACTTATACAAAGTTTAGAAAAAAAAACAAGGATGACATAAATTCACGCGTCAAGTGTTTTGAACGTCCGTAAGTTGCCGCACCGAAGTTTCAAATAACACTTCTCGGAATTGACAAGTGGGTCGTTCTTATCGCGGCGACCTTGTAAAGCTTGTGGAATAAAGAATATGTATGGCATTGTGTGTTCTTGTGTAAATTAAAGTAAATTATGGTATTTTTATGTAAATTAAGTAACAGTTTTATGAAATAAACGTACGTTTTATTAGTTATAACGACTTTTGTACAGTCGGAAAAGTCGAAATTTTCCCGCTTTTCCGGGTTTCAAATTACAATATTAATAATATAATCTTAATTAAACCAATGTTTTGATGTTAAGGTTGTTTTATAAAGATTCCAATAAGAATAGCTTTCTTATTAGCCGCCATACAAGTTATTATTCACATTAAATAAAAAAAATTACATCCCGTTTTTTTGGCATTTTTTTGCAAATGGCGTCACAGATCCGCCATTTTGAAAAAAATGGCCGCCACGTCTGAATGGATATCATTCATCGGTCTTCCATTAAAACATTTTCTTTCTTCATGTCTTTGTAGCAAGCTTGTAGCTTTTTGGTGGCTTTGTAGTTTAATAGTGAAAAAGCCATGTCGAAACAATCGTAGACAAAACGATCTGACGGCGAATATTCCATAGTTGAAAAGTCCTGTCGTCGAAACTAACAAAGGCGAACCATTCTGTCGGCGAAACATCCATAGGTGAAACGTTCCATCGACGAATCTCTCAAAAACGAAACGTCCTGTCGGTGAAAAGTCCAAAGGAGAAACGACTGTCGGAGAACGGTTGCAGAATCCAATAAGATCTCTCATTAACTTTATTAAGTTTTAGTGACCAATATTGTTAAATAAATGTAAAATAAATAAAATAAAGGTAAAATAAATAAATCACATTGGGAATTGAAAATATTTGCAACATATTTAATATTAACAAAGTTTTACTAAAACTTTTTTTTTGTAGATTTGTCTTTTGTGATCGACACATCTAGAAATTCCTTCTAATTTACATAATATGTGGTGAAAACAAAAGTTTAGGTATTTTTCGGTTATGTATTTAATTAAATCTATTTTATGTTCTATTCCTATAATATTTTGTCGTTTGCTATAATTTTAACTAGATTTTTTTAGCAAGTAGTGATGTTCTTTAACATTATACAATGGGTAACTGAATTAATGCACTTTGAGAAAATAGTTTGTTCAGAATCGTTTACTGAATCGATTTTGGTAATTCATACTAATATTATAAAAGCGAAAGTAACTCTGTCTGTCTGTCTGTTACGCTTTCCCGCTTAAACTACTGAACCGAATTGAATAAAATTTGGTACCTACAGATATAGTCTGGGACCTGAGAAAGAACATAGGATAGTTTTCATCCCGGAAATCCCACGGGAAAGGGAACTATTCCACGCAGACGAAGTCGCGAGCAGAAGCTAGTTTTTAATATAGGTAATATTTTATCCCAAAAATAATTACAACTACGTGAACTGCTGTCACACTTCTACTGTACAGTCTAAACGAACTAAAATTGATGAAATACCTAGTACGCTAGCGCTAGACCCTTATGCAAGTGCGACTGTGTGCATGCGTGGATTTGTAATGTGACTACAATTTTCCCACAATCCAATCTGTACAACTGAATATATAAAAAAAACCGGCGAAGAGCGTGTCGGGCCACGCTCAATGTAGGGTTCCGTAGTTTCCCGTCCGTCACAATAAGTGTTCCCACTTATAAGTTTAAAAAAAGGCTTTTGTTACGTTGACATATTAAGTACGCAGAAGTTTTTGTACAACCTTTTTGTCTTTTTTGTACAAAAACTGTTCTTTCTATCAAGTTCAAAATAATTTTCCTAGAAAGTACTTATAAAGTTCTACTTTCTAGTTTTTTTTTTCATATTTTTTAATCCTACGGGTCAAAAGTTAGAGGGGGGGGGGACGCTTTGATTTTTCCTTTTGGAGCGATTATTTCCGAAATTATTGGCATTATCAAAAAATAATTTTAGTAAACCCCTATTCATTTTTCAATACCTATCTAACAATATATCACACGACAGGGTTGAAATAAAAAAAAATCACTTTCCTCTTTACATATAGGGTGGCTACCCTAATAAAACAATTTTTTCCAATATTTATTTTACCACTTTGTCGGCGTGATTGATATACATATTGGTACCAAATTTCAGCTTTCTAGTGCTAACGGTTACAGAGATTAAGCGAGGACGGACGGACAGACAGACAGACATGGCGAAACTATGGGTTCCTAGTTGACTACGGAACCCTAAAAAACAGTGTTTTAAACATAATAATAAAAATTCAGTATATGTATTATGATTATAACATAATATTCTAATTGGGGTGTCTGGTAGTGTGCGTTTTTTTTTTTTCGAGACATGTTGTACATTTTAATTTTATCTTTAAAAAGACTTCGGACCACCATCTCGCATGTGCAACAAATATCGTACAAATCTTTTGATAGAAAGGGTAAGTCTAAGCTTGAAAACGAGGGGAGACTTTGAAATTCACCCCTTATTATTTTTACCTAATCATGTTTTCATACGTCATTTGCAATATATAAATAGTTGCAAAAATATGTAAATCTTCCACTTTTAAAATAAATTGTAACTTGAAATACTAGCAACACTGATTGATTTCATGATTCATAAAATTTACTTACGTAAAATCGAGAAATAAGTTTAAAAATGACATGCATAATGATGAAAAGTGATGCCGTGGCTTTTATTGATTGAACCACTATGGTATCAACAACTTTTTATAATACATGAAGGCATAGTTTAATTTATATTAGCAAAAATACATCACGCGAGCACAGTTCGAAGCGTAATGGCCGACGGCTGCCATACTATGGTGTAGATGTGTGCGTGTTAGCGTGTCCATATAAGAGCACTGACACTGACATACTATGGGTGCTTCATTTGTTGTTTAATGAGACGGTGTCCGGAGGATTATACGTCCATGGATGGCGTATTGAATTCATTAAACCTTCGAACACACGTGATTCGAGACATAATAGGTACACAAATGGTCGTCGAAAGGTTTTTGACCAGAGCATTGGCCCAATTTTAAGTTCTTAAGATATTTATTCGTATAAAATGTGTTCAAAAGCTGTAGGGCAAAACATATATAGCTCGCTGTATAACACAGATGTATAATAGGATTAAGGAAATATAATAGAAAAATGTATAGACCTATTACTCAAATAAATACAAATCGATTATACGTTTTACTGTTTTACCTTGGCGCATGGACGTAAGAGAATACCGGGCTCCGTCTCATTAAACTACAAATGAAGCACCCAATGGTATGTCAGTGCTCTACACAGACAAGCCTGCACGCACACATCCACACCAATAGTATGTCAGCCGTCCACCGTTACGCTTTGAACTGCGCTCGCGTGTTATTCTGCGTTATTTTCTCTAATCAAAAATAAACTATGCCTTCGTATATTGTGAAAAGTTGTCGATACTATAGTGGTTCAGCTAATAAAAGCCACGGGATCACTTTTCATAGGTAAGCATGTCATTTTTAATCGCTTATTTCTCGATTTTACGTAAATAAATTTAATCAATCATAAAATCAATCAGTGTTGCAACTAATTCAAGTTGTAATTTACTAACTACTAAGTTGGAGATTTTTATAGTTTGGTTTACTATTTAAGTATATTTATTGTTATTGTATTTTTCGACATCTTACAGATTTAATTTCGCTAATGACTTGTGGAAAAATGTAGCCTATATGTTGTCCCTCCAGAGTTAATACCTTTACAACACAAAAAAAACGTTCAAATCCTTCGAGTAGTTCTGAAGATTAGCGTGTATAATCAAACAGACAAACTAACAGATTTTTTTGGATTCGTGATCTTACTGTTTCTAAACCCCCTCGATTTTTTTTTTAATATATCCAATGTACAGACATTCTTTTTTTACTGTTTTATTATACCTATGTAAAGATATCCAATGTGTTTTATTTATTTTACCTTTATTTTAACAATATTCGTCACAAAAGCTAAAGATTAAATTTCAAGGGAGATCTTATTAAAATATTATTTAAAAAAATGGGTAATTTTCCTCCATCAGGCATCCCTATTTACACGCTCACATAGTTAAGCCATCGCCATTTTGGTGCTTCATCACTTCGTAATGAAGCTCTGTCCAGTATTTTATACGTCCATGCCTTGGCGCAAAAGAGCAAGAATTTTATCTTAGGGGTTATTTATACAGTCAACCTACCATTAAACTCTACAATAATTTTATATATCGTTTTCCACAAAATAAAAGTATTTTACATTTTTAGCACATTTTATTTATAGGTTTGTGTTCTATTCTTTACTAATAGAAGTATTCGTTGAGTAAATTAAATCCAATCTTTGATTGTGTTATTATATGTATTAACTATGATTGTGTTGTTGTGTGCGGTTTATGTAGTTTTGTGTATCTATAGCCGTCTGTCTCTGTCTGTGGTCTTTTTTTTTCTTCAAAAATGTCAAGTCAAGGCAATCCGATTGAACGGAACAATACAATCGTCGATATTTGATTACAATTTGTTTGAATTTATTTGCTAATATTAAAAGTTACGTGTATAAAAATAGCAGAATAAACTAATAAAGTGTAAACTTGACAGAGAGTTCATAATTTGAGAATTAGCTTATTAATGTGGGGAGTGTTGTGATGTGATTAGAACTTAGGTGAGCAATCCGCCTTGGACCATGAAATCGAGCAAACGGAGGCTCCAGGCCCTCACGGAAGGATCCGATGGAATGCCCAATTACCTGAAAATGGAAGATTCTGAATCATCAATTCCGCCCGTATTTAGGACTCGTTTACACGAGTTGTTTTCTCAAATAGAAAAAGAGTTTGACCTTCTCTACACTGAAAATTTAAACCGTAAGTAATAACTAAGATATTACGTTCTGTTTATGGAATCGATTGATTTATGTTTCTTTAAAAACTATATTCTGCATGAACCCCATATATTTACAAACAATTCTATCTTCAACAAACTCTCAAAACAATGGTTGTAAAATGTTATTGTTTAGATACTGAATACTGCAAAAACTAGATAATTATCTACTGTTCTTACTCTGTTGGCACATACTTATAGAATATTAGCTACACATTCATACATTTCTGCTGTTGTTTCTTTGTTCATAATTATTAGGGTCTTTTGTTTCTATTCCTTGACTTATGTAAACAAACCAATCAATAATTTCAAAGGTTTCACTATTATCTTCATTTTATTTTATTTTTATCTAAAAAAAAAATATTTCCAGTACTTGTAACACCTGAATCATCATCAATTATTTTGAGATACAAAGTCCACTAGAAAAGATATAGAAAAGACACAAACCCATACTAATATTATAAAAACAAAAGTAACTCTCTGCCTGTCTGTCTCCATGCTAAAACTACTAGAGAGTACAGAGATAGTCCGTGACCTGAGAAAGGACATAGGACATTTTTTATCCGGAAACTTCCCGGGGAATGCCGAGGAAAGTTGGTAATGCATAATTTAATACAAAAACCTACAAGGTTTTCATTGTTCTGTTGGGTATATGGATAAGAATTGAGTGAGCCCAAATAAATCTAAAAAGTTGCAAATTGGAGCAGTCCACTCCTCCAAATGTTATATTTTTTTAAATACTGGTTTAAACTAAAGAAGGAATACATAATTACTTTCCCTTCTTCAAACGGTGTAAAACCGATACAATTCCACATGATTACTTAATAATAATTGCTGTGTAAAGTTATCTGTATAATTTTTCTGTAACCATTTTTTTATTGTATAAACCAAGTTAAAACTTTACACAGTGTTTATTAGTGAAATAGTATGTTTATTGTATTCAATGTACTGTACTTATACATATGTGTAACTTAATCAGTTATTGCTGGAAGTGGTGCCACATATTGCTTCACTAATTGATTGTTACAGTCTTGGAGTGAAGCAATATTGGTACACTGCTAATTGCTACAATAATAACTGATTAATAATGTATAATTTCCTCTTTACAGTTCAAGAAAAAATAGATATCCTGAGTGAAAAATTGGAGCGAGAAAGCTATGTGGGTGATAAACCAACAGACTACATTGAGTTTGATGTTGCTGGAAAAAACTCAAAAGTGAAATGTTAGATTCTTTACTTCTTATAATATGTTAAACTTTGATTCACTACTTTTATGTTATTAAACAAAACATTTTAAATGTTATCACAGTTTTAAAGATTTTCTGCATATTGGGTACTCAATAAATGCAGTTATCTAAATATTACAAAAGATATACCTAAGTATCTATTAAAAATCAATTTAATATTATTTATTATCTAGGATCTATTTTAAATTATCAATATAATATCTGGCGTCGTCCTAGTTGGGAGCGATCGTACGATGAGTGATGATGAGTTCAAACATACAGATTTCATCAGAGTGTCCTATTTGAACCTCGCAAGCAACTCGCATCGCGCCATCGTACGATCGATCCCAATTAGGACAACGCCTCTGCCATTCATATGAACTAATCCCCTTTTAAAACATCCACAGTAATTCAAAGCAACTCCCAGAAAGTTAAAGCAACTCACAAGCTCAGAGTTCAAACCAGCAAGATAGTGTCAAGCTTTAAGGCCCCAACTTATAACTGTCAGTTAGTGAGGGAGTTTACTGGGCACAAGGATGGGATCTGGGATGTGTCCTCAGCTCGTCCCGGGCAAGCACTCATTGGGACAGCATCAGCAGGTATTTTAATATTTATTTTACTTTTTAATTGGGTGCCCTACCTCAAGTACAGAGCAAATGTAAGATACATTCAATAGTTATTTTAAGTTTTTTTTTCAGAATGTTTTAAAATCTGCTTTTCTTATACAAGTATGTCTAATTCTATAGAACAGTCTTATTTCAAATTCGAAAAAGGCAATGAATTAAATTCTTTATCTACAGCAGCACACTGCAGCAGATTAGCTATACATTTTAATCGCAATTAAGTGCCTATAGTCTGCCTGAATTGTCTAAATAATATAAATACACCCCACTGCCGTCATTGTCACTGCAGGAGGTTGTGGTTTGATTACAACCCAGGAAGAATCTTTGTGCTGTGTCTGGGTGCAATTTAGTTTAAAACCATCGCTTAAATTTTTTGACTGACTGGCGCCTTGACAATTCAAAAGTACTTGTATATGTTCTGTTTGAATAAAATGATTTTGACTTTGTCTTTGCTAATAGATCACACGGCATGTGTGTGGAGCGTGGAGTGGGGAAAGTGTCTTCTACAGTACACGGGGCACTCGGGCTCCGTGAACTCTATCCGGTTCCACCCTACTCGAGACATCGCACTCACGAGCAGTGGAGACAACACCGCTCATGTGTGGCAGGCTGCCGTTAACTGGGACCTACCGGTTAGTATATTTTATATTATTGTTCTCACTAATCTGTAATGATATTATAAATGCGTGGAGCATGGAGTGGGGTAAGTATATTATACAGTACACGGGGCACTCGGGCTCCGCAAACTCTATCCGGTTCCACCCCACTCGAGACATTGCGCTCGCGGGTAGGAGAGACAACACCGCTCATGTGCGGCAGGCTGCTGTCAACTAGGACCTACCGGTTAGTATATTTTATTGTAACAATAACAACAATCTGAAAATAAAAAATGCGAAAGAAACGCTGTTTGTCGCGACTCTCTATGTATCCGTGAAATGAACCCTTAACCATATCGTATACCGGGTAAAAACTGGTGTAGAAATGCGAATGTGAGTTTGTTACATTTTCAAGTCTTAACCACTCAACTGACCATAAAATTTCGATACATGTTGTCTTAGGTACAAAAAAATCGCAGTACGTATGACGAATATTCATCCAAAAAAAAATACTTGGCCAGGGTTCAATAATTCTACATGAATACGAGCATATCCGCAAGCAAAAGTTGCTTGGAAAATAATATGATGTACAATACAGTCGGGAACTTAGTAAACTGAATTTATAGACAAGTGATCAATATTTCACTGAGCGTATTAAAATAATTGTTATCACCCTGACCATTTCAAGGTTACTTATAATTTCTATAATACATGAATAGCTATAATTTGTAAATCATGAAATTTTATTTGCATGTATAAGTAAATCATAATTATTTTGGCATTGAAAAAAATAAAGGTCAAATTAATAATAGGTTATTATTAACTCTAGGTCTAAATACTGGGCATGCATCCGATTAGGATATATTGGCGATATCGTTGAATTTCCGATATTAAAAAAACAGACATCAGTCATCCATATTCATCAGTCATTCATATTATAAATGGGAAAGTGTGTCTGTCTGTATTGTTTGTCTTTCTTTCACGGCAAAACGGAGCGACGAATAGACGTGATTTTTTAAGTGGAGATAGTTGAAGGAATGGAGAGTAACATAGGCTACTTTTTGTCTCTTTCTAACGCGAGCGAAGCCGCGGGCAAAAGCTAGTTCTCTATAAATACGAGAATTTATTTTCAAAGTTAATAAATATTAGTAACAAACTGAACTAATACAATGGCGTAGCGTGATTGTATGCCGCACGGGGCCGTAGCAAAAAGTGCCGCAATCTATTATTACTTTGTCAATTAGAAAAAAATGAGAATATTTTAATGGTCAAAAATCCTATCCTACTAATAATATTATAAATGCGAAAGTTTGTGAGGATGGATGTATGTGTGTATGTTTGTTACTCTTTCACGAAAAAACTACTGGACGGATTTAGTTGAAAACTGGTATGTAGATAGGTTATACCCTGGATTAACACATAGGCTACTTTTTATCCGGGTGCGGGAAATAGTTCCCTCGGGAAGCGGGTGAAACCGCTGGCGGAAGCTAGTCCTCTATAAAATATGCCGTCCTGTGTCACGCGACCACATTGGCCCCGCGCTACGCCACTGTGTCCCATATGAGAAATTAGGTATTAAAATACACATTTGTTAGATTTATGATGGGGCAACGCAACATTATTAAATACATGAACGATCTAAGCGCGGCGTATAGTGCATTTAGACGAAAGATCGTTATAGTTTGGAATTTAAAATGTATCGGGAAACGAACATTACTGATTCCTATATTTCGATATCGGAGGCACCTTTAAGGCCATCTGCCCACGTCAGGCTTTTTGTAGCTGACCGATATCGGACCGTTTGTGGTTTCAATAGTTTCATAAGACCAACTTTTTGCAGGATGTGTCATGCCACTTTTCCCATTAGTATGTTCTAGTTTCCTTCTACGAAAAAACTGTCAGCCTAATGTCAACTCTCAACTAACAACTACTGCCTTATTCTCAATTATTTGACTTCCTCATTTAGCGCGGCCAATCCTCTGAGGAAGAGCTAGAAGGGGGTGGCGAAGAGAGTCTAGGAGAAGGTGGCGATAGGCCCGAAGTCCTGCGTACTCCTCTGACGGAGCTTGTTGGCCATCAAGGCGTCGTGGTGGCCGCTGATTGGTTGACTGGTGGCGATCACGTCATCACCGCTTCTTGGGACCGAACCGCCAACCTGTATGACGTGGAAACCGGGGATTGCTTGCAAGTGCTCACAGGTATGTTATACCAATTTATCATTTTCGCAGTCACTCTGCGATGTGCGATTAAACTTGTTTTTTTTGTAAGCATGAAATTGATTGCATATTTCTTTGAACTAATTTATATACACTACGAAATTTACTAATTGCATTGTTAAAATATATCACCTTTCGATCGCCAAAGCTTAAAGCTATGTGCGTGCCATCTACGCAATGTTCTAAATGACCATAAATACCAACAAACGGGTATATAAAAACACCAAAGTAATGATTTTACTTTTTTATTTCGTGTCATTGTGGACTTTTAGATATGACTTTTAGTTAATATGAGTCTTAAATCGCCAATTCGCCTTGAGCAAGCGTGGTGATCAATACTAGTGCCTTCTCGGCATGAGAAGAGGTTTTTGCCCTGCAGTGGGGCAGTAATAGGCTGGTATAATTAATTATTATTTCTGTGTCAGGTCACGACCACGAGCTGACGCATGCGTCGGCGCACCACGCGTCGCGGCTCGTGGTGACGGCGTCCCGGGACACCACCTTCCGTCTGTGGGACTTCCGCGAGCCCATACACTCGGTCTCCGTCTTTCAAGGACACACTGAGTAAGTTATATTTGCATTTAACATTGCAGCAGTTTCCAGCTGTGTTGCGGCTGTCAACGACTTGTTGCTGTAGTTGTGAAAAGTTAGTTACAAAAGTCAAGTTATTTGTGATTTTTTTTTTTTATTACATAAGGGCTTGCTCTTGGTCCCAGACTAGCCCGAAGGCATAGACGGGGCCTACGATGGAGCGAGCTCACCCAAAAGATGCCTATGCACTCTTCTCTTGAATACATCCGGGTTATATGCATTTGGGAACACAGACACAGGGAATTCCATTCTTTTGCGGTGCGCATAATAAAGGTTTATCTCATTGCGATTTTTTTTTGTCTGGACAAAAACCTGGTAATCTTCAAAGAAAACTCTGAATGAACCCTTTCAATTTACAGGTTACATTGCGCGTTTGCGCGTTACAGAGATTTTGCACATCAAAAATGAAAGATCGTTAACCAACATTTAGGCTCTGTTGCTTTGTGTCTTTTACATAGTATTAACTAGATCTTGTACAGCCTGAATAATGGCTCATTAATTGTTCTCCAGGAGCGTCACATCAGCGGTGTTCACGCGAGAAGACAAAGTTGTGTCCGGATCCGACGACCGTTCTGTAAAGGTACAAGAACATTTTTACTATTATTATACCAGCTATCGCCCGCAGATTCGCATGCGTGAATGTCGAGATTTCTATCTCCTACTTTGCCCTTTTAAGAGGCGAATTTCCAAAAATCCTTTCTTAGTAGATCTAGATACCCACTCCACCTTTGCCTTTTTCAGTGTTGGACGTATGATGGCGGTACTAAGACGTTTTGTGCCCAATTTTATATAAAAAAATGGGACATAATATACATGGCTTAAAATCTCAATCAAACAATAATTTATTATTTGTAATCATGGGTAATAAAAATACAGATCTTATAGATAGTGCGCTATGTTTTGTCTATGCTAAAACTTACTAATATGTTAAAAACAAAGTAAAAAAAATGGTACATTATTGTATTTTATGGTTGTTTGGAAAGATCATCCTCCCATCTTTTCTTCTGCCTTCCTCTGCGTCTTTTCCCATCTCTTGGGTACCCAAGATCTTCCCAAGGGATGGAGGCGAGCAACGCTGGATCGGCAAAGGTGGAGGGAACTTGAGGAGGCCCATGTCGCAAGATAACCTGACCTGGTAGCTGATAATAAAACAAATTAGATATATACTATACACATAAACAAGAAATAAATATAGAAAATATATCATATTAGTTTTTAGAGTTGAATAAAAGAGATAAGTATAGTTTAAAAATTAAATAGTTATAGTGTAAAATAGTAATTTAAGGTCAGAGAAAAATAAAGGCTATTTTTATTTTATTTTATATTGTATTATTGTTATTCATATAAACTCTTCTCCATCACTAGGTATGGGACGTCCGCAACATGCGTTCAGCACTGGCGACGATCAGGTCGGACTCGTCGGTGAACCGCGTAGGAGTGAGCGGTAACGGGCTCATAGCGATCCCGCACGACAACCGACAAGTGCGCCTGTTCGACCTACAGGGGCAGAGGCTCGCTCGACTGCCGCGGTCTAGCCGACAGGTACGATTAGGGATGACGACAACATAAAAAAAATGGCATTCTGTTTAGTCCGTCTTGTAAAATACGGGACATGTATTTTTTGCTTCATCAAAATAATAAAAAAAATACAAAGATAAAGAGCAACAAAGTTCTGGATTTGGGGCTTTTGACGTCACCGTAATGCAAAAAATGTATCTGATCGTGACGTCACGCACAAATTCAACGCCTGTATCGTCGTCATTTTTCGTATACGAGAAAAAAGAAAAAATACGTGTCCAAAATTTTTTAATAATCTCAATGACAGACTAAATTACTTTTTTTTTGTCGTCTCGCCTATTATGAAGCCTCGTATTTATGGTAAACATTTGTTTAGCAACAGTTGATCAACATTGTTGATGATAAGCGAGAATGCTGCTGGAAACTTTGTTTAAATCAATATTGGTTGTTACACACGTGTTTTCCCTCGCCGGGCGTCAACTCTGCAACATGACGTGATAGTTAATCACGTATAACGATGTATACGATAGTTAATCCCAGTCCCAATTAATTACATTGTCAGCAAATCGGCAACATGTTTATAAACAAACTCAGGGACAGTAAGACATGTGTCTATTCTAATTTGTAAACTCCCCAACCCCTCTTTCCACCGAAGTGACCGAGAAAGACGCCTCAAATTCTTTCAATCTCCTCCATTTTTCAAATTTTAGTAAATATATCAAAAGAAATTCCTAATTTCAGTGCCACTTTCTTTTTTAAACAAAGAAATAACTATTTTATGATTCTCCAGGGCCACCGCCGCATGGTAACATCCGTCGCCTGGGCTGACGACATATCGTCCAATATAAATTTCTTCAGCTGTGGCTTCGACCGGCGTATCCTCGGCTGGTCTATCCAGCCCTCCAAGGAGAACTAAGTACTAAGACTTTACAGGTATATGTCCGTTTATATGTTCATTGTTCCCTAATTACGTATCTACCAGGATACAATATCAAATTGTTATTAAATTTTAATGTACAGTTGAATCCTACACGCTACACACAGTTATGGTCTTTAAACTCACCCAGAAATAGAGAACAAAATTGTGTGTAGGTGTTGCTCACGTTCAAAATTATTTATGTTGTGACGAGACTTTATATCTAACATATTATGTAAGACTTAAACTCTTTGCGATGAAAAAAGTAGCAAAAATGTAGTTATTATGCTTTATGACTGTTTCTTAAAAAAAAAACTAAGTATTGTGAGTTTGATTATGTGTATTATGCATCCAGCATTTAATAAATTGCGTGTAAAAGAATACATCCAAAATTATGGCCTTCATACTACAGCTCCCTGATTCGTTGTTAAAATCGAACAAACAATCAGGCTATGATATCCCTCCTCATTTAATTACTTACAGCATAAACAACAACTTTTGTTATAACTTTCCACACGTAAATTAAAATTGTAATATTTAAAACAAAACTTGTTGTTTATGGTGTTTTAGTTGTTATTATTCAAATAACCCGTGGTATGTTTGCTTACACAAATTTTAACATTAATTACTACACACTGTCATGAAACAATTTGATTTCTAATAATTTCTTGTGGACCCTTAATTTACTGTGTAGTATGTTAATCTTGTTAAAGTACTGTTGCAATCTGTGTTTTCAATTATGCTGTAAATTACTGAGGCCAATATAAATATATGTTACTTAGCATGTATTTTGGTTTAGCTATTACTCATGTGACTCATCTGTGCGCTTCGCTGTAATGTGACCCTTCTCCCGCTTCCCCCCGCGGCGCACCTTTGGCATCATTCGTTTAGTATAGTACGTTTCGCGAAAGAATTCCCTTCGTCGGTCGTGTTGGCTCCCCTGTCAGTTTAGTAAGATTGGGTTGCAAGTTTAAAGTTCCAAAAATTACAACGTCAATAATAACGTAACGAGACTATCTGCTGCCAGTGCGCTCGACAATCTGTGATTTCATAATAGGAGTAGGCTCCTTTCTTGCATCACAATAAAGCTAGGAATTATTGTGGATTCCTACTAATCAAAATTATAAGGTAAATTGATAAAGTAACAGTAACACAAATCTCCCTAATAATGGGAAATTTCATGAAAATTTTGCAGCACTGATTTTCCGTGTTACCAACATTACGGCGAAGGGAATTCTTTCGTGAAACGCACTATAGCGACAGCATTCCGTCAGCGTTACGTCACAGCGCGAGACGTACAGTTAAGTCGTACCGGTAATATTATACGTATCTATTTGCAATATTATTGCTGGTCAGTTGTGGGACGGTGACAGTAACAAGTGAATTTGCTAAGAGACGTTTCTTTATTTCGGCCTTAAAATGATGGTCTGCAGTTTACTTGATATTTTTTGATTGGCTGTTTTAATCTGAGTTATGTTCCAAAACTACATTAATTAGCACAAATATTAGACGTAAGTGTGTAGGATATTGTAACTGCTATTATTGTTGGTTTTTTTGTGTAGTATAACCTATTTTTAATTTAGTCTAGTAATTATTCATTTCAGTAACGGGCATTAACATAATCAGTGATCGTAATAGGTAATCGAAAGTTGGTGAAGGTTTGACATGGCGTGGTTAAAACAACAATAATTATTTAGTTTTTGTGATGGTGTTGTTAACAACATAACAATATTATTCTAAGCTACATTGCCCTTGATTTGTAAAGTATACTATTATTTATTACTAAAAAAGTAAATGTGTAGAAACAATACGGAAAAATAAATCTTATACTTTTCGACTTACAGCCAATTTTACCGTCTCTCTATTGATCAGAAAGCAAATTCTTGTAATCTCAATCTTAGCGACAATTAATGTATATTAATACTACATTTTTGTCAGATAGGGTTATAAGCGGAGATAAATGTACTTTCCTTAGCACCCGCTTCGCTAAGCAATATTTTTTTAATTGTTACACAACTCTCCAACTACAAGATCAAGACAGAGACAGAAATATAAGCATGCTAAATTACTTACTAATTTTCAGTTGTATATCTCGGATTTGACGTTTTTGGGCCAAGATAGAAATGTCCTTTATTTAATTTATAAAATTAAACTAAATATGGCGCAAATTGTTTCATTTTTAACAACATAAGGGTATATGGAACAGTTAACTAAACGAAGCTTTCAATAAACATGGGTTCAAGGGGAACTTATTTTAAATTAAGTTTTAATTGTGTTAAAATTATTTTCTTTAAATAGGCTGAACCATATCCAGCTTTCTACGTATAAAAACTTGAATTGATATTAGAAAACTTTAAAAAAAAAAAGATAACCGACTTCAAAAACTAAAAGCTCAAAAATAACTATTTCGGAAGTCGGTGGCAATGGCAACACAAATCGGCCGGCAGAAGAGAAGCCACCGACTTCCGAAATAGTTATTTTTGAGCTTTTAGTTTTTGAAGTCGGTAATCTTTTTTTTTTTAAGTTTTTTATACTTTTTAGTTAGAGTCTCAGTGTCTGACTACGTTTTAGGGTAGCTCTTAAAATAAACTTAAAATCTTATAAAATGAAAACGGCACTATACGCGCAACGTCACAGAATATCCATTAGTGTTATATACTAAAACCTTCCACAGAATGTTACAAAGACTTTTCTGAAAACCGCATCGAAATCGGTATAGCTAAACGCGAGATAATCGCGGTCAAACATACAATCGTCTTTGAAAATCTACAATCCAAGAAAGCAAAACGCGATTTATGCGGGCAACGTCACGGAATATCCATTAGTGTTATATACTAAAACCTTCCCCAGAATGTAACAAACACTTTGCTGACCGAATCAAAATCGGTTCAGCCAAACGCGAGATAATCGCGGACAAACATACATACATACATACAGGTCGAACAGAGAACCTAGTTTTTTTTTGAAGTCGGTTAAAAATGATAGTGAATTTAACACGTTATACGACATATCTTTTGGTATACTGTACTCATCAGTAAGACCAACTCAGTAGCGAGTCAGGCAATAACAATCACAAACTGAACCAAAGACGAACGGGCAAACTTTATTTGTGTTCTTGTTGAGATAGATATAGCTCAGAAGTTTTCGCAAACTGAAACAGTTTTTCATCGGCTTGCTGCCGTTATTTCCCGAGAATAACACGACCAGTAAATGTGTCTAGAATAATCGGCATTTAAAATAATTAAAAAAAAAAACTTTATTTCAGGCCCAAAGTGTCCATAATGATGATAAAAATGTCGCCTTTTTCTCTTTACATAACAATAATTTAAATAAAATTGTAGAACGTACGTGGTGCCTGATGTAGTGATGTATAAAGAATATCAAATGTTTGGTTCGATATTCTAATAAAAATTAAGCGCATCTACTTGCGTCAGGAATCTTTTTATTTTTTGTGATAAAAGAGTTTGATGGAGGTGAAATTTTAGAACAAATGACCTAAACCTATTTATTAATAAGCACATATCTTCTTTTGTTTCTCAAATCGGTGATTATAGTTAAACCTTTTTTTTTTTTAATACTTGGACAGAGAAGGAGGCCACGTCAATGCACATATCAAAGATTATGATCTATTAATGTTGTCTTGCTTCTTCTTAAATTACAGAAAAATAAGTATATCATAAAAAAGTAGTAGCAACCAGTATGCCACAACATTGTGCTATGTGGAACTTAAACCTAAGTACTTGTGTTATGGATAAATAATATCAGTATATTTATTTTTTACTGTATAACACCTTAATGGCTTTGTAAAAGTAAGTATTTGTCAGTGTGTCAAGCTTATCGTGTAGCGCAAATTGTAACATGACAATACCTGTACATAAATTAAAATTACTTCAAACGAAAAAAAAAAAAATTTGTAAAAGTGTCATTCACAATATCAAAGATTAGAAAGCCTATTTTATTTCTTCAAATCGTGAATAACCCAACATGTAAATAAAAGTCTAATATTTTAATTGTTTTCTCAATGTTATTGACGAATTACTACCTGGATTTCCGAACTCGGGAATGTTACTTGTAAAAACTACTTGAAGATAATCAGTTTATTAATTTTAACCATAAAGTACTGACGCGTTCTGGCCAGGTTTGGATCTAGTCAGCTTCACAAATAACTGATAAATCTTATTGAATTTGTTATTGGAAATATGCATCTTAAGTTTTCTTAAATTAAAACAAAAATAAGAAAGACTACTGTTTTAGATGGAATCAAGATTTATTAAACTAGGCAAACCTTCAGCATCTGTTAATGATAATAATGTCACATCTCTGTATGCGCAGTCTCAAAATGGTTTTATAAGACAATAGAAGGTACAAAAAACAATAGTATAGCAATAATATCTACAGTCAACAAGGTACCTTCTTGCTTTCAGAAAGTTAAGTTGCAAAAACAGCAGAATACCTTGATGTTATTTCATCAAAACATACAAGGTATTTCTTCAAAATTATTAGAAATCGAATTGTTTTTAGAAAAAACCAAGTTCGACATTGTGTGTTTTACTGAACATTGGTTGAAGGATTACCAAATGCTAATTAATTATGAAAATTACAATGTAGGCAGTTGTTTTACCCGCAAGACTATGTTGCGTGGAGGTTCTTTGATTTTAATTAAAAAACGTTTAAAATGTAAACAAAGGAATGACATAGTAAGCCTATCGATTGATCATTGTATTGAACTGTCATGTGTCGAGCTGGATAAGCATGTTATATTGTGCGTGTACAGACCCCCTAGCTTTCAGAACTATTCCTTGTTTGAGTCGGTAATGGAAGATGTGCTATCGAAACTTTTAGTATGTAATAAATCTCCAATTATCTGTGGCGACTTTAATGTTAATATTTTAGAAAATAATTTAAACAGTATTAGGTTGTTAAACCTTTTTAAGTCATTTAATTTATCCAACATTTTTATGGAACCGACTAGAGTAACTCCAACGTCTGCCACATGTATCGACAACATTTTTTGTGAGTGTGAATATTTGGATAAAGCTATTGTGAATTATCTACCATCGGATCATAGTGGACAAACGATGTGTTTTAAATTTCAAATGCCAGTGCAACAAATTCAAATTCATTATAGACCAATGTCAACTGGCAAACTCAACAAATTCAATAGTGCCCTAAATGAAAAATTAAGTGTTCTGCGTTGTAACAATGAAGCAAATATATTGTATAATGAATTCTTTTCGGTAATACAATTAGAATTTGATAATATTTTTGAAAAGAAGACAAAACAAATCAGCCCCAAGTTTAGGTTTAGTGATTGGGCAACAAAAGGAATTAGAAAAAGTAGGGAAAAGCTGTTTGAGCTGTATGGCCTTAAGCCTTATAAAAACACGGAATCTTTTAACAAGTATGTTGCTACTTATTCAAAAACTTTTAGAAACACGTGCAAGGTAGCTAAGGCCCTATTCATAAGCGATAAGATCAAAGTAGCAGACGATAAAAATAAAAACGGTTTGGAAAATCATAAATAACGAAACGTGTAAGAAAAAAGTTCGTAACACTGAGTATACATTAGAGACATCACGTGGTTCCATAAACTCTAATATAGACGTAGCGCAAGAATTTGTGAGTTTCTTCACTAGTGTACCGGCAAAAACTACAGAAGCTTTGAATTCCTCATCCGAGGTTTCAATTGATTATCTAAAAACAAACGTTCCTGTCTGTCCGGTTATATTTCAATTTAAACACATAAACCCCGTGACAGTTATAAAAGCTTTCCGACAGATCAAAGTAAAATTCACTGAAGATCTATGGGGGATGTCAATTAAAGTTTGCACGTCTATAATTGAGACAATAGCTCCATACCTAGCCTCCATTTTTAATATGTGCGTAGACCAAGGAGTATTCCCAGATTTGATGAAATTAAGTAAGGTTATACCACTTTTTAAATCTGGGGACAGTAAAGATCCCAATAATTATAGACCCGTATCTGTATTACCGGCTCTTAGCAAGGTGTTTGAGAAGGTCATGCTTAATCAAATGCTCATTCATTTTAACACAAATAAAATCTTACATGATAAACAGTTTGGTTTCACCAAAGGACGTTGCACAACCGACGCCGGTGTTACTTTATTAAAACACATATATACCGCATGGGAAGAAGCACATGATGCCATAGGGATCTTCTGTGACCTTTCCAAAGCGTTTGATTGCGTAGATCACAACACATTAGTTTTGAAACTGGAGCATTACGGACTGGGCAAACTTGCGCTAAGTTTAGTAAACTCATATTTGAATAAACAGGCTGCAAAAAGTTCAGATAAATGGGTTAAATTCAGACGGTTTAAAGGTAGAAATGGGAGTTCCACAAGGGTCTATATTAGGTCCCTTTCTCTTTCTAGTGTACATAAATGACCTCCCTCATTTATTAAAAAGCCAACCACAAATGGTGTTATTTGCTGATGACACATCTTTAATTTTTAAAGTAAATAGGCAGGCCAATAATCTTGACTACGTAAATAACGCCTTACTTCAAGTGCACAATTGGTTCACGGCCAATAATTTAGTATTAAATGGAAGGAAAACTAAGTGCATTAGATTCGCTTTGCCAAATGTTAGAAGCAATGATTGTGACATAGTATTGAACAGGGAGAAACTAGAATTCGTCAATGAAACTGTTTTCCTAGGGATCACGCTTGACTCAAGGCTACAATGGAGTCCTCACTTAACATCTCTCGCAGGACGCCTAAGTTCGGCAGCATATGCTGTTAGAAAAATCCGGCAATATACTGATGTAGACACCGCGAGGTTAGTTTACTTTAGTTATTTTCACAGTGTTATGTCTTACGGGATTTTACTATGGGGACGAGCTGCAGACATCGAGTCTATTTTTATTCTGCAGAAAAGAGCGGTCAGAGCCATTTACAATCTTCGTATGCGCGATTCTCTAAGGAACTGTTTAAGAAAATTAACATAATGACGGTACCTTGTCAATACATTTATGAAAACATCATGTATGTTAGAAAAAATCTCCATCTTTTTGGTAGAAGAGGCGATAGACACAATTATTGTACAAGAAATAGGGACGAATTAGTTCAACCCGGTTTTAGGCTGGCTAAAGTAGATTCTACCTTTATGGGGTACTGTTTAAAATGTTATAATAAAATACCTCCCCACATCATTCAATTAACCGAAAGTAAATTTAAATCTTATATAAAACGCACATTATGTAGTCGAGCTTATTATAAATTAGGGGATTATATTAATGATCAAAATGCTTGGCTGACTGCTGGTCCTGCTCCACAACCGTTTAATTGATTAGCATTTGGAATTTTTATTTTTATTGAAGCTGCTGAAGATTGTAAACTACAAAAATAATAGTACTGTATCGAGTCACAGTGTTTGTTTTATATAAATTCACATAGCATACAATGTGAGCACTATGTACTTGATAGTTTTATACGCATATACTATGTCTGTCTGTCATTGACTGAATGTACTCTGGCCGTTGGGAGTTTGTCATGCTCACTCAAATGTCTCACTGACGGTGGCGTGTGTGTTGGATCATTTGGTTCCCTTCAAAATGGTTGAGCTATTTGGTGCCGATCCATACGTCATGTTCGTGAACGGGCGCTGTCTGCTGAGACTGGTCATCTCTTAACTGCCACAGTTATTTTAAAAATTGTTCTGCTTATATTCTGTATTTACAATGCCTCTTCTAACATGTACGACTTGTTACGTTGTTCTCACATAGTACCTTAGATTCAAATGAATGATGTAACCAAATTTTTGTAATAAGCATATTGATTTTAAAAGAGTGTCCATGGAGTTTCTTGCTCGCTCTTCTCCATGTGATCTACTTTTTGGAACGAGCAACTAGCTTCAATTTTCTGACAGACTGACACCTTGACGATTCGAAAGTACCTGTAAATGGTTTATTTGAATAAAATAGTTTTGACTTTGACTTTGACTTTGACTTTGGTTATAAATTAGACAACAGACCTAGTTATAGTTATAAGGCTGAATGCAATGAGAAAGAAGATAAAAAGAAAAAAAAAAGTTTGTTCACTCGTCCATGAGATCCCTCGTCAGTACTTACAGGTTATTAATCTACATATCTTCGTAAAATATTTATTTTCTGTCTGTTATAGGATTGCTTCTCAGTTCACTGATCAATGAATAAGGGACTACTAATAACGGATTATTCAGCTCCACTCAGCTTATGTCAATAGAAAACAACTGTTTTGTATGAAAGCTGACAGACACGGAAAACTAAGCTAAAGATTGATATAATGATTTTGTATATGGACGTGTACGCGCCCATATACAAAATCATTGTTTACTATGGCATAAGCTGAAAAAAGCTGAATAAATGATCGTAGTCCCTAAGGGTCCGTTCACACAAATCGGCTCGGAGAGGAGAGCAGATTCTTATCACGTTGAATCATCAGCTCCGATTGCGTGCGTGCGATTGATGCTCTCCGAGCCGGTCTGTGTGAACGGACCCTAAGTGACTATTTATGTGACACCCCTAGTTCCAATGCGTATGTTTCTTTGTTATGTTATGTAAGTACCTAAGTATAATATTGTAATAATTATGGTTGTGCCAAAATCCTCTATCAGACCATGGAGGCTGGCCATGATCATTTGAAAATAGGTAAATAACCAGTACATTTTATTTTCGATGTTACAAATTACAAAATTGATTTTGTAGCTTACTTCTAGTCGAATAGCACTTCATTTATTCGTATATAACTTGGTGAAATCTTTCGTGTCTAATACATTATAACTATAAGTATTATAATGTCTGTCTGTATCCATGTTCAATGTATGTATAAATCAAGATGCATAATATGAGTATTATTAATAATTGTGTAATAATTAATTATGGAGTTATCAGTTGTTAAATATCTTCTATAAATGATCTGAATATTTTTGTTATGCCAAATGTGGTATGAATTAAATAATATATAATTAATTTTGATTGTTTTTGTTGACGCCCAAAAATAAATCTCCAAGGTTTTCCCACCTGGAAAAAATAAGTGATACATGAAATACTAATAATATTAAATAACTAGCTTTTGCCCGCGGCTTCGCTCGCGTTTGTAAGAGACAAAAAGTAGCCTATGTCACTTCTTCATCCCTTTCCACTTAAAAATCACATCTATTCGTCGCTCCGTTTTGCCGTGAAAGACGGACAAAGACAGACAGACACACGCACACACTTTCCCATTCATAATATTAGTATGAATATCTTGGGAGAACTCACACATGGTCATCATCTATCTGACCCCAAACTAAACAGAGCTTGTACTTTTGCATTCTGACATTATTACCTATACTATAGTATAGGCGAGACTACAAAAAAAAAAGTAATTAGTCCGTCAGAGAGTATATTAAAAAAATTTGGACACGTATTTTTTCTTTTTTCTCGTAAACGAAGAATGACGACGATACAGTGCGTTGAAGTTGCGCATGACGTCAGGATCTGATACAATTTTTGCAGGACGGTGACGTCAAAAGCCCCCACCTAGGAACTTTGTTGCTCTTTATCTTTGTATTTATTTATTAATTTGATAAAGCAAAAAATACGTCTTCCGTATTTTCGGCCAATCTATCAGACGGACGGACTAAACAGAATTCGCCTTATTATAAAACAAGGTTTTTCTTGAAACCTGGTTTAAACCATTGAGCCAGGTTTTTTAATTTGAATCTTATTGTGATAGGATCAAGATTCGAAATACAAAAGCTAGCTCAATGGTTTAAACCTTGTTTAGAGGAAAACCTTGTTTTGTAATAAGGCGGAATGTCATTAGGGTTCCGTAGCCAAATGGCAAAAACGGAACCCTTATAGATTCGTCATGTCTATCTGTCCGTCTGTCTGTCTGTCCGTCCGTATGTCACAGCCATTTTTTTCCGAAACTATAAGAGCTATACTGTTGAAACTTGCTAAGTGGATGTATTCTGTGAACCACATTAAGATTCTGATACAAAAATAGAAAATAAATAAAAAATTTTGGGGGTCCCCATTAATAGAACTTAAATTCAAAAATTTTTTTTTCAGCATACCCATATGTGTGGGGTATCTATAGATAGGTCTTCAAAAATGATATTGAGGTTTCTAATATCATTTTTCTCTAAACTGAATAGTTTGCGCGAGAGACACTTTCAAAGTGGTAAAATGTTGGTCCCCCCCCCCCTGTAACTTCCAAAATAAGAGTATGATAAAAAAAAATATATATATATGTAAGCTTTGTTTACTGTATGTTGTGTACATAGCCTAGTATTAATTGTATTATTCATGTGTTCGTCGCCTAAAAGTATGACACTCCATACGAACAGGACAGCCCACGTCAAGATGTGTGAGAATTTCTAGCCTGCTCGTTAAAATTATAATATTAAACTTATAAAGATTAGATTAAAAGTAAATAATAAAGAAAATAGAAGAAGTAAACTTGATTGAAGTGATACAGTGTCGATCTACTAATATACTGGAAGTAAAAACCTTTAATTGTCGATTTTTCTATTTTTAGGTTAGTACATCGTACATTTAAACATGTGTTTTTCATTTAGTTGTGATTTTAAGTTATACTAACATTAAACGTTTCTATTTTTAGATAAATCAAATTGGGTTTTTTTTTCCGTATCGTCCAACATATTATATATAATAATATGATGTACATTACTAAGTAAACTTCCACCGAAAATTGGTTTGAACGAGATCTAGTAAATAGTTTTTTTTAATACTACATAAACCGTATATTTTATACTCAGATTAGTGTTTCCTACAATGAGATGAGCGTGGACCGAAACGCTCTTGGCCGGTTTTTTTGAGATGATAGTACGGAACCCTTCATGCGCGAGTCCGACTCGCACTTGGCCGGTTTTTTTTTAATGCTGTCGTCATCCCTATTTTAAGGCTGAAGAATTGGTTTGTTCGTTTGCTGAACGCGCAAATCTCGGGAACTATTGGTCCGAATTGAAAAATTCTATGTGTTGGATTGGATACTCCATTTATCAAGAGAAACTATAATTTTAAAATATTACGCTACGAACTACGTGAGTAACTAAGGAGAACTACGGGAGAAAAACGCGGGTGAAACCAAATTCAATGCCATTGGGTTTCACTCGCGGGTTGGGTTGAGTTTGTAGAGGGGAGGGTAACATTTTTGGGAGAACGGCCTTCGCCTTAATTCTTCAAACACACGTGATTCGAGACACAATAGAATAGAAAGAAAATAGCAGCCCGACAGCCGGCTGTCGCGTGGTCGTCGAAAGGTTAAATACTAATTACTTGTAGTAGGTGTAGGACTCCGATGGTAACTGGGAAGACGTTGACGACTAGGACCTGAGCGAACTTCGAGAGGCGGAGGTGGCACCCATCACCAGCAGTCCAGCAGAGGACAATATAGACTCCGATAAAGGAGGTCATCAGGGCTGCCGGAGAACGCCGAACGTCCTAAATAGGTCAACAAAATATCATCATAAATAAATAAAGAAAAAGAGTATAACAATACATCGGGTGAACAAGAAGCGATTAGCGTGAGGTAGCAAATTGTCTTCTGGTGGTTATAATTTGCTAGCCGTCCGTCTATCGTAGCAATAAAGTCGACTTTCATACAAGTCTCGTAGGTACGTATAATATCTATTGTAAAACTATGTAACGATAACGAAAAATAACAGGTATTTTTGGGAATTCCCGGAACTAGTGGTTTTGATTTCAAAATCCCATCCCAAGCACTGGTTATCTTTGTTTCATACTCTCAAGCTTGATATGTAACCCAGTAGACTTCTACAGCTACAAAAAACCTTACACAACGGAGACATCGGTCTACGGCATTTTATTTGAGAATATTAAGTATTTTAAAATAATAGGGAAGATGCAAACATAGTATTTATTGAAAATTTATTAATAAAATGTTGAAAAAATCTAAATGAAGGGCCTCTGCAACTTTTTTTTTTGCATAATGTTTATTTTTATCAATAAAATATGAATTTAAAATTACATGAAATGAAACGTAATTTAAAACACCAATCAGCGTTAAGCGACTGGAATGACGTCACTGGCACGTTCCAAAACGTGCGAGGAATTCACTCGAAAATTAAAAAGAGGTTATAGTACGATTTTTAATTCGAGTCAGAGAAATGACATTTCCAGTGTTGCAGGTTTTTAGTTCCAAATAAATAGTGATGTGATACAATCGAGTTTTTACAATGAAATCTTAATCAAATTGCCTTTGATTATATAAAAAAATATTACATGTAATTTACAATGATTATTTAGTAGACATACACGGTAGGTAATTTAATATTACATAAAACACTGTTATATTATTTGTTTTTGGTAAGGTCCATATTTCTAAAAAAATTTTATTTAAGATGGTATGTATTTAATATTTACAATAATAAAACGCTTTGGTACCTAATAAAACAAAGCATGACTAAATGTCTAAATGTCTGCGATTGCTACTTTATCGTCATCATTGCAATAAGTGCATTAGAACAATCAGCGAGCGATTAGCAATCGATTCATACATAATATTACTGTTTTGCATTCCAACAAAACAGGTATTATGTGTGAATAAAACACACAGCGTTGCTAGTTGAAGAAGCTGTTGTAAACTCGCCTTAAATTATTATCAATGGTTAAAAACTTACCAGATTGTCGATGGTTTTATACCTGTCTCTTTCTCTCACCAGCGTGCGTCCTTTTCTAACCTCGAAGGGCGCTTGACGCGAAGCCGTCAATGTCATAGAGTCTTCAGCTCACCAGCTAAAGAATAGCTGCAACGCTGTGTGTTTTATTCACACATAATACCTGTTTTGTTGGAATGCAAAACAGTAATATTATGTGCTTTCTAAAACACACAGCGTTGCTAGTTGAAGACCTGTTTGATATCTGCTGGTGGTTACAAACGCTATGATGAATGAATTAAATATGCAATAGTTCTGAAAATGAAATCACTTTTATTGCAATTATTTTACACTTAATCATATAAGTATATCCGAATATAACAATTAGAATTTTCTTTGAAATTAACAATGAACTCTTACAACATAACAATTCAAATTTTAACAATATTTGAATACATTCAATGAGACATTACATTAGAACTGGACTTGTCAACATTAATTTAATTGTAGACAGAAATAATTGAAATGTTTTAGCACCTTTCCAGTCACCTCTTTTATTTCTTGAACAGGTCTATTTACCATTCAACTTTTGGAGGCTAATGCTGACATAATGCCTGGTAAAGCATTAATAAGAGCATCTTTAAAATATGCTTCCAATTCAGGCTGTAATAATCATTGCTCGCAATGCAGGTTTTATTAACCCTAATAGAGAAATAAACGAACATAAAACAGACTTGTCTGTACTACACCCAATTTTAAACTTCTTATAAAATTAATGTGCTGAATAAATCAGGCACGAAAGTCTCGGTGTTTCCGCAACAACCAATCTGACTATATGTAATGGAATTAGTTTTAGAACCAAAACCTTTGTAGAAAACAGATTCTCAGGAGTAATTTTCTAATTATGAGAGATCATTAATTCTTTGACACGAGGCCAGCATGAATATTGAAGCTGTTTGTCTACCCATTTCAAAAATAAACAGTTTGAATTTATTTGAATTCCAAAGCAAGTTAAACTAAATGGCAATATCCCATATTGGTAAGTAAAATGGCTTTGAAAACTTGATAAATCTAAACGATCTCTTTTAGGCGCTTTATGAAGGCACTATTTATTACATTGTTAAAGCAGATGTCCGCCACCTACTTTATAACAATGGTGTTCCAACTAGTGAGTGACCTAACCGGCCCACCCCCAGTTTTCCAAGCGAGAAGATTTAATTCTTAACTTGTGTAGGATAGTTGCCTGACCTCCGATCTAATAGAACCTTCCGCAGGTTCACTAGTGAGTGGCCTAACCGGCCCACCCCCAGTTTTTTAAGCGAGATGATTTAATTCTTAACTTGTGCAGGATAGTTGCCTGATCTAATAGAACCTTCCGCAGGTTCTTTATCAGAAGAGGCTCTCGCAGGTCGTAGATCGAGTAGCCAACAATTGGTCCACCTTGGTGTTTTAAGGATGTATATTCCTTTTGCACTGTTCAAGTGAGACAGTGCTCATAATATTAAGCTAGGTGGGTGGTATGCCCAGCCTAGCTGATAGTCCCATTTTACGGCTGAATAAGTCGCAAAAAACTGTGGTACGATTAGTGAATTTCACTATTACGTACCTTGGTACAATAGCCGTCTTTTTGACGTGAACAGGTGAACGTCTGGGACGCCCCACACTGAAAATAGCCTCCGCGGCTTGGGACAGAAAATGCCACTTGGATAGTTTGCGGCCCCTAGAGGATACAGGCGATCCGCAATTTCATTTAGACTCCCCGGGAGGTAAGTGGTAGCAGTTAGATAGTTAAATTGAACTGCTCTGCTGCTCTGCAGGATCTAGGACCCTGGTCGTTAACACTAGCAGTGCAAGGGAATTTATCCCCCTCTCGTTTTTGAGGTATGCTACCAGTCCTATTATCTGACTGAATATAAGTGTGCGACATACTGCGTCTTTTGCTGTCAGCTAATGACCGCAGAATATAGAAATTGGCATCTTTCACAGTCATCCGCTGACTGACGATGGCCACAGAAAATGAATGTGTGAACCCTTCAAAGTCATCCACTGTCTGTTAACGACCGCAGCATATGGATTTGTGCACCTTTCAAGTCATCCGCTGACTGTTTATGGCGCAGGTGTACGCCTTACAAAGTCATCCGCTGACTGTTAATGGCGAAAAATATGAATTGTGCACCTTTCAGTCATCCGCTGACCGCTAATGGCTGCACAGAAAACATGTATGTGTGCGCCTTTCAAAGTTTTCCATTGCCTGATGGCAACCACAAAAAAACATACAACTTTCATGTTGGAATGCCATAAACCTTGACCTACAATGGACCCCTTTCCTGGTAGGAAAATGCTGTTTAATTAAACTCCCCAACTTAGGTCCGCTGCATCCATGGTCAGAAAGTGAATCACACTTTTTATTTTTATTATTGGTGTTGAACTGCAATTGACATTTTTCAACCACCTTTAGACCCTAGGTCGGATTAACAGGTAAATGAAGATTTATATTTTTGTTAACCTGTTCTGGTAACTAATAGAAACAGCTGGGTTCTGTGACAATGCAACTCTCCCCCTGATACTGCATAATTTGCAAAGTTCATTCATTCTTGTAGGTAACTGTTTCCCTTGCTAAAGATAACTTTTATCTTTTTTTATTTTCTTAGAATGAAGTTTCACCTAGTTTTGCTGAGTGACCCATACAAAGCCAATATGTTTCACCTCCTGAGAGGTCTCTATAACAGACTTGTGATAATGTATGTATACCCAAGGTTTTTAATGTTGTCAGTGTTTCCGTAATCTGAGCAACTATACAAAAATACTATCTATAATACTAAGATCTCTGCAATTCAGCTTTTTACTTGAGAAGCATTTATGCAGCCAATGAGAGGCCAAACAGCAAGGTTGCAAATTGTAGTACTTCTTTTTATAAATCAGTTTGAGACCATTTCTGTGCCTCTTAAACCTGGGCAACATCTGTTTGTAAAATTAAATGGCAATGTGTAAAAATACACATTTGAACTAAGACCCCTGAGGTCGAAGATAGATTGTCTATGTTGCCCTCTGTCAACTTTAATTACTAACTTTAACACTTATTTAAATCCAGATTTAGGAAAGATGGTCTAATCTGTTCTTATTTTTGTTACATGGAGGATCATTGTGTACTTTGTAATCATGGTTACAATTGTTGTCAGTCTGATTAATTAAGAATAGTTATAGGAATATTGGCACCTGTGGTTACTACAAGTTAGCAAAGTTCCTCTGACAACTAACAATTTTAAACTTGACGCTTGAAAATTTTTAGTTAAATGGTCCTCACTTGTTACTAGTGTTGGGTGTATTGACTATACACAACAAAACAATTTGAGTAAGTGCTGTGTTGTTGTTGTTTCTTTTTATATATATATATATATATATATATAAAAACTACTACTATACTAGAGTGTATCCAAGTGTTAGCCATACTTGGAATCCACCTAAAGCAGTTATAAGAATTATTCTCAGATAAAAAAAAAATATATATTCTTGGCTAGGGTGCACATCTTGAAGTAACTCCTAACTTGGGACTTACAATCTCTTTTAATATGAGATCCCATTAAATTTTATACACTCAGCTCTTTAGCCACAAACAATCTGCACTGCAGTCTAAGAATTTTTGTATAATGACCCCCGGACCAAGGGTATTAGATATCTTCTAAAAATAATAATATGTAAATATTGAAATTATAACAGCCCAGTCAAGCAAATTTTATAGTTCTGGGTTTAATATAGAATCTTGCCTTAGGTCTAAGATATTGTTAGATAAGCCTGCGACTAATATTGTTCAGTGAAAACTAAAAAAAAATATACCCAAACATATTTGCCTTCAGCAAAAAAGCACAACACTATAACACTATGTTGCAAGGTAAGATTATATGACCCTCTTACAAGAGGAAAGCTAAACTGTTGAATTACTTAGATATCAGTTAATTTATTTAATTTCTTCTTGTCAGCTAGACATAGTATGTCTATTCATCAAATTCCGTACTAAGTGCACCCAAAGACAGTTTACAAGATGTTTTTGTAGGGTTTCTCACAAATTTAGGTGTAAGCTTCGATCAAGTATAAACTAGATACACAATCCACAACAGAAAAGCGTCCTAACCAAATGACCGCCCACTTGCCGTTGTGGGTAGCCTATTCATTCAGTAGCATTTGTCCGTTCCGATCGTAAATATGCCGCAGTGCTCCGTGAAAAAATGTAAAAATCACACGTCTAGAACGTTAAAGAAATATGGAGTGTCATTTTTTAGGTAAGTACTTTTGTTATTATTACAATATGCATGAAATTCCATTAGTATTTGACCAAAAAAAGATAATAAAACACTTTTTTAGTTCATATTAACGACATTCGGCGAGAGTATAACCCTTGAAATTGAATAGACACTAGCCGAACTTACAAACCCATACCATTGTTTTTCAACATCATTTGTTTGGGTTATACGATGACTCTGTTCTGAAATGATAGAGACGCTGTTGTTTTTTATTAATTAATTTATTTTTACAAGCTTTTATTTAACTTGCAATGTATATATGTACGTATGTGATATGTATGTATTTGTTTCAAGGAAATTAATAACATAACATAATAATATAACATTTAGAAGTATACTTTATATGATATGTGATTTTTTTGTAATTTTTATAAGAACGTGCCAATTTTTTTGTACAATTGCGTTGTCAACACTTCTATTTTTTCGTGTGAAAAAAAAATGATTTGCTGTGAATATTTCTTTAGTTTTATTGCAAATTCCTGTCTTAAACCTCAATAGGCCCTGATCAACTAATTATACTAAGTTTCAAATAAGCAAAAAAAACATAATTGGGAAAGGAACATTTATTTTCTGTTTTATCATTATTTCATAAAAATAAAAATAAAATTAACAAAGGCAACTCCACTCCTCCCTTGTTCGACGTAGCAGCGAGTGTCATAAAAATTTATTGCTTTTAAAACCAAAGGTGATATGTAACAAACTAAACAGGTTTTATTTTCAACCTCATTGTACGTAGATAAGGTTTAAATTTAATTAAATTCTTTGACTCTTAGGACCTTATCGTAAATACTTGAAGTGATATACAAATGTCTAAGTACGTATTGCAGTTCGGACACTATTTTGTTCCATTTTGTATGGAACTGTGTATCTAGTTGTATACTTGATCGAAGGGTGTAAGTTACATACTAGATGTAACTAGATAGGTACCTATAGAACTAATACCCTAATTTTTAAATGTGAATGATTACACCGTTTACACACGGGTCCGGACATGTTCGAAATTGTTTGTATGTAGGTAGGTACTTACGTGAGACCTTTGTCGGGCGGAGATGACGCTATGCCTTTCTTATCCTCCGAGGATAGTCATGTGCTGATCTCCACCCGAAAGCAGCATTAACGTTCGAAGTGCGTTTACCTTCAACACGGCGGAGGTGATGCTATGCCCTTCTCATCCTCCGAGGATGAAGAAGATTATGGCGGCGAAGTTTCAGGTCTCGTATTGTATTAGTTTCTTCATTCCAATAAGTACCTACTCGAACAGTTTCGTCCGGATTCATGTTGGAATCATAATTCACAACAAAATAAACACGACACGTACACTGACGCTGATAAAATGACGCTGTGTGTTAATTAAACACAAATTTCTTAACTATTTATAACACTTTTAAAAACTCGGAAAATTTTCCGATCTAATGGCGGCAAAATTTACAAACGCTATGACATTGACGGCTTCGCGTCAAGCGCCCTTCGAGGTTAGAAAAGGACGCACGCTGGTGAGAGAAAGAGACAGGTATAAAACCATCGACAATCTGGTAAGTTTTTAACCATTGATAATAATTTAAGGCGAGTTTACAACAGCTTCTTCAACTAGCAACGCTGTGTGTTTTAGAAAGCACATAATACGATTTTTTTTGACGTTAAGCGATTAATCGCGCGATCACTGCGCGAACAATATTGCTGATTGCTGTTTCATAGGTAATAAGCCAGCGGAACGCTTTAAGGTGAACGCAGACTTGGCCGCACCGCACGCGCCGCAGTCTTCGCATTCGAATTCTTTATATGAAGTTCTATGCCACCTCGCACACCTACCCGCGTCGCAGTTGCCGCAGACCCTGAAACGACAACAAAGAAAATGCGATGACTGCGGGGACTGCAGCGCGTGCGGTGCGGCCAAGTCTGCGTTCACCTTTAGAGAACTTTCGCGCTACTCCGTGTAATTCTTACCCTTTTTGGAACGCACCCCCGCAGTTAGTTGTCAAAGTAAACAGAAAAAGTTTTGTAGGAATAAAATTAGCTTTAGAAAAGCAAATTCGCGCAGTCTTCTAATGACTCTTTTTAATATGATTTCGAAGGCATGCAATTTTCTTCGACTGTAGTACTTCATCTTTTGAACTTTTCTTAGTTTTGTTCACTAATGGTCTAATCAACTGAAATAACACACCTTCGATACTCGTATGCTTGAAGCCTCTGTCTGCCATGATACAAGGTCCAGGAGGTAAAGATTCCATAAATCCAGATTCTTCAAATATTTAAAATCAGAAGTTCAGCCACCAAAACTAAGTATCTGATACAAAGTTTGTAACCCCGTCTGGTGTTGGATCAACATGAGCCAACATGCTTTTTTGCATAAAAAAGCATTGCATACATGCTTTCATGCGGTATTATTATGACCACGAGATGTTGATTGATAGTTTATTTTCAAATTTTAGCAATAAAAGTATCTGGATTGGCGAAAAATAATAAAAAGTTATAAAAATTAGAGAAGAACAATACAACCCGTGCCGGGCCGTGCGAGCTAACATGGCACCTGGCTCGAAAACAAACCTCACCCCGCGACCGCGCGCGGCGCCCCGCTCTCGTCTTACCAGTAGCGTTAGCATCACTATTACATTACTAGCTTTTGCCCGCGGCTTCGCTCGCGTTAGAAAGAGACAAAAAGTAGCCTATGTTACTCTCCATCCCTTCAACTATCTCCACTTAAAAAATCACGTCAATTCGTCGCTCCGTTTTGCCGTGAAAGAAAGACAAACATACAGACAGACACACTTTCCCATTTATAATATTAGTATGGATTGATTTTATTATATAATGATTTTATTATATGTATTGATGTATTGATTAAATAATGGTGCTTTTAATATTTTTTTTGTTTTTGTATGGCCATCCTGGACTTTTAAACTAAAAGCCCATTTCATAACATTTCCTTTCAACGATCTTTTCTTCAAAAGTTAGGTGACAGCGACAATGACAGTATTGCCAGATGACTAAACAACTATTAGGCCCTTAGATTATTAACCTATAGATGTAGCCATGAGGTTGTAAAGAAGTGTGAAAGTGAGAAGCATATATACGAATTTCGTAAGAAAATTGAGACAAAGCATAACATGCTCTGTCTCGTTCGGCGTGGCCGGTTTTCGCTTGGCGAACATTGAAAAGTTAGCCAAACAAAGGGATGTCACTGTCATTGAAATGGTCGGCTCGTATTAGTTTTTACAATTTTATAACAATTTCGGTAATTAAACCAATAGTTTTAATGTATATTTGAGAAATTGACTCCAGTAGTTAAGTGTTTAGTGCTTTTTCTGTGCTATAAAATGGGAGGATGCACTATTTTAGGCTGCAAAAGCCGCACAGAAAGAAAGCAAGATAAGAATGTTACTTTTCACTCGTAAGGATGCAAATATTACAAGTTATTGTGCATTGATTGAATAAATACATTTGTGTGTATGTAATTACATGGCTTTCGATCAAAATTAAGGACATTTTCTAGCGATATCGTTTATATTTTTATCTACATAACCTATTACTTGTTTTTCAAAGTGTTACCATACCTCAGCTCTATTTTTCCCATAACTTGATAATAAAATTGCAACTAGTTAAATAAATAAAATTAATCAGATGATTAAAGTTCTTTTATGCCCTGTGAGGTATCCTCTCCCTTTTAAAAGGAATTTTATATAATTTTTATAGTTGGACATCACAGACATCAGTGAAGGAAAGCATCGTGAGAAAACCTGGACTCGTAACTTAAATAATACTTACGATATAAATAATTTTGCACTCTTAATAAGGATTATGATACGCAACTCAGTACATGAATGTAATAAGTAGTTGTTGCAACGGAACACCTCACGGTTTTGGTCATATTTCGGGAAAATTTTACGTAATGACAACATTGAAATTTTATAGTGCTGTCTCATGTGCGGCCACGCGGTGGCTCAATCTATAGGTTAATAATCTAAGATTAGGCCACTCATATACACGTGAATCTAGATTGTGATAATGTGGGGGGGGGGGGGGGGAATCGATACAAATCTTTTATGAATAAAGGTGATAAGGTTTAAATAAATTTTGTTTACATTAATAGGTAAGCGATACGAAGTTCACCGGGAATAACTAACTAAATACATTAAACTTGGACCGCCTTATTACAAAACAAGGTTTTTCTCTAAACCGGGTTTAAACCATTGAGCCAGGTTTTGTAATTTGAATCTTATTCTGATACGATCAAGATTCGAAATACAAAAGCTAGCTCAATGGTTTAAACCTGGTTTAGAGAAAAACCTTGTTTTGTAATAAGGCGGGGAGGGTTTATTCTTTGTGAAGAATATAAAAAATAGCCCTAAAGGGTTAAAATAGTAGGTAGAAGTTCGACATCCACGCGGGCGAAGGCTAGTAAATATTTTAAATCTAGATATTTTTTTTATCTTAATATTATTTTTGTACGTTGGAAATAAGAAAAGCTGTTACAGTATTATTTTTTACAGCATATTACACGCCTTTTTGTTATTTCAAACCGTATTAAATGGCTTTTATTTGCATGATTTGGATTTATGAAAATGATTCCATTCGTATTTTGAAAACAATTAAACATTACTTATTTGTGTCAGGTTTGACGGGTTGTAACCTCTATGGTTGTAACTGTTTTGACACTTGATTTGCCGGTTACTATGACAACGACATCCAACAGAACATGGACAACTTTTATATGGTTATAGTTTTGAAGTTTTGAAGTTTGAAGTATGGGAAAATGGAATTGTTGTTTTACTCTATCTTTTTCGCAATTTTAGAGACAAAAAGTAGCCTATGTTACTCTCCATCCCTTCAACTATCTCCATTTAAAAAATCACGTCAATCCGTCGCTCCGTTTTGCCGTGAAAGAAAGACAAACAGACAGACAGACAGACAGACAGACAGACAGACACACTTTCCCATTTATAATATTAGTATGGATACGGCACAAGTATAACTAAAACGGCAGATGTGCAAAAACAGATTTTTAAGCGTGCACGTAATTTTTTTTTACAACTTTGTTTTAAAGTAGTTTGTTTTGTCACGGTTAAAACGTCCTAGTATGTTATGAGAAACAACTAAGCACAAAATAAATGTTATTATTTAAAATACTAAAATAAAATTCAGAAAGGATGGAGCCCGGGCTAGAACAATGTACACCAAATAAAATTATATATTTTGTATTTTTTAAATGGTGTTAGCGTATACCTGTCATCTGTCATACTGTTAGCCCAAAATCGAACGTCTCCGTTTTTGCACTTAGTACTTTAAATGTCACTCATTCATCCCAGGTGCCATGGCACCTGCCAGGTGCCATGTCAAAGAGTATAATAATATATATGTGCCATGTTATCTCGCACGGATAGTACAACCAGAGATACAGTTACCAGTTTATATTGTATAATCTATGGATACAGTGTCACTGGAGTGACGTCATCGGAACTATTGGTCCGTTTTCGCGCGGAAGTTTTAAACTGTCAATTTAAAACCGCTTTTAAACAATAAATTACAGCATTTTAACTTTTTAATATATTAGTGGTCTATTTTACATGGAGTTCTTTAAAATCAAAACAAAAATAAAAATATTGCATCTTCCCTATTGTTTCTGTATTTTATTGCACCTAAGGACTGAGATTCTTTGACCGAACGAATCTCAATCCTCAATCGTCTGTGGTCAATGTCATTATTTTGATTTAAGAGTCTGTGGCACTTTTGGGTCTATGAAATCTTGAAATAATTAAAGATGTGCATAACGGCTTAAATCTTTAAACGCACTTATTCGTTAATTATTCCTCAAAAGTCAATTATATTGTTAGCTTAGTAGCTTATCAGCTATTTAACAAAAGAGCAATTATTAATTATTATTGACTTAAACTTAAAATGGTTTAAATGTGTTATTGCTGAAAACGTGTATGTACCACTAACATGATTAAATTTTAAATGTTGTTTTAGGTTTTTTTGAATTTTAAGCGGTAATTAATTCTTCTGGTTTCTTCAGGTCTTGGTAATTAATTTAATTCAAAACTGTTATAACGTAAAACAACAAAAGTATCAATATAAACACCTAATAGTTTAGTGAAACCGTTTGCAGAGTGTAATTCTAACTCAGAGATAATAAAAACCCTTTTTAAAGTGCATCACAGTGTTTCTCAAAAAAACCAAGTCATAAACAGTTTAGTGCCTCAAAATGCAATAAAAACGCCGTTACTTTAAACAAGTAGTCCTCTCACGAACTTAAACCTAAACAAAAAGTGCAAATAATCACAAAAACAGTGCCAAATACGTAAAGTGTACGTTAATTTTCAAATAAACAATACGAATATACTTCATCTGTCAACGATATCAGTGGGCGCGTTCCATGTCTTAACCTGGTGCAAAACACTATCTTTAGCATCCACTTGCACTCATACAAAAACGTTCCAGTTTTGCTATAAAAATATTTTGAGCATTACCACATACCCCAAAAATGGATCTTAAATGCAGCGGATGTGTCGAAATATTATCTGATTCTCAAAAAATTAAGTGTACAGGCTGCCATAGCGTGTTCCATCTGGAATGTGTAAATGTACGGCAAAATGAATACCAACAAATCGCTCAAAAATGGACATGCCCCACTTGTAGAGGGAAGATTCGCAGAGGTGACAACACTAACACACCTGTAAGACCAAAATCTTTTTCGACGGACGACACTATAAATGTGAACATGATGCCACGTTCCCAGCGTCCAAATTCAGAATCACCCATTCTCACTCCGGATTGCAATTCAGAGGCCTTAAACTCTCTTACCCACGAGATCCGCATGATGCGACATGATATGTCACAAATAAAATCTCAGCTAAATGAGCTGACCATAAGCATTAAAACCTGTAACAACAGACTCGACGGCTTTGACGGCAGAATCACCCAATCGGAACACAAGATTGCCCATTTAGAGACTAAAACAAATAACTATATACTAGAACTAAAGGACACCATCTCTCACCTTCAAGATCAGTTAAACGCACAGGAGCAGGTAGCAATGTGCAACGAAATAGAAATAATGGGCTTAAGCGAAACCAATAATGAAAACCTGATACACACAGTTCTTTTGACCGCGTCAAAAATTGGTGTTGAATTAAAAGAAGGTGACATAGACTGGGTGTCTAGAACCGGAATCGCAAAGAAGCGTGCTTCAGGGGATGGGAACGAGAAACTGCCACGCCCAATAATTGCACGACTGCTGCGACGGTCAAAAAAAGACGAACTCATTAAGGCCGCGAAATCCAGAAAGAATCTAAATTGCAAGGATATTGTCTCTGAAGGGCCACCAGGAAGAGTTTTCATAAACGAGCATCTGACGAAGCAAAACCGGCTGCTTTTTCGTGAAGCAAGAACCAAAGCGCAAGCGAAAGGCTTTAAGTTTTGCTGGATCCGCAACGGACAGATTCTTATTCGCAAAGAAGAGGGAAAACCCGCCTCTCGAATCCAGAACCAGGCCAATATACAGCACTTTCTTGGTCCTGACATTTCTAAGAATAGCCCCGATAGCGGTCAATTGCCTGAAGTTCCCCATGACTCTGACAACTGAATACATTTCTCGGAATTTATATCCCTTTTGTTTCGCTACTTTAAGTTTTATGTTTTGTTTATTGATTTTACTTAATTATCTTAAGAGATTATATCTTGCAGAAATTAACGCTGATACACCATGTCACTCTCACATATCACTTCAAACTCCTTACAAATACATAATCACAACACGTTCTTACTTCTGTTTTACACACATACACATTCTTATTAATCACGGAGTTACAAAATCTTGCGCATCGAATAAACATTTACAAACAAGCATCTTTATATCGCAGTTATGTAAAATAATAAGTGACACTATTTGTCATACCCCTACCTTCTTTAAGTTACTTTCGTCCTCGTGGATAACTTAGAAATATCTAATAATATTGATGAATCCCTTAGTATAGATTGTCACTTGCTGGATAAACTCGAATTATGTGAAAAATATTTAAACTGCGACTACAACTTTAAAATACTTACACTAAACATTAGAAGTGCACAATGTAACTTTGACAGTTTTTTAATAGCGC